>OY735272.1:7610934-8003429 GCA_963457715.1 Argyresthia albistria
AAGATATGGAAACTCTGTTGGTTGGTAGCTTCGATAAGGCGTGGCGAGCTTTACATTTGTGTGGGTGTAGGTATTCGTGAAGCTAATGAGACAATAGCTAACCGTTATGTACACGCTCGTTGGCTATGTAAAATTATTCTCATCACAAAAGAGTGGAGATACGCGCGGCACCTACCTATCTGTACTGTGGCATTAATTCCTTTTGGAGCGTGACCCCGTATTCAGTATTCAGAGAGGACAATGAAGCTAAAAATGTCAGAAATAATTCTGTGAGACACGCGTTAGCATGGCTCCATTGTCCTCGGATATCGAAAGGCGATAGTTGGATCGAGAATCCGTATCAATCTAGTTGGAAATTTCTAACTCGTCTGCGAAATTACCAAGAAGAATTTAAAGAAATCAGATTGTCCTTGTTTATTTATTTATTTATCTTTTATTAGAAACAAACAGTCTCTTATATTAATTAATTGTTACAAGAATAAAGTAATTAGACTTATAGACCTACAGTTTCATTAAGTAGAATATGAAAACCAAAAACTTATTTAAGTAATAAATTAAACTAGAAATTAAACTTTTGGTTGGCATACAAAAAATATAATTTAGTTCGGAAACGAGCACCCTCATTTAAATGTGTATTTTAATTTAATAATAGATATGCTTTGGTAATTTTTCGGTGTGTTAAAAGAAATATTTGTTATTTGTATCCAAAATATTACAAAATGACAAGGAATCTCACAGTAACTCACGTTACCACAAAATCGTCGGGATCTAAATTATATTACCTACTGCTATTTAAATATCATGAAGTATGATTAATTGATTACATATACTTCATGATATTTAAATAGCGGGCTCATGTTTGCAGATCGGCACATCATCGTCTAGCTATTAACCTGGGCGAGCCAAAAATGTGCTAATACTCATGGAAAATACTTACGTTACGACACAGTTCGTTACATGGACATTTCTTCTTCAGGCATGGATGGAGTTAGCACGAACTTACTCGTATTTGGCTAAACCTATGCCCGTCAGTGGGGACATTAATCTACATTTAATTTTATTTATTAAGCAATCCTCTTTTCTCGTGTCCCGTACCGCAACCCACAATGGACACCGCCAATCTCGCGAGCCATGTTCCTCTGTACCAACATCCGGCCAGCAAATTGCTGGTCACAATGAGATCGTATCAATGGCTGAGGACTTCCGATGGCACGGGCCACTTGCGACCGCCGTCATGCGCCCGCGCATGCTGCCTGTGTGTGCCGATGGGCGGGGATACACCTTCCCGCCTTCCGGAGAACGCAAGATCCGGTTTCTGTATCATGTTTTGAACATGGGATAAAATATATTACTGTTAAGTATGATCTTGGAACAAAATTACCAAAGATTTTATTACATATCCTTACAAACTGTCTTTTAAGTTTTGATCTTGAAAAAAAGTTGGTAACACATTTGTGTTAAATATCCTTACCAATATAATATCTTTTGAGTTTTGATCTTGAAACCAAGTTAGCTAAGATTTTTGTAACACATCCTTACAAATATCTCTTTTGAGTTTTGATCTTGGAACCAAGATAACTAAGATTTTTGTTACATATCCTTAGAATCTAATAGGATTCTTCAAGACGTCTGTTACAGCTGTTTTTCAAAGAAAATCCAAACAGAACTTCAGCCGTGCAGGCCTTTTATCTCTACCTTCAGAAAGTTTTCTTTTCAGTTCGGAGTTTTCTAATATGATCTCCTCATCATTCCTTACTACAGTGGTTAATTAATATAGTAAAGTATCTCAACTTTCATCTGTTTTGCAACAATTTATCTTCAAGAAGTTTCGTCGTACCATACCTACATATTTTCCTTATTTATCTCCTCAGTATATTTTTCTTGCTTCTTGCCAGTAGTGAGTGTCTGAACCTCAGAACAATAACGTCTGAACTGAATCACCTACGTATATTTGTGTTGGTACATAATGTATACTTGTTCAATTGTCGGTTTCCACTTCTGATTCCATCTGGACATACAGTGGATTGTGTATGTGTGTGTGTGCTCAATTTACAGGCTTGCTCTGCCTTTTGTGTCCGAGTGATTTGCGTTGTAATGCCATTACGATTACGATGTAGATTGCGAGATGGCCATACAGACAAACCAACTGAAACCATGATTGCGAGATGGCCATACAGACAAACAGTTCATTGTTATAGTATGGAGTTTTCATAGAAAAAATTGTAGAGATGTGGTGGGTAATTAGGACACTTATTGCTACGTACCTTAGTGGTTTTGAATCTAGGTAACTATTCGGTTTTATCCTGAAATGAATCATTAACATTAGAATTGTACCTACTATATATAGGCACATATTTTAGCATGTTTTTAACATGATTCTGGACGAATAACTATATCATTCCTATAGTTAAAAAAAATATGGGCACACTTTAAGAAAATTCTTATAATTGTTTGAATTCCTCTATCTTTTCTGTACAAAAATATAGAAATACGACAATAATCACTTATTTGCCCTCGGAAAAGAGGGTGGGGTACACGGTGAAATTCCCCCATGATCAGTCGAGTAAAACAGTGTTGTCCATGTATCGGTATTCAACCAGACTAACACAATGTGAAACAATTGTGTAATTATGGGCCATGAATAAGCAATGCCTTGTCAAAATGTTACCGGGAACGTATGCACCCTACTCTACCCCCCGAGTGATATGGGAAAACCTACAAGTATTTTTTTGAACACTATTCGACCACGTACAGCTAGTTGTGTCACGATTGCACATTTCATTCCTCTCAGATATAAGACTTTCACCTTTAAAGTAAATGTAGCCTATTAATGTCCCCACCGAGGGGCACAGGCCTTTACCCGGATCCGAGTAAGATTGAGCCATACTCCACCACGCTGGCTCAGTGCGGGTTGGTGGAGGGGTTTTTACGACTACTACATACTACGAAGTAGTGATAGTAGCCGGGATCCGAAAGGATAATTATTTGTGCGATACTGAATGTATTACGAGCCTTGCCTTTCCACGAGCCAGGTTTGGATTGAAATGTAGGGCATTTATATCCTGTTAGTATTAATAATGCAGAATTATTTGCAGTTCATATTCCCAGGTAAGTATTCTTGAAGAAAATATTTCTAAGTACACTACATTCGTTAGACATTATACGTTAGCATCTTGTGTAACTATTAGTGGTCTCGGTAAACGTAGAGTTGGTTACATACATACAACATAAAAATAAAACACATAAAAATATAGGTATAAGTATATACATATAATGATCTCACTGTTATTAAATTAAAATTCTATTTTAACTAAGATAGGTACCTAATATTTATCAAACACAAATGTTAGATGTAAGTTAGCTTTTAAGACATTGTAGTGCCCTTATAGGGTTCATTGTTGGATATAATATTGTAAAAGTGTACCACAATGACGCAATAAATATATGAGTATGAGGAGTATGAGTACATTTTAGTTGCGTCAGGAAAACCGCGATAAAAAGTTAATTCAAAATCTTTAATGCTAGAATTACTCTTGATGTTATAACTATTCTATGGCCTCAAATATCACGCATGACCTTGGTGACATATATTATGGCGACGCACCTTTTTCTCCACATGGGGTGGCAGAGGCACAATTTATGCCCACTTTGAACTAGCTCTCCAATACTCTATTTAGGATGACAGGGGACTAACCCATCGCCATTGAGCAATGAAGGTTCCTTTACCCTAGTGAATCAATCAAATCTACTGAAAGCCGAATACTGAAACGTCGTAAGCTAAAGGCCCGTACACACCGAGCCACAAGCATGTACGTCTGAACGCGACCTGTTGCTGAGTCGAGTTCTATAGCGCACCGAAATCTAGGGATGGGAATCTATAGGACTATCCTTTCGAAGTGTATCGAGGGTTGGGAGCTTAAAGTAACACCGAAATAGTTCTGCTTGTTGTTAGCGAAGACGTGATTTTTTAATCATAACTATGTACATATTTAATTGAAATGATTCAAAACGTAAATCTCACTTATCTACTATTTTGGCTTTTTGTGTATCGAGTATTCGAGCTCAGTCAAATAGTTTTCATAGAAGAATGTTCCTAATAACATCCAAAAATATGATTAAGCACCATTTGTTACAGTTACTTTAGAGTAATAGGGTAAATAGTTGCAATGTATGAAGATAAAATCCTCAAGTCACCGATAACTTTGCCAACTGCATCACGTCTTTTCCCATATCGGTGGTAGAGGCACAGTTGTACCCAAATAACATAAAACCAGCTACAGGACTATTCCACCTCCACCCAACCTTATTCGTTTTTTTACATACATTGTATAATGTTATTGTATACATTTCATGCCAGAATGAGGCAAACACGCATAAAACAAACTATCGTACCTTTTCACAGCACTATTGCTGAGATCCGAGTGCAACCCCTGTGTTTAATTCGCCGTGACCCGCCGTGTCGTCTAATTTTTACGGAACTGCCTGTTTACCGGTAAATATTCGTACTAAAGGACCTTTCTCAATGCTGTTGATTTAGGATTCGTAATGAATCTTAGCTTTTCAGGAGGCATATGTTTTCAGGTTAAGTACTAGCTCAAATTCTATCCTTTATACATCCACTGTTGTTTTAACTTGAAGGATTTTTGTAAAATTGAGACACAAAGACTAATGACGATTTTGGTCTTAAGGTTTTGATTAATTTCAGGTCATTGGTTTCTAAATTATCGCGTCATGGTTATTGGTACGAGTATGACGTTAGTCTATGATCGGTCATTATCTTTATTGTTCGTAATACCTCAAGCCGAAACAATGCACCCTTTCCGTATCCAGAATTGCTTTCTACCCGCAATTCCGATGGCTATCACCGTGCCATATGGCAACTGCTCGGGTCACATTCACTATACTTCCTGCAATGTGTATCGGAACGTGGGAATGCACCACCCTCCACCCTCCGCAATTACTACGGACATTTATTTATATATTTATCATTACTATCCACCTCGGTGGGAGACACACACCTTCATTTACGGTGACTTATGGTCACCCAGCATATGGCGTTCGACACGCAAAGGCATTTGAACCGAATAAGGTTATTTGGGACACTTATGAGAAATATTTTATTAACGGACACATTTCAGACACAAAGAGTTGGGCTTTTCGGTATTAAAATAATGAATCGTAATTTCATCAAGGGGTAATGGCGTGCGGTCATGCGACTCTGTGCAGACTCGTACCATCTGAACATTACCTATTTGTCGATGGTGCAATAAACCGCGAAGAATCGAACGACGCCAACGAAATCAAAATGGCGGTCGGCACGGAGGCCTTCGCCTGCAGATGAATGAGGAGATATGCACGTGAGGTGTAATGGGTTCGTCGTCGCGTGCTTGCAGTAATTGTCCTGCTCCATATATTGTCAGATACTATCTGTCCGTCAGACTGGCCGCGATGTCCCACGCGGGGGTGGAGTGGACACCCTGAGGATTAAATCTGGATACCTATTTTGAAGCCCTAACTTACGCTGTCATGTAAAGTTATACTTATGTTGTTAATAAAAATTAATTTGGTGCTTTTACTTCTTCGCTTGGTATTCAACTGCAAAACTACCTATCTACTCTACCCTTACCCTTTATGAGCATTAAACGAGTCTCACTCAACCTCGCTCGCACAGAGTGATATGAACATATTAACTAAACTGTTTTTTCAGATTAGTTCTCGTGAGACAGATGTCAGATTGCCAGATAGTATTTCCAAAAATGTAGAACTTATTTACCCATTATTTTGTTGTTCCGCCACAAACAACATCGGACTCGGATTGATTCCCAGCAACACCCAGTCTTGGAAGTTTTTTTTAAATTATGCCCAGTAAAGGGTGAAGTCCAGCCATGAGTTATACATAAGTGATGAGGGCAGTGGCGTGTCTCCTGGGCCATTATGGTGTTCTATGAAAAAGGACATTCAAGCTTATCGGCGGATATCGCACGAGAATAAAACGCAGATAAGTATCGCGCCGCGTCGCGTGAGGGCGGAGGGGTGGCGGGCATCGATATCGATATCGGTTATTGCCAGCGATTAGGACTTGAGTAGGAAGAGTGCGGGCAAAAACAAGCAAGATGTCCAAAAGATGGTGAACTAGTCTAAAATATGAAACTTATTTCATTTATTGGAATTGAATGACGAATCTACGTAATTCTTAGGATTCCGTACCCGATGGGTGCCAAACGGGACCCTATTACTAAGACTTCGCTGTCCGTCTGATAATGAGCCACCTTTTATATTTGTTTGACAGCATTTAAAACAAGCAGACTTGTATGTAAGTATTTATATATTTCTACTACAAACTTCAATACTAAATCCCGTTGTAAATGGTACATCGGACATTGCATTGTTTTACAAATTGTGTTTTATCGTATCGACATATTGACCGCCCTGCCATCACTCGGTGGAAGAAAGGCACTTATTAGCGTCCCTGGCGTTATCTCTCTTTGTATCGCTAGTGACATATGGCCAATATCGAACATAGCCTGTCATATCTCGAGCCAGCATGCAAGATATGGCGTGTCCAGTCTGACCTATGCAGTATAATTATGCTACAGTAATTATGTTTTCTTTGTGGCACAGAACTGTCACGATGGCCCTTTTAGGTGGGTGGGGTTGGATTATCCAGATTTCTCGTACATACGATGCAAAAGACTTGTACCTATGTCTAATTTCTTTTGATAGCTCAAAACCCTTAAAAAATGCTTTTATGAATGCAATAAGAAACTGTCAAAAGTTGACTAAAGGAATAAAGAGTTACAAAATGGCTTGACATTAACAGAATCGTATATAAGTAATATATTAGCCGTTGTATTTTTTAAAGTCCATTTCGCCTCAAAGACAGAGTTTAATTATGACGTCACTATGTTAGAGCTCCTGAAAAAAATATCGTTTTGACAGTTCCTAAAAACCTTTTGACCAGCAGTGACACATTCTCAGGTCATGCCTTCTGGAGGCCTGATACCATCTCCTACCCTGCTTTTTCGGAACATCAGAGCAGTACTGTTTTTGTCCTGCTTTAAGAGTTAGTATATGCCTCCTGGAGCATGATTCTCGCGCATTCGATATACGATATCTACACCTATATCGAGTGAATTCGTATGGGAATCTGTCAATATAGGTTTCGATATCCGTACATCGAAGGCGCGAGAATCGACCCGCTGGACAGTACCACGTTGCATTATCGCGCGTCTGTCCGTTTGTCCGTCAGAAAACCGATAAACAAGTGTTCAGTTTCATGCTGCAAACACTAGAGCACCGCATCTGGCCGCTTATCAGGAACAAAACACCAGACATTGTAATTTCAAAGAACAACAACACTTTATCGAAGTCTCACTTCCGCCCTTCTCAAGTTTAAATACTGCAGGGAATTGAAATTAAATGTTTTTAAAGGATATATCTTTTATGTTTCCTGTAGACCAGATAAGTTCTTAGAATGTTGGTGTTGTTTTGGAATATGACATGTTAGTGATTGAGTCGAAGGATGTTTATTAGCAAAATGATTAATGAGCTTCGTGGTCTACTGGGTTTCGCGCTTGCTTCTGAAGCAGGAGATGCAGGTTAGAATCCCGTGATGGACTTTGTATGGCTTAATCTAAGTAAAATGGAAAAGCCTCTATTCCTATAGTGTGTCGCTCCCAGCGTCATTCGAAACTCATACTCATACTCATACTCAAACTAGGTACCGGACCCATTGTAGTGTCACACATTATCCGAATACGAGTACGATTGAGCCATACTCCACCGCGTTGGCTCAGTATGGGCTAATGGGCTAGCTAGGTCAACACGACGAACAAATATTTATTTCAACCTATAGTGTACTAAAACTAATTCAATTACCTACCATCTAAAAAATGTTCGCCTATCAAATCAACAGCCAAAACAACAAGCGTAACGCCTTTTCCCATACGGGGTGGTAGAGGCATAAACGGTACTCCATTTTGCGTGACAAGGGTCTAGCCGATCAGTCGCAAGCATCCATAAATATTGTCCCAACAACGCTCCACGCTCCAATCTGAGCCAATTCATCTAATGGAGACTTCCTAGACAAAGCAGGCAGACGTCCTGTCGCCAGTCACAACATCCTCAACCCATTACAATAAGGACCAAGCTACTCGCAGCTAGCCCTCCACTTGGCTACTTCCTTCCATGAGAAAGTTGGTATCCTTCTGAGGTTAGGAATAACACGGAAAGGACAACTTTATTTATCATTGTATTATTGTAGTCGTTGCATCAGCTAAATGCAGCTGAAATTGATGGTAATGATAAAACGAGCGAATTAAAAACTGATGCTGCAAATGACCATTGAGCGAAAGACCATGAGCAGCGAAATTTGAGTGAAAAAAAATGCTGAATAGGTACTGAATTCTTAGGTATGTCCTTGGATAGATCTAAAGCTAGGCAAATCGGTTTTCAGATAAAAAAACCCTCAGAGTGCTTTTTAGGCTAGGCTACACTTGTATTTTCATTGACACGTTACGCCAGGTAGTGCTACAGAGCAAATTATGAGCACTGTGTTTGTTTCTTGATTACAATGTGAGTTGGCGGCACTTAAGAATAATTGTCATTTTAATCAACATGATGCACATTCTGTATCATAGTTGAAAGTTTTATACTTTTTGAGAAAAGCGAACTACAGTTCCAAGGTACCGGGTAACCCGGTTTATTTGCTGGCCAGTGCAGATTTTTGACAGGTTCGTTACATTAGGTTGCGTAGATGTGGCGCCCTTCTGTAAAAATCTCTCACACGCCAAAAGATCTTTGAAGACGTAAAACCTCAACTAAATTTTAACCCTCCACAGAAGCTCTACCAAATAGGTTGCATCACTGTGCCCACCGCCTATCCGTCCGAGATTGTACCCAGTTCCGTCGTTTAACCGATGCGCGTGCAAGATTGTTTCCTCTTTAGGCGGTCGGTAGGACCAATTGAGCTGGTACTAGCTCAGCTCGGAACCGGCGATAATAGATAAATTGCCTGCCCAAGTGCGCATAAGCCCCACCTCGGCCTACAGACGACTTCGATCCGCGATGACCTTATTCAAGACGGAGTGATGGAAATAGATAGAGACAAGGCTTGGAAATAGGTCTAAACTTGTCTAAACAAACAAATGCCAGGCCAGGTGTGATGTCCATAGGCGAAGCTATTTGACCTAAGTTTAAGGGTCATCTAAGCTAATCCATCTAAATTTAAGAGGCCGGCCTCCGAAACATTCACTTAAGAAAAAGAGCTATGTAAGTGTATGTCTTCTCAGCTTAAATGAAAGGGTTGAAGTAAAAGAGCTATGTAAGTGTATGTCTTCTCAGCTTAAATGAAAGGGTTGAATTAGAAATATTAATTACGCACCATATCCATGATATCTTGTGGGTTTTTTTTTGCAAATTCAGATAAATCGCAAAGGAAACCAGGTCAGATTGGAGCTTCCGACAAATATGCTGATAAACACTTGCCAAATTAATCTAATACCTACGCACAAGGACTAGACTCTGCGTTTAACCTCCTAGTATATGCTGGTTATACATAGCTTATCCAATTTAATAATAAGAAATAAAAGTAATTTAATTGGGCTGTCCATTTTTTTTTCAAGTATGCCTAATGATAAACTTCGTAAGCGAGAAATGTCCCTATATGCCAGGGTCGTTGAAAAGAGCGGTCTTTAGAGCGATTTTAAGAACAATCACATTCAACATCTTTTTGGGGACACCTTATTTCCTTTCAAGGGCCACCTAGCTGTTGTTTCGCTTTGATCTAAGTTTAAGGATCATCTAGGCTACAGGAGACCTCTAAATCTAAGAGGCCGGCCTCAGAAACGATTGCTAGACAACTAATAATTAGAGCTAAATGTCCCCTACCTTTTTGAAATCGGGCATTAGTCTCTACCTTTTCTCTTCCGGGAAAAAATCGTGGCCTAAGTCTAAGACTAAATTCTGGCATATCTTGCGCCAACTTCAGGTCGTTGCAGCGATCGCAGCGATAAAACCCACGGCTCACTTCACAGATATCTGGATGCGTATTGCCAAAGTTGTTCAAACGACATCTTGAGGCCAAAAAGACTGGCTTGCTGTTGTTGGCCGTCGGCCAAAGTAAGGTTTCCAACGAGTGGAGTTGCGGCTTATAAATGACCTGTCTTTGGTGGGTATTCCAGTTCAAATCAAACAAACACATCGTCACGTTCCCGTATGAGATGACAAAGAGCCTTAATTTCACCTGAGATGCACGAAAGATAAATTTAAGTTTCGTTTAAGAAAATGAAACAAGTTTTAAATAATCATCCTATGAGAAACTCGCGATTTTTAGTTTAAGTTTTAGTCAGTAGCTGATTGATATACTTCCATACTTTTAAAAAAGGTTAATGTTAACACTGATATATATTTATTTACTTTTAAAGACTTGGATAATTGGTAAGGCGGCTAACAGGAAGGTTACCTTGCTAGAATATCTTGTGTTTCATATCAGTGCAGGTCTTTTGATAGGAAAAAAATAAGGTTCGAAGTTTTGCTCAAAAAACAGTAAGTATTAGTAGGATTCCGAATCGAATGCCCAATCGAATACTCGAATACCCCCCCTTAGCACTACTCCGCTACAAACGCATATGTAACTAACTGTGTAAGTTTCCATGCGGTTTTAACGGGCCTTGTTCGTAAGTGTAATATCTGGTAATAACACTGTACTACCACCGCTAAGCTAGCCCTGCAGCGGTTGTGGTTCTTATTGCGTATGTGTGAATGCTGATTTTGGGGACAAGAACGGCACGAAGAAGATTGTTTTCGGTAGTTGCTTCGAGGGCGCTTGCTAGACTAGTCTTTCCTTGGCTTTAGTATGTTTATGGAGGAAAAGCTTCTGTTTTACAGCGAAATATTACTCTACATACATATTTGCTAGTAAATAATTTCTTGTCTCTAAAATACAGACAGATGAAAATCATTCGGTTCTCTGCTACTCCATGTGAGAATACTAATGCCACCATGTTTAGAATAGAATAGAATAGGAGAATAGAAATTATTTATTTAGTAAAAGTCGCCCTAAGGTCGCCGAGACGTCGGCAAGCGAATCACGAGACTGAAGTGGGGGTGGGCAGGACACTTGGCACGGAGGGATGACGGAAGGTGGACCAAAGCGGTAACAGAGTGGCTACCCAGAACCGCAAAACGCCAAGTAGGCGGACCACCAGCCAGATGGACGAACGACATCACCGCCATAGTCGGCAGGCAGTGGATGCGGGAGGCACAGGACCGGAGCGGATGGCGTGGTAGAGAAGAGGCCTATACCCAGCAGTGGGTAAGTGTGGGCTGATTGATGATGATGATGATGAAAACGTTTCACTTAGGAGTAGGTGTAGGTACACAAAATGGTATTAGGTACTGGTTTTTAGGGTACCGTACCCGAAGGGTGCCAAACGGGACCCTATTACTGAGACTTCGCTGTCCATCTGTCCGTCCGTCCGTCCGTCCGTCCGTCCGTCCTGTCTGTCACCGGGTCCGTCTGCACGAACCGTAATAGCTAGAAAGCTGAAATTTTCACAGAATGTGTATATCTGTTGCCGCACCAACCACAAATACTGAAATACGAGAGATATTGCAAATTAAAGGGGGCCCCGATACAAGAGACGTGTTTAGATACACTTACGCATTTCAAAATGGAGATCTTGACTGAAACTGTTTATTTATTGTCATAGCAACCATGTCATAGACACATATACTACACATTTAAATATGATAGCATATTTCGCGTCAACCCACATGGTTGTGGTTAGCCGGTGCGGTATGATGTAGACTCTCAATCCGGAGGTCGTCGGTTTCAAATCTCGTGAAGGCATAAACTTTTAAAATTTTCTTTTTGTTTAGTTTTTTATTGTTTTGAGTGCTTTTGATTTGTTGTACGATGGTACGGTACCCTTCGTGTGCGATACCGACCCGCACGAGATAAGCTCGCCTTTGTGCATATTTTTTCTATCTTAAGCTATTTTTTCTGTCATGTGAGTACAATAATGAAATCACGAAGCACTGCTAGAGTAAAAAATTAAATACTAATTTCGAATGCATTAAAATTAAAAACTCACGTACACACTTGTGGTTAAAATTGTGGTTTACAAGATAGGTACCATAGTTAAATAGGACGTAATTTTAATGTATAATTAAATATGGAAAAGTTCATACGGTATGACGCAAACATGACAAATAATAAGATACAAGTATACATAAAAGACATGTTATCGAGCGACACGCGACCACAATGCCGTCAAGTCTTTTAATAAGCTCATTGAGGATATTTCCTTTTCACAAATTAGTCCGCGCGCTCATTTCTCGACGCGTTTATCTCTGTGCCAATTTGTAGAACCGACACCATCACATGCTACAACAAGCCCCTACAAACCACACTATAAACTGCCAGAGTCTAGAAATAGACCGTTTCATTTCGTTAAGCTGTGGCGATGTGGTATCAAAGGAGTTGATTAGGCGTGTGTATAACAATTAGTTGGTGTTTTTAAGCAGGAAGCAAATGAGGATGTGTCGAGATGGATTTAACCTTTGCCACATCCTATGTTGGTGTCTGTCTTCGCTATTTTTAATGCAATGCGATAATTATCACGACGCGGGTTTTATTGTGCAAGTTAGATGTAAGATATTGCAGTGCCCTCACTGGGTTCATTGTCGGTTCTTCAAATCCTATATATATACATATATCACCATATACCACCACAATGTCGCAATAAACGTTTTGAGTTTAAGTTTGAGTTTGAGCAGCGTCGATATAATGATCTCAATGTTATTAAATTAAAATTCTATTTTAACTAAGATAGGTACCTAATATTTATCAAACACAAATGTTAGATGTAAGTTAGCTTTTAAGACATTGTAGTGCCCTTACAGGGTTCATTGTTGGATATAATTTTGTAAAAGTGTACCACAATGACGCAATAAATATATGAGTATGAGTATGAGTATAAATACTTTACTTTAATTGATACTGGGGGCTATTTGGGAGGTGTCAAAACCACTAAACTAGAGGAACTAAAGGCACTAAACTGACAATCTTCAAATCCAACAGCTCGTGCGCGGTGGCCATAGATTCCATTTTCAAACACACCAGTTTAAATTGTTTAGTTAGTATAGTTCGTGTCGCCTCCCAAATCGCAGGCACTTTATTTCACAAAAACAGAATAGACTCTTAATAATCGAAAAAAAAACATGTACAAAGGCGAGCAACAATACCCACTTTGTCGTCTCTATTATTCTTGAAAGCACTGTCAATCTTTGTGCATGTAAGTATATTTAAAAAAGTTGAGTTAGATCTCTAGATAGCCTCAGAGTTCGATTGGACTTGCCTAAGTTAGTTAGGTTAGGCCAGTTGCATGCACTCGACTAAGTCACGGTAAAGTTGTATAACTTAACACATTGAGATTAAGTCGAGGGGTCGAGAAGACCATTAAGTTAGACTCCAGAAGTTTCTAAGTCTGTATGGTAATTGGATGCATATCTGACTTTTGCATAACAGCCGGTTCTAGAAGCAGGCTAGGCGTCTAAAAAGTGAGAAATAATTACAATGATATCGGATAAAATGGGTCTACCTGTTGTTAAATTATTTCCTGTCCATCCTAGGTTTGCTGGAAGAAATCTCTTAATAGAGTTAAGCTCGCCTTTTTCATGTGTTGTCCACTTTCAATTGTAAAATGTGTTATTTTGTGCAATAAAGTATAAATAAATAAATAAATAAATAAAAACGCATTTTTAGTATGAACTGACAATCCGTATCTATAGACAAAGTAAGCTAGTAGGCAGCTAGGTGTAGTTAGTACTTAGCATTTCGTGGTATCAAGATCATTCTCGCCCTAAGCACTCAAAAGTTTTAGACCGATTTTAGATAAAGCCTTTCGGGGGTTAAGCTTTGCTGATTTATGGCCGAATTCGGTTTGAAAGTAACACGTAGGGGTTGTAATACTTTCCCTGATTTTCAACATGCGTAATGCTAATCCAACATAATATAATATAATTTGGTAACTATTTACTATGTACATATGAGATGACAATGTACCTAATCTAGATAAACTATTATATCCATCCCAGCCCACAACTTCCGAACGGGCGGTAGTATACAAAAAATATTAATATTATATTGACGTTGACTAAGTAATCTATATGATTTTATGGTCAAAAAAAAATTTGAACTTGAACTTGAACTATACAATACAGGGTGGAATTTTTATACGCGACCTGAAGGGAAAGTATTTTAAATAATGGAGATAGCAAATTTCACCCAAAGGAAACATTCCTTTATTTTTTTAAATAAACAATTTTTTTTTCAAAGATATTTTTAAATTAGATTGTGTCACCCGGGAATCAAACAAGCAAAAAAATAAAAATTGTAACACTCCCAATTTTCTGCAATAGTCGGTCGATACAGACAATGATAAAGATAAAATTTGTCTAGAGTGTTTTTCTAAGAGGCGTTCGATAAAACGTTTAAAATTTGAACCTTTAGCCTTTAGCTCAGTTCAAGGTATTTTTGTTAAAAGAATTTGTGTACTTGTGTAATTCAATTTTATGCATATCTCGTACGACAGGCGAATGTAGGACCTAATGTTACTTAGAGAAATGTTATCTTTATCATTGATTGCATCGACTAGTCCCAAAAATAGCAAGTTTTTATTTTTATTTTTTGCTTGTTTGACTCCCGGGTGAGACAAGCTAATTAAAAATAAAAACCGGCCAAGTGTGAGTCGGACTCGCGCAAGAAGGGTTCCGTGTCATTATCTATAAAAACCGCAAAAAAAATATGTATGGAAGCCCCCCTAAATATTAATTTAATTTTAATTTAATTATTTATTTTTTAAGTAAATAATATTATACTCAATATATTGTGAACATTTTAAGCGTCTACCTGCTACCATTATCAATATCGAGCAAAAATGAGCAAAAAAATCATGTTTGTTGTATGGGAGCCCCCTTAATATTAAATTTCTTTTGATTTTTAGTATTTGTTGTTATAGAGGCAACAGAAAAACATCATCTGTGAAAATTTCAACTGTCTAGCTACCACGGTTCATGAGATACAGCCTGGTGACAGACAGACGGACGGACGGACCGACGACGGACGGACGGACGGACGGACAGACAGCGAAGTCTCAGTAATAGGGTCCTTCGGGTACGGAACCCTAAAAAAACCTTTGAACGCGCAGTTTTCTTTCTTTACAAAAATAATTTAAAATAATATCTCCATTATTTAGAGTACTAGCTTTCACTCCGGTCGCGTCTAAAAATTCCGTTCTTACACGTTTCTGTGAGCTCAAAATACCGCCTTGTTCTAACGCCTTGCAAAATGCCACTGTGTGCATTCTCAAGGCGTTAGAACGAGGCGGCATTAGGACAAGCTCCTAACCAAATGCTTGGTGCTGCAGTGCACTGGTTTCATTCATTATGCTGGCCTTAAGAAACCGCAAGACTTATTCAAGTGCCTTTGAACGCCGAGGCGACGACGACGGACGACGACGACGACGGCTCAAAAGTGAGGTGGAAAAATCGAGTTCATTAACGTCTTACGACCTCTTTCCTTAGTGGTAGTAGTGACGGGATACTAGCCAGCACTATTTTTTGTGTCGATGAAGAAAAATATTTGAATGATTTTCTAGCAATGGTTTTCTTTTAGCTTTTAGTGGGACTTCAGGCATCAGAAACAAATGACAATCCTACGAGATTTTCGTACTTGGTGACATACCTATAAAGTATAGATAGTCATTAGTCAACAAAAATTTAGGTATGCAGGTAGCACCTACCCATCTATCTGGGTTAAGTACGTAGGTAACCTAAAACACCATTACAAAAGCCGTTAGCAAATGCATAAAAGTCGCTGCACGCTCTTTAAAAGCAAAAGAAAATATTTATATTCCATCTCATAATCTGGAGCGCCGCGGCAAGTCACTCGAACTATCATCGGACGGAGCGGAAAAAAACTACGGGCAAGTGTGTCGATTTTCAACGTCCTCGAGTAGTCTAGAAAAAATATATTCTCGAGTCGCTGAAGGGGGGTTTGGGGAGGTGGGAGGAGGGTGTCTACCCTTTCCCGGACCTCCTTAACTGTTGGCAGAGGACAAAAGGAATGAATGGATCCGCCCCTTAACGAATACACCGAGCGGCATAATTCGTACTTAGACAAGAGTAAGGAGTTGACACATTTTTTTTTATTTGAGTTTGGATTTGGATGTGATAGTTTTTGATTAAACGTTAGTATGCTCCCACTAATCCTTAAATATACTTTTGACATTTACTTATTGCTTTTCCTACAGTAATGTACTTACTTCTTTCCATATCGCTATCGCCCTTCCAGCGATAAACCACTTTTAAGTTAGTTATAAAACAACCATAACAATATACCAACCAATATACACGTAGTGTATGTATGTATTATTATTTATCATGCCTTTTCACCTATACAGGGTGTATCGGAAAGGGGTGTACAAGCCGAAAGAGGGTTGTTAGGGGCCATCATTCTGAACAACTTTCACTATGGGACCGACTTGATCAGAGCAACTTTATTTTTCACTCCACCATACAGACCAGCTGAGCGCTTGGCCCGAAATGTATTCATTCATTCATATATTTATTTGTACAATATTCATTCATTCATATATTTATAATACAAGTAATATAGCGTGCACCCTGAAAGGGTATAACAAAAGGTTTGCTTGTGTCTAAATAAAACATTTCAAAATAAGCAATAAACTGAGTTAATAAAAATAAAGTTGCTCTGATCAAGTCGGTCTCATAGTGAAAGTTGTTCAGAATGATGTCCCTAACAACCCCCTTTCGTCTTGTACACCCCTTTCTGTTACACCCTGTATAAGGCTGTTGGGACATATATTTGCTCCTACGTTTGTAGGTGGCACTCCTTTTCCCACCAAACCAATAATAAAAATCAGTATTTTACAAATCTAGATGCCGCAGCCCTGAACGCACCCTCTGGCTCGGTCTAGGAAGTTAAGATGCGTCGGCGGCCACGTATAATTTTTTCCACTCTCTTTCAATTCAATCCTCCCCCCTTCCCCACCTCATTCCCCTCGTCTCAACCCTTTTCGTCTGTCAATCTTTAACTACAAGGCTGCGGTATTACAGGCTGGAGTAGTGGGCCTTGCGATTTTTTCATCTATTCGAGGGCGGTTTTTTAATGGGCCCCGAGGCGGAAATTCTCTGATTTTGTAAGTTGTTTTATCGTGCTTGGGAATTACAGGTGGGTTTTATAGGTAGGTATGGATTTATTCATCAGCTGAAGAAATAGTTGTTGGAATTCTACTTTTGTTACTGTATGATGAACACGCAGATTTGAAACAAAGGATAAGAATAATATTATGCTCATCAGCAACCGCATACGCGCTATTTACTTTCCTGCAGATTATCCAATAATTTTCTAATACAGACAAAAATCCAGTTGATATTGTGAATTCTATATGCTGCAGTTTTTTTGTTCAAAGATTTCTGAAATAGTATTGTTAGGGTTCCGACCCGAAGGGTGCCAAACGGGACCCTATTACTGAGACTTCGCTGTCTGTCCGTCCGTCCGTCTGTCTGTCACCAGGCTGTATCTCATGAACCGTGGTAGCTAGACAATTGAAATTTTCACAGATGATGTATTTCTGTTGTCGCTATAGCATCAAATACTAAAAATCAAAAGAAATTTGATATTAAGGGGAGCTCCCATACAACAAACGTGATTTTTTTGCTCATTTTTGCTCGATATTGATAATGGTAGCAGGTAGACGCTTAAAATGTTCACAATATATTGAGTATATTATTTACTTAAAAAATAAATAATTAAATTAAAATTAAATTAATATTTAGGGGCTCCCATACATTTTTCTTTTTTGCGGTTTTTCATAGAGGTACGGAACCCTTCGTGCGCGAGTCCGACTCGCACTTGGCCGGTTTTTTTTTCTAACGCACTAAAAATTTCAGGCACTCTTTTATATTACACTTACAACTATTCCATACGAAATTTCTTTTTTTTTTTACCAACAAACCACCCCATTTCATCAAGAATGAGTTTTTCACTTCAGTGTTATTGTCTAAGTTTCTTCTGATCTTTTGAATCGCGACTCAAAATGGAAGGACCAGACAGACCAGGGGGTGGAAATAAAAAAAATACACTGCACTTGCACACGCATAAGTAGGAGCTTCGTGTTGTAGGGACTGTATCGAAGACGAAGGGCTTGGCGAGAAAATTATGAGAATTTACGGGAAAATTACAAGAATTTCCGGGAAATTACAACAATCAGCTCACCTGGGATTCAGGTTATATCTTAGGATTAGGCGGTACCAATGTTGTTTGGGTCTCAAAATCTGAATTACGATGGTTGGTCCAAATATTTTTTTACCTACCCAACATTTATTTACACATGTAAAATCGGAACAAGATTTCCAAGCAACTGTGATAAGTTCTCTTCAATCCCATTACCATCTATCCATTCACTATTTCATGATGAAGATTTTTTTTTTCATTACAGGATACAATTTTCCTGCCAAAATATCGGGCATTCTCCAAACCGCCCAGTTGCATCCCGACATTGACCGTGACGTCCTCAAGATTCATTTCCAAAGCCCCCACGAGCCTAGTGCTAGACGCTATGCAAGCCCTAGATAAAGGGCTGCAAGTACCTACAGAGGGGAAGCACTGTACTTGCAAGACAATCCCCCCTAAGTTTGTCTACCTCAAACTTAGAGGTGCGTTATTTTTTCCTTTACCGTACGTGATTTTTGCGAGTTTGGACGCGACAGCGTTTTGTATATGAACTTTTTTCTATCAAAGCCTGGCATAGCAATACTTCATAATTCATAATTTCTTTATTGCACACAGACATTTAAAAAAACAAGAGTAATACTAAAAATAGTGTACACAGGCGAGCTTATCTCTAGTAAGAGATCTCTTCCAGATACTTCTATTATCTTAATAGATAACTAGCTGGAATGTTCCAATACGCCTCCTAATAATTAAATCTAAATTCCAAATTCCAAATTTTTTATTGCAATTATCTAGTCTCTACTTCACCAGGTAAAACATATTGCAGCAGCTTATATTCCTCCTTTTGAGTGAATTAAATATGTACGTAACATTCTCTAGCTACTTTTTTACCAAAACAATAGAATGGCATCTGAGTTCCAAATTCAAACAAAGAACCTAAATCTCTTTCAGCCAGTCCCTTTGTCCAACTTTCTCAGACCTTCGTAGCCGGTCTACTTAATTCCCATACTGAATCTAGTGTGAACTAGTATCGTGTTACTCTGTATTGTACAAAGGGCTGCCATCCGCGACGCAACTGTGTCTAAATCTTATGGACAATGCCAAGGAGTCATTGCCTGGTACTGTTGGTTGAGGAAGGGAGAATGAGATTTTAAATAATTTTAATTAAAAGTGTCTGGTCTATTCATTTTCAAAATCGTAAATAGATGGCTTTTGTTGAATGTTTTTAAAATACAAATGTGTCATCTACAAATGTTTCAGAAACAATAAATAAAATCAATCAACTTCAGATTTTGTGCTCATGTCCGCTTACTATTCTAATCAATCAACATCAAATATTTTACGTTTCCAAAACTGTAGAAAAAAACATTCTAAAAAACCTATTTCACTTTTCATGCCAGACAGTACCTATGTTCAGAAAGGAGGTCTCGCGTGAACTTGATACTTGACATTGTCTGCGTATTCACGCACCTGCTGCTGCCAACAGATCCTTTTGTTCGCAGTGCGTACGTTTTCTTCCTTCTTAAAAAAAAATAATGTTACATTTTCGCGTTTTCTGTGTCACTCGAATCTAGAAGATTAGAATGTTTCTTCCTTGTTAAAAAAGTAATATTCCATTTTCGAATAGTTTTCGGTGTCACTCGATTGTAGTTGATTAGTAAAGTTACTTCCTCCTTATAATGTAAATTTCCATTTTCAAATGGTTCTCTGTATCACTCGACTATAGTCGATTAGACAATTTCCTCCTTCCTAAAAGTAATGTTCTATTTCCAAATCATTTTCTGTGTCGATTGTATAGTAGAGTCGATTTTTTTTGTATAGCTTTTGTATTTTGTCATTAAAAGTTACAACTTCTCTCACAAGTCACAATATTTTCAACCGTCTTTACCCGAAAGCCGTCTTAACTTTTCTTTTTCGCAACTTTCCTGTTTCATCGGTTCCCAGTTTACTTTCCAGAAACCACATCATTAGTCTCTTCTTTGCATTTGGAGTTTGTATCTTTTCTTTCAGTTTCCTCCTGGGGGGTGACCGCGGCGGTGGCGCCTGGGGTAGGTGGGGTAGGGAAGGGGGGATACCCAACCACTTAAAACCCTTTCGACGCCTCAAGAAAAACTACAGGTTTTTAATAGGGGTGGTGGAAGGAAAGTCCTCTATCTAGAGGAAATCATTAATTTCATACTCTGAGTAGTGTAAGTCTCAATACTTTATCTAGAATCTACCTATAGATGTACGTACAAACTGTAAAATAGTTAGATATCATGTATGGCTTGATTTTACTCTGTGAAGGGCCTGTGCCTGCGTCTCTCGGTGAAGGGCTTTGTGTGTATTTTCAGATAACATAGCGTCACGCCTTTTCCCATACGGGATTCCAGAGGCACAATTGGGCCCACTTTTAGCCTTTCAGTTACACCATCTAAAATGCAAATTGCAAGTAAACACTAACTTCCATATGTTTATTTACTTAAATAGCATAATAGTGGGTGCACTCCTGTTAATCCAGCGTTTCTCAAGTCTGCGGCAAATGAGGGGTGTTCAAAACTGCACTAATGAATAATTAATGCTCACACAGAGCGAACTTCACGCCAATTATTATTATAATTATGTAAGAAAAGCCATTATGCGACCTCCCGTTGACGTAGTCTACTTTTCTGGGGTAGATTTTAGATTTACCTAACAACAGCTTGGGTATTTTCTTTATATAATTGCATGCTTTTACTTTATTTCATAAATTTTTCCTAAATTTATTGGAAGAAGTCAATTGGCTAACATGAAAAATCTATGCCTAGAATTTTGTTTGTGGTAGCTCAGTGCCATTAGAACTCTAGTTCACTTTTAACTCAAGTCAACTTGGAAAACTCCATACTGCACTTATTGATGAATCCGTCTGCAAGTACAAAGCCAATTAATTATTTGTTGATCTAATTCCACATCAATATACCAGAAGAAATCTATTTCTTCATTTAAAAATTTGAAACTCAGAATGCACTGTTCTATTTTGTTTGTCGCACCTCCTTTGTTCAATGCAAGTTTATTCGAAGCCGCCTTGACCGCCTGCCCCCCCGCCCGCCGCCCCCGCGGTCACCCCTGAAACGGATCTTCGCGGGAGAATATTACAAATAACTGCTACTAAGCAGCGTCAAGCTTTATAAGGAGCAATATTTCCCTTGAACTTGCAGTCTTGATCGAACGTCTTCAGTTATCGTGTTTTTATTAAACGATGGTGGTTGCCGAGGATTATTGGCTAGTTTTTGAGTCAAATTCACAACGGGTCAGTTGACTTAGGAAATGAAGACAATTTGAAATCCGATAGCTTTGGACTGTAGATATAGATTCTATTGCCGAACATTTTTTACTTTATTTATCTTTTTTTTAAACCTAAATTATATTATATGGACTTCTAGCTAAATACGAACGATACTTCATTCGTATTTAGCTAGAAGTCCATATAATCAACCGTGTGTACTACATATTTAAAGTGACATTACCTATCCAACTTTAGAAAAAAATACAAAAAGTACATCATCCTATCATCAAGCTTATTAAACGAATCCATTGTCCTAACAATCTATTCTACTACACAAATCAGCGTTTCTAATCACGTACAATTAAGCGCAGGAGTCGTCGCGTGGCGTCACGGGGATGCGCCTGCGCACCGGATGTTGGGCCGGACGGAGATTGTGCCTGGACCCCTGATTCCTTCCGGTGACGTTCCAATGGCGGGACTTTTGGACCCACGGAGGACGCGGGAGCGTTAAGAAAGAATTGAAGAGGTAAGTAGAGGAATAAAGAAAGGCAAGTTTCTTTTGGGTAGAGTCGAGATAGTCACCACTGGTTATGTGGGTTTGTTGAGGAAAGAATACCCCAAACAAGAGAATGAAATGCATACCAAACCAAAATGTTATAAAGTCAAAGAATAAGAGATCTGCATCATAAATAATTAAATCATTATTAATAACTCCAAAATAGCACTAACAGCTTAGTATGTAGTCATAATAGAGGATAATGATGAAGATAGTAGTGATCTTAGATGTAGTGTGTACCTATCTACTGTGCTTCATTGAGACAGGTCAATAAAATACTCGTATGTGTCAGATGGTTCATTACCCTGGAACGAGCGACAGAGATCACGCATAAACCAAGTAGGTTTCCGTGATCGCTCCGTAAACTTAGTTTTAAAAAAATCGTTTTGTAACATGGATAATAAAAAAAAAGATCAATTTATTTTTTACCGTTACAGTTTTTGGTTTGGTATGCATTATAGCATTTCTTACACACCTTTGAATCTACTTTATCCCGCTGATTTCTCCAAAAATGGACCACACGCCCTGGGACAGAATTCTACTGTTCACAAGCATACCACAAGTCTGGCACAAACTTGAATACAAGGCATTTGGTATTCTACTAAAACCGGAATCCAATTCACAAGCGCCAGCGTGACGCCAGCCTGCTTCGTATTCTACTATCCAAAAAGTATTTACGCTGGCGTCAAACTGGCGCCAGCGTGAGTACGTTTTGGATAGTAGAATACGAATTAGGCTGGCGTCACGCTGGCGCTTGTGAATTGCGATTCCGGTTTTAGTCGAATACCAAATGCCTCGTATTCAAGTTTGTGCCAGGCTTGTGGTATGCTTGTGTACAGTAGAATTCGGGCCCAGGTCGTCGTACCCCGATCTTTGGCACGGAACGATTGATGTCGGGTGATCTTTTTATTGAGCATGTCACTCCTGAATGTGAATCACCACTCAAGAGCTGGATGTTTGTGGTGAATGACACTCGCCCGTCCTCTTTTGTGGTGGGGCACTTGGCGAGACGTTTTATTTGTGGCGAATTAGTGGCTTTGTCATAAACACGTACGGCTCTAGATTGGATGAGTTAGTTTTAATCTATTTGCATGTTCAGGGATACCTAGGTCCAAATTTAACGTATGCTTATGAGAATCCGGCCACTAGCCAATCTTATGTTTCTCTTTTAAAAAGTCTCCTCAACAGAGACGCCTCAACTCAATACGATTTTTTTCTATACAAGCAAGTTCTCAATATCATTGCCGTTATTCTACTGATGGTATAAAATCTGAGAGCCTGTCTCCAGAAGTCCCGATTAGTCCTATTATACAGATGAATCACTTTTTTGGATGTTAAATTTCAGATGACTCAGTCACAACGAGCTTATTCCTTCCGTTTCGAAACAGGCCTTATGCAGGAATTATATCGGTGATACAAATGAATTTTCAAAGGAAAGTAGTACCTTTGTCGCACTCCATGGAAACCACTTAATGATCCTCCTTTACTACTTTAATAAGTATTTCACCCAAAGTGGACAAGAATAGTGCACCTGTGACTGCAGCGGGGTTCTCACGGTGGCGGAACACTTCTCACGCGCTCGCCTTACACTTCCTTCCGCTGCGGTCTTCACTTGCGTATGCGCAGGTCTCGTTCGGATTAAGTACAGGTTAGTGTATCGTGTAATAAGGTCTAAAGAGTCTTACAACTGTATGTTTAGTCGTATCCTTCACCATATTTACCTTCGAATCAACCTAAATGAAGGGATTGTTTAAAAAAATTGTATTCATCTCTGACCATGAGGACGCTTTGACAAAACCAAGTCAAGGACCTGTCAAGCAACTACTAAGCATATGGGTATTGAAAGGTTCTGAATATGTCAGTCAGTAGCGTAGACCAAAACGAAAAAAGCAAGCCAATACAACCATAGACACTAATCCAAGATGTTTTTTCCGAACGCAACGCCTAAGGGTCACTCAATGTTTTGTAAGCGATATACTTAAGGGTGATAACCGTTTGCCGCGCGGCCGCACCCAATGGGCGCAGTGGAAACGGGGCTTCCGGGAATTAGCCCCTTAACAGGTCCGGGGTTAGTGACAAATCTTTTTTTGATTGTGAGAACTATGGCCGTAGGAAGACTCGGTCGGAAGTAGGTGTTTGAAGTGAGGAAACTTGGCTGAGGGTCGCTTGAGTGTGAGTGACTACTTGATTGGTCTATCGAGGATGCTTCAGGGGGGTATCCGATAGATTCGTAGAATGACATTATGCTGCACAAGATGGTAAGTGATCACTATAGGACAGACACTGGTATTTTAGGGGATATTTCCGTTATAAGACCTTTTTTCTCCCACAGTGGACCAAAGTAGAGAAGAGGCAAAAAATTAAGTGTTCTTTATATTTTTGATAATATCTACAGAAATAAATAACTTTGACTTTGGACAAAACAATACTGTTAATTTAAAATAGGCATTTTAAATCACTCTTTTATTTTAACCCTTTGACCAAACAAAAGACACAAACAAGCAATCAGCTAAGACGGTATTAACCGAGGTCCTGTATCAAAGCCTTGTTATATTGTTTTGTGCGGTTTCTTCGTGGCAGTTTCGTTTCGCGCGGTTTCTTCCACTTTTGTCCGGGGTCCTTTGTCCCCGGCCACTTTATCCCCGGCCACTTTGTCCGGTTCTCACGGTTCTCGTCTCAAGGAGGACAAACAGAGGGGCCGGACACTTTTGTTTCAACGCCTTTGTTTAATTAAACGATGATGTTCCCATGGGATATTGAGCCGGAGGAAAGACCAGGTGAACTATTATTTTTCTAAGAGTATCATGTAAATAATAGGTTTTTTAAATTATCTAGATTACTTACACACAAGGTGCTTCAAGGACTAGCGAGGGCATTCGAAAAAGTAAAATTACATCTGATATACATAATTTTCAAACAAAACAGACTGCTACGAATTGCCGTATATAATTGTAAGAAACACGATTATTATACTCGTAGATATTTCTGAATACGACATTTATTTATCTTGCATTGAGGCATTGATAGTTTACTGTTCTAAAACACCTATTAACAATAATGCACTTAAAGTTGATTAAAAAGGAAACAAACTAGATCTCGTAAGATAAAGCTTGCATCGCGTGTGTCTGTATCATTAGGGTCAGTCTTCACTTCACTAAGCGTCATATTGCATTGCAAAACTTGTGAACAGTAGACAGTAGGGGTGGTTCTGAAGTAATGCGAATGTATAGAGATGGACGATACTTTAGTAAGAACTTATTCTAAGGTAAGACTCTATTTACCATGTTTTTGAATGCATTCAAATACCTATGAGCTTTCTGGAGAATCATCCAAGGCAAATTGTGACTGACTTCCAGTCAATACAAGATGTTTAGATACGAATTGTTCAAAATCTTAAGTAACTGTAATTTTCTTATTACGAGATTTAGGGTAAAAATATCTATGGTTCTTTAAAGCAGTCTGTTAAAAATTGTCCAAGGCTTAGATAAATGCACATAATTTTAATGAATGAAGTGTTGAAAGTAGACTATCTGCTGCAAGACATCGATTTAGAACCGTCAGTTGAGTATTCAAATCAGTCCAACGTGGAATTGAAGTTACCGAAAAGATTATTCGGAGAAAGCATCCAAGTAATTCTATACATTGTCTGTTCCCGATGCTTGGGGGTGCGTTACCTTCAGTTTTAGAACAGTAATTAAGGCAACGGACAACCAAGCTGCCGTGTGGTGTACCGGTCGAAGTCCATCTGGCGTCTCCGCGGTCGATGTGCCCTTACCTTTACGGTTATACTGAACTTATGGGGAAGCCGTAGTTCCGCGTAACTCTTCCCATTATTTATTTTATTCTTACCAAAAGATAGTGGTAGAAAATCTAGTCTGTCTCCGAATATCAGGAGATCTAGAGAATACAAAGCGCCTTCATCACGCCTTTTATCACACGTGGTGGCAGAGGCACAAATGTGGTCTTCTTCTTCTTCTTCTTTTTATTAATGGCGTCCTAACCTCTTTTGAGGTTAATTTTGCCAGTGTCAAGTGGTCAGGTTCTCATTTGAGAACCTGGAAATTATAATGTCTTGAGATGATTTGATGACTATGATGATGATGATTTTACAAATGTGGTCATTTTTATTTATTTATTTTTATTTTATTTTATCAACAAAAATCCAAAGCCATGCTTACATGTAATCTTAAAAAATAATCTTAAAATGAGGCCAATTAAGGATTTCATTATGTAAACAACCTATGCAATCGAAAAGAAGAAATAGAAGGAAAAACAACCAAAAAAACAGCATGAGTGCCTTACTTATGTCAGGTGTGTCACGTGTGTGTAGGTTGTGTGCTTGTAATGTGGTGTTGTATAAGAATAAATAATTGAGAAAGTAAATTGTGTGCTTGCGTGTGTGTGTGTGTCATGTTTAGCCAGATGTTCAATATCTATTTCCTACGAATCCGAATACGAATCCTTTAGTATTGCCTCTTATACTGGTATAGCGAAGTCTTCCAATGTGTAATTTCTTTAAACTTGTTGACTGTTCTTAGGACTTATGAGAATAGTTTTAGCTACTAGCTCGTCCAACGGACCAAAATACTCTTTTGTTCTGATATTTCATAGCTGAACTTGAACTTTATTACCATGTGGGCAGGTTCAAAATCGTGGGCCGTGGACTTTGGATGGACGGGCTTAATTAGTATCTTTGCCAATGTTACAGTTGACATTACATATGTTTATTATTTACATAATATACATACAGGGTGTTGATTTGTAAAGTTACGCCGAGCTCAGAGGTTGTTATTTACACGACACTGAAGCTAAAAAATATATTTAAAAAATATATATTTTTTGTTCAGTATTTATTTTTATGAATTTTTTATTTTAAAAATATTTAAAAAACCTGTAAATGTGGTCCGAAAAGAGTCGCACGGAGTGGGGTGGGGCTCAGGGCACGAGGGGGAGTCTGTTAGCACTTGTGCGCGATGGCTGGCGGGGGTATCCACACTTTTAGGTAATTTCAGGAAAATTTTCAGATGGTAATTTATGAATGAAAATTATGCGAGGGAAAATTAAAACTTATTTTTTTGTCATCAGCGACACGTAAACTATCAACCCTGAGTCGGGCGTAACTTTACAAATCAACACCCTGTATATTACATACTTTAGAATTTGGGCACATATTGCCTAAAATAAACAATACCTAGCCTAAAAACATTAGCCTTAGAATTCATTAAGTAAGGACTTTTAAGGATGACTAGCAAAATGTCCACCCTTAAGACGGCATTGTTTAATTGGAAATAGCTTGGAATCGAAACTGTTCGGTTCAAAGAATCCAAAACAGCTGAATCACTTCGCACATGGTCATGCATCGCATATGGTAAAACTGGTAATGACTTATGTTAATTAGGTTTCAGTCAGATGCGTTTTTGCATCGGTGTCGTCGGTTCAATCTCTGTACCAGGTTCAGTGCCAGAATCAACTGAGCATTATAAAAAAATATACGCGTGTAGCACCGTACACGTGTTAGAAGTAAAACTTCTGTAGCTAGATCATTAAGTGGTACCTATACTATACACCTATACCTACCTATACTAAAAGAGATTTTTTCCAATTTTGAGATCCAATCTCTGCTTCAAGTTACTTTAAGTTTCAGACGTCCGATTATTTGAAATTATTTTATACTTGTACTTACTTTTAATACGTCATGTCATTTATTTCCCACCATTCCTTATATACAATTTGTCGCGCTCGTGGTGATATACTTAACTCATTCAATAGTGTCACTACTATTTGCATCTCGCTCAGATTATATACCATCTGACGTCACGTCTTTAAGCCGTCTCGCTCAAATGTATGCATTGCTTTGCTTGTTTTAGAAATCCATATCGACCCGTGTGACATTGATGAAACTCTTTTCTTACAAACTGTATGGATCGCATCGCACAGCTGTCAAACATAAGTTCCGGTTCCAACAAAGAGGTTGAACGAAGTAGTTTTTGGTCACGTCACTGGTTTTGTTTGTCGAGTGTTTGTCCCAGCCAGCGGCGGCGGCGGCGGCGGCGCCATCTTGGCCATACCGGAAATCAAGAACTCGTGGAAGAATGCTTAAAATAATTTTTATTTGTTAACGTTTCATCAGGTTTTTCTCTCACTAATTAGCATTCTTTATTGTACGAATGTATTATTATCTTATCTGATTACTTAAAAACCGTATTGAAAATAGTTGCGGTTTTAAAAGTCTTCAGCCGACCCTGACGTCACCGATTCCAATTTCCGTTACATTTCTTAGCCACTCGTGATAGCACCCGGCTAGTAGCAAATGAAAAGCAAATATATGAATAACCCACAGTTGAGAGGTTAAATAAATTTTACCCCCGTGCCCTAAGAAGTTTTACTTCAATAATTATGATCATCACAATATTTAATTTACCAAAACCACTATAAGCGAAAGAAAGACTTGCTATTGCATTGAAAATAATAGTCATTTTCAATAGTGGTCAAAATTAATGTAGAGGTCATAAGGTATTTATAAGTAATCAAGTAAGTAGTATTTTTTTGCCTATTTGCAATACTTGCCTATTCTAATGACACAAAGCCAAAGCAGAAAGAAATTGGATCGTGAATAAGCAAGTTCGAATTTGGAATCATCTTGGCTTGATTGGGCAGGTTTTTGTAGCGTACTTCCGGATCCTCTGCCCTGTCAAGTTTGGATGTGACGGTAGAACGGTTTCTCGAAATTGATATTTCTTAGGTATCTAATGGATGTCTATTAGAGCGTCTGTCATCCGGTATGTGGTGTCTAGTGGCGCGTGCGCGTCCTTAATTGCTTCATTTGCTACCAATAGCTATAGCGACGTCATGGAGATATTTGTTTTGAGGTGTTATGCTTCGATGATTTTACCACTCGTGCTCAAAAATTTATAACGACGGAAGTAATCCCTAATTAGCGCTAGTAAACTATTGCCTAATGGATTCGTAGAAACAATAATTGAAATCATCGTCCTGTGCCACATCATCGACGTCCGTAAACAAACGAAATACCCAATCACGATTTTGCGAATTCAAAATTTGTTAAAGCCCCAACGGTGCTACAGAAAACCAATACGATGTACAAGTACATAGGCCACGTAAAACTACGCACGGGCTAAGCAAACTTTGCCTGTGTGAGTGGCGCACACAGGCGAAGCTGAAGATATACGTGGTATGGACACTCACACAATGCAATATTGCAAATGGGCTAGTCGAATGTATTCGTTCGGCGCCTGGGGGTAGGTGGGGGGTGGTGAGATGCGTTTTTGTGCAGCCTCCCTCGACTAGGTATACCAAGTGCGTAGTCGATAACGTCCTTAGTATGTGTAATAGCAATAGCAATAGCAATAGCCTTCGCTGTCATAACTCCCCGTCAGTTTTCAGTTCTCAATTACGTTGTCTGATACACGTTTTCGCAAAGTTGGGCTGTCACTGTGAGTTGTGTATGTCTAGGTATTTTTAGTTACATTATGCGAGTTAAGTGCCTTCCGTCGCTTAGTACACCTGACTGGTTCACTCATGGTCCGGTTAACGTTACTTTCAGCTCTTTGGCGCGACGTAATGGAACGTTACATGAAAGGATGTACATACGTGGGGGGAATCTCAAATAAGCAAGCTAAAATATATAGCAAATTGGTTTTACCGCGATAAGATTGTCTTTACCTACGATATGAAGAAAAAACCAAACGCGAACGTTTCACCGCTTGCTGATCAGAAATAAACTCATTAAAAATAATTCTACTTTCAATCAATTTATTTACCGCGTAATCCTAACCCTTGGACATTCGCAAAACCGACACTAGGGATGTCTGTTCGCACACAAGTATCGCTGGTCAGACTAGTTTCCCTACAGTGCTTGCATAAAATTTATAGCTCACACTTTTGCATCGGATACATAGAGCTGGGGACTCTGGTCAGCTATTTCGTGTCGGCGAGATTTATAACCTCTCCTATACAGCTCCTATAACGCTTTTATACGCTAGTATAGGCCGGAGAGTATAGTAAGATTGTACGTTTGTTTGTGCCCGCTGCTGACGCGCCACTGTTGGATGTGATGTAAGGGCTTTATTTCACTTGGCTGGTGTCGCTTGCATGTTGCTGGAGATTTGTTTGGTATTAATTAAACTGGTAATACCCTTGTTTGTATATGCCGTTGTTACTCTACCGTAGGTTCACATCTAAATGTTTTTATTAATTTGTGATGAACTGATGATAACTTGAAAGCTTCTTTGACGGTTTTCGTTTGATAATTTTACCGATCTCGTGTTCTTTGTCTATCAATGCCCAAAAATGGATGTCTGAAAAAAATACCCCTTCAAAAATAGCAAAATGTCGTCATCAGCATAAATGTTCGGAATTTGAAAACGCGTTTGTAGCAAACGCACCGGAGGCGGTCGGCGGCATTATTTCAAAATGCGCCAGAACAGGGGGGTGTTTAGGGAGAAAGGGGGGGAGGTCAGCCTGTTTGTCTATCGCCGCGTTTTCCCATTCAACGGGTGAATTTTCCGATGCCCAGCGCTTCCGCCCCCCTCGCCTCCCTCCCTTGAGCCGTCCATCCTGTCCTGGCTAGTATTTTTTTCACTAACACAATTATATCGCCGGTATAAGCACGTGACTCTTATATTGATTAGGCTTATGAATGGATTTTTTGTTTGCATTCGTAGTTCTGGTTATAGAAGAATTTGATTTTGAGAAAAACTGCTTATATCCCGATACCTACAGTTATGCGGATTAACAATACATTTATTTCCATAAATATTTGACGTCTATCGTAAGGAATCTGCCTTATGTCCATAAAACAACGGGTTTGTAAAAGATTCGCAGCACTAGGAAAAGGAAGGTCTCCGATAAAAAACACGCAACGGCTACCATTCAGTCTAATAATATCGAAGAGGAGTCGCGATGACCACCACTACATGATCACCATCAATGACATCGCATAGCTGAACCGAAAACTTTTTGACAGAAAAAAAAGAGTTACTTTTGTTGTACAGACGTACAGACCTACCAAGTTATCTGTGAAATGTCAGAATTCAAAACTACGACCGCCATCTTTGAAACGCTATTCTATACAGGGTGATGAACTGTTGGGTCGTGTAGCAACACTAGCAACAAAGTAACCTTTGACTTGCCTATTGGTTAGGAATGTTATGCTGTAGATAAGAGATCGCTAAGACATTATTTTTTTTTGGTACAAAAAATATATTAAATATTATGTCCTATTTTGGTTCAGGGTCAGTTGGTCACTTTACACACTCTACAAGCGCAACTGTTTTAACATGAATTTTAAGGTGACCAAACATTCAGAATTAATAAGGATAAATAATTTACTTACGCATAGGTGTGATTATTTAAATACTAGCTTAATAGATGAAACTGCAATCATTTACCGAGCGAGAAACAATATGTTAGAGTCACGACTCAAAAGTCATCCTGTAGAATGGACGCCATTCCTAAATATGACACACTAGAAAGCCAGTAGCGAAACCCGTCATCGTCAGTTCACAGTTTAGTTGGCAGGTACTTATCACTTATTTCAGGATACATTTCTGGACACAACTTTTAGACTGAAACGTCCAAAAACTCGTGATTGCTGTCAACAGTAATAACAGAACGTCATGTCTAATCCGAAAATGGTTGCATCAAAAACTAGCGGGTATTTGTGAATTTCTGACTACACCATTTCAGTTCTAGACAGCTGCATTCCTGAATCGTGATAACAGCTTCATCGATATGATACGCAATGGCTTGGGTTCTCTTTCGCTGTTCGATATTCAAAACGGTTGTTCTTGATTGATGTTCAGTTTTATCGCGTTTATTCCAGCCAGTATTCATGTTTCATAATTCAAATTCCGAACTTTTTATGTTTATTGACAGCCAGTATTTTCAGCTCTACCACACGAAATTGTCAATTGTATTTGACAGTCTTTGCTCAGCTGCAGAAAGGGTACATTCCAATTTGAACGTGGCTATACCACTATAGGTAGGTGCATACCTGCGTATGTGAGGCTCCGGACACTGCAGGCAAAAGTGCCAGCCATGTATCGGCCGTGCCGGCTGATTATTCGAAAATTCATGCTTGGTCCACCCCCAGAGCGGTAGGGAAAATTGCTATAAAACTACAAACGCTGCTGTATAGTAGCGTCACTGTGACTTTTTATTCTGGCGACGAGACGCCTTATAATCGTCAGGAGAGCTATCTATTATTTAATCTTTTGTTCGAAATTATACGTTGTCGGCTAGATTGAGAGAACAATAATATAAGAGAGATTACAAGATACAAGATACAAGACTACAAGATTTTTGCTTTCCCAGTTCCAAGTCCCGCAGTTTCTGAAAGGGCAATAAGATTTGACAGGCGATTAAATGAAAATTAATTTAAAATAGCGACACGTGATTGGCTGATATGAGTTTGACAAGAGTTTAACAAGTTTTAACATCTAATTTTCCTTTCGGAAACCGGGCGTTAGGCTTATGCCCAGTACCCAGCAGCGGGCGGAAACAAGCTGCCAATGATGATGATGATGATGATGATATACTTAGATATCGTAACTACGAATACAGAAGTTTCGTCGAAAATATCTACTTTTATCGCTATTCTTGTTAGAAATTTGCTGGTACGGTGTGTTTAAATAAGTAGTTATCAAAAGTACATCTAATTTGTCTTCATAAGCGACTTACCATTAATATGATTTTAGTCACTTATCCGTGTAGAATATGCCCGTGGCTGGTGGTTCTGAAAAGAAAAATGGTCCGTTTGAACAACATTTATCATTAAAAACAACAAAAACTTACAACTCTATCTCCACAGCTGCGTACGGCGATGAGCTGGCATCCTATTATGCAAAATAGAGAAATTAACATCTGATCTAATGTAGGCTCTGTGCCTTTGCTATCTCATATAGGAAAAGGCGTGACGCTTATGTCTGTTCAAACAGCAATTTATTACAAAAATCCTTCAAGAGTTACAAATTACTTCCGGTACTCGAAAGTTTCTCATTGTTGACTGAAAAAAAGGTACTAAATAGGCAATAAATATTGTATAGTGGACCACAAAACGACGCATGCGCACGCCACGACGTGCCACCTGGTGGCAACATCTTGATACTTGAAAGATATCGGTCTTATATCATACTTCGCCGAGTTCAGTTTTTTTACAGAAATGTTGCTAAAACAGCTGGCGGTCACGTGAAAGGTTTGGAATGACCTATATAGGTAATACAGCCTTTAGAGAAATGCAGTTATTTTGTTTATTTAAAACTAGATTTGGCTCGCGATTTCATGCCTGGAGCTGCACGAAACCATTTTGAATCTGTGTTAATTTATTGGCGACAATTTCACAGGATTTCTTATTTGTTTTGTTTCTAATGCTAAGGATACGCTGAGACCACATAGAGCTCACTTTGCTGAAACACACATTTTTATTATTTCTTTCAAATACAAATGTGTGCTTCCGCCACGCCTTGTGGGAAAAAGTGGCATCATATATACAGCAGACATGAATTATTCAATTATCTTTGAAAGTTATTAATATCTAATATTCTTTCTGGTTTTTTAACTTTCTTTTCGGAGAAATCATCATAGAAAAAGTATAAAAACAAAAGAACACGCCGCCGCAACAACACCTTCCCGCGTTATCTTTCTATCGGCGCACGCGCACCCGACGGGTGGTCCACTACACGTGTGTGCCCGTATGGGTTGCATCACATAGATCGGTATCGGTAAACTTCGATAGTGTAAGGAAGGAATTACAGGAATGCTTCTTTTTTAACGTCACGCTTTTTTTTTTCATGCTGCCTCAGTTGTGCCCAAATTGATTTTGGCAGTTATTTTTACGAAAACCATTACCCGTCATTGGTGAAATTGTCGCATACGGCCCAGAATAAAATTGTAATTCTAAAGAATATAGTTCACTCTCCAGAATGGCCCAGGCAAGTAGAGCTTCCACAAGACACTCTATCCAATCAAACTTTGACAATGGGTACCAACCAAGACTTCAATTAGGGGATGAAAACTTAATGTCCCCCAATTTTAATGTCAAATATTTATCCTTTTCGGCCAAAGGAACCCAAAGGGTTAAGAAAGTCATCTCTTTTGCTATAAAGTCTTCGATCATAGTATAAAGTTTTGTAAAGTGTCAGTGAAGACGTGTGAATCATAAGTGGCGTAAGTATGCTCTTTCAATATAAGAGACTTTGATCACTATCCCCGGTTTTAACCAAAATGTCTCAAATTCAAAGAATCGATCAATGCAATCGATATGTTACGGGTAAAGCTGGGTAATGTCAGAATAATTTGTAAAATTAATATAATAATCAATACCAATAACAATCATAAATCTTAATATTATGGTAAAATTAAGAACAAATAATAGTTTTCAAAGTAGATATAAAGCCATACAGCCAATTATTAATGTAGTTGGTTTGGTGAAGATGATTAAAATTTTGAACTTTACCCAAGAGGCTTGGGTAATGCTAGGTTTACCCGGGTAAACTTAGGTTTGCCCGGCTTCCAAGCTTTACCCGTAACAGATACATTAAATAACACCTTTTACAAAGTCAACAACACACAAATAAATCGAATTAACGTCTTCAGCCGGCTACCGCCATCACTTGTACAAAGAGGAAACATGTCTTTATAGAGTTTACGTGGATTATTGTATTTGCAAAACTTGTGTTTTTTGCATTAATTTGCACCAGATGTGAAGTTTCACTTTCAATTCAATGACTTTTAAATCTTTAAAGATGTTCAATGAATATGATAAAATTGCAAGCAAACAGCCCATTTTGCTTGTTTGATTTTATCATCTTATATGTAATGACTCAACGTAGATAAGAGGATACGTTTTTTTTTTTAAATCGGTGTGTTTTAAGCTTATTTGTAAATCTCTAGTGTTATTCTACTCGTTCCATAATAATAAAAGTTGGTCGACTGACTCTATACAGTATACAGGCAATAAACTGCTTCTGGTAGACACACACCACACTACTCCTAGGATCCTATGGGACAGTGTCGTAGAAACCAGTAATAGTGACGAAATCTTTTAGACCCTGCAGGTATTTATTTAAAAGTAATCTGTTTTTTCAGGATAGACTAGCACTTAACGGTCACCAAATCTCACAAAGAAGTAATTCCATACGAAACCGTTGATTCGCCACCAAACATCGGCATGCGGGCGTTTCTCTTGCCAATTGAAGGAACAATCTTCAGCCTCACAATGGACCCACTAGAATTGGTCTACTTGGCACAAATTACCACTATACTAGATCCCGCATACTTCACCCCCCGTCGATACTAAGAGGACAAATCGACGATTTTTTCCTTGCGAAACGCGGACAAGATTTAGAGTTATTCGTTTAGGAAGTGGCCCATTAGGATACAAAAGCGACGACGGTATCACTTTATGATATGTTAATCTTTCAAAGGATACGTTGATGTCTAAATTATATGTTACTACAATTTATAGTTAACCCTTTACCGCAATCAGATACCAGCAATTTAAGCCAAACCTGTCACAATACTGTCTTTATCATACTGTTAGGGTGTGTCTGTCTACACCCGCCCACTTGTAAGACATGTGACGTCACCGGAACTGACGTAAGAAGGTCGTCGCGTCTTCAATGGGACACGCACACATCCCCATCTTAATTCCGACCTCAAGTTGACTCGTATCCCGTGTTCATAGGACCCAGTTTTCGACGTCTTGAATGCAAGTGGCTTATATTACGAGGCGTCTTGCCTGTGTTTGTGTTTGAATGAACGTACAACCACGTCCTGTGTTTACGTCGTGATGTGTTACGGCTATTGAGATTGACGGGCCGACTGAATAGTGGACAAACATCGTTTGCTATGCCAGGACCACTTCTAATTGAGCGCTGTCTATTATCGTTTTGTAACGAGACCGCTATTGGTGATGTATGCTTATTGCTTACAATTACAGGACGCGGAAGTGTTTTATAGATAATCTTGGCTTTTAAAGCGACTAGTTTTCGTACGACAAGTCAACTAAGGAATCGTAAATCGATTTTCAAAATTCTCACTTGACTGCGCCTGGAACTGTTGAAAAACTGTCAGTCATTTCCGAATTTTAACGAGTGTGTGGGGTTATTGGACTATCGGCTTGCAAGCAGGGATGAGGGGTGGGCACGAGGGGTGCGCGGGCAGGTGTGAAGCCAGATGTCTTGAACAAATTGCCGTGCCATAAGGTACCTACGGTGTGGTATCGCCCTCAGTTTTTGCCCGGGGTGGTTAGGTTGGCGTGTGCCAAGTTTTTAATTTTACGGTTGATTACTGGTGACGGACGCCTAATGAATGGTTGAGATGAATGTTGCTCCAATTTGGGAAGACCATTGTGTTGCTATTGATTGTTTCTGTTTTATTATTATTTGACCTAGCACCTTGACTAGCAGTGCAAGGGTCAGCGTGAGGCCATTTTCGACCCATGTGTTGAATTCGTTTGTTTCATCTATTTAGAGTGTGTAGGTAATCTATCATACTATTACCTTAAAGGTATTTGACAAAATTAAAAGTTTACTTTCTATCAGTACTTGAACTGGACGGCTCAAATAACAGTGTATGCTAACTTATAGTACTACGACTACACAACACAACATACATGACATTATCTATAACAAGTTGAAAGGTCCACTACCATAGGTTATTGAACGCCATTTCCTACTACAACCGGCATCGGCAGCGGAACTAATGCAAATGGTATTGTGTAAAATAACGGTAACTGAGATAATTATGTAGCGCACAAATGCTTGGCTGGACGGTCCACCTGTGACAGATGACCTGGCCAGATGATACGCATCAGTCGAGGTGGCTTCCGGGTTCTGCAACTAGAGGGCTTGGTCAATTAATCTGTGGGATTCGTTGACAGCATTATTATTATTATGAATTATCATGATGTTATTTTTCGTCCTCGGTTACAGGTTTGCCTTGACTTAAGTCAATAATTCGATTCTACTTCTAAACATTGTAGCTACACATAGAAATATTTCTGAAAACATATCTTTTTATTTTCAAGAATACCAGTATAACGTTTCAAAAAATATTGACTCTTTTTCTTTATCCGTATAGTTTCACATATCTCGTGTCATTTCCTGACAAATTCAAAATCTCTGCCCATGTATTTGGTCATCAGAAGCACAAACGAATAATCTAAAACCTTCTGTTTTTTTTCGCATTTTTCTTTCGCTGTTAGACTGCACTGGCTTTTGAGTAAAGTCGTGTACACACGTGATTCTATCAAACGAGATAATTCAGTTAGCGAATATAGCGCCAATAAAATTTGTGATGATTCAATACATTCGAATTTTGAAGTGGGGAATAAAAACATGCATGTTGATTTTTCTTTGTGCTAGGTTTTTCTGGAGTGGAAAATGTTTACATGGTAGCGTTTTAGCCGAGAATTAAATTTTATTTGTAGATTACTATGTTGATTTCGGATATTTCATATATATTTTTGCACATGACAATACAAAACTCGAACAAATAAAAATCACAGGTAAAAATGCGAACTTAATTAGCCACTCAAAGGTCTACTGGTTCATCCATTCCACTTTCCATAGTTATGTTTTTTCATAGGCTTTTAACTTTTCACGATGTGGGTAGATTTAAAATCGCGGGCCGTGGACTTTGGAAGGGTATACGAGTACTTAGCTAAGCTAGCGATAATCATATTTACAGTAAAATTAAAATATATTTATTTTGCTTTATTGACTTCGACGCGACGTGACAATGTGGGTGTGTGTGTGTCTATTGCTCCCAAGATACACCCATGTAGAATCGACATTCTATCATTACTCATATTTCCGAAGATAATAAAGCCTCCGAGTTCCTAACACAAATACGAAACACACTCACGCCACAATCAAAGTAAAATCATCAACAGTTGACACACCAACGCAATTTGTGCGTCACTCGTGTGTACACAGGCCCTAAGCCCAGCACATTCGCAGTGTGCTGTCCAGCGAATACGTACAATTACAAACATACACATACAGTCGTACCGTCCGGGGGTAATCAAAGGTGGGCCAGACAAAGCATCTCGAGCTTTTTGAGCTTCAGCCGTCATTCGGACTTTTTTCCATCTACGTTAATTGGCTTTCGATTAACGTCGAGACGTTTCGCGAATTGTGATGCGGACTTTGTTGTGACTATTTTCTCTACGTCTATTTTTGCCGATAGCTTTATGTCGATTTATATCAGCAGAGACTCAGAGATAGGAAACGGAATGGAATTAAGACATGTATTTTTGTTTTGTTTCCGTCTAAACGTCTGTGCCTCTGCCACCCCGTGTGGTATAAGCATAGAGCAAGTATTAGAATAGAGCAAGTATAGAGCAAGAACTAGTATTTGCTCCATGGTATAAGTGACGTCATGACTCTGTCGTCTATGCTAAATCCCACTCCCACAAATGGGTGATATCAGTGCCAATTCCGTTTACATATTTGGTAAAATTTATCGGGTGTATTACCCATTTAAAGTAATGACCCGCCAAATGACATAGCGTTCTTAATTCAAAAATTCAAACATAACTGCCATTCCGGTAGCATCGCACGCGTCTCTGTCTGCTCTACATTCTGCGTACATCCACGCACTTCACCAGCAGACTCTAGTCTGTCACGCACCGCAATACGAGCGGTGATGTGCTTAAAAGGTGCATCTTTCATGCAAGGACTCGTGGGGCTATCCGACCCCCGCGCGCAAGTGAAAGGTGTGCGATATGCTCAAACGAGGGGTCCAAAACGACCCCTATTATCTTTAGCATTCAAAGTCTAGCAAGATAAAGGCAAGGGGAGGCAGGGGGTGATTTTCTTTATTCCTCACCCGGATTTATTATTATTTTTTACTGATATTATTACAGTGATTGTCGAGTCGCGTGCGCACATGTCCCTGTTGTACGCCCTAAGCAGAAATGAGCCGTAATGTAATGCTACTCAAACTTTTGTATATGTTACTTTTGTATCGTATTAGTGGATAGTGCCATATGGATAGACGCAAAGTCAATGGAAAAGCGTCGAGATTAATCAGTTTTCCAAATAGCTAGAATGATATTTATATGCGAATGATATTTAACCTTCTGTTAAGAGGCGGCGTATGTGCAAAAAATAAACTATCAAAAGATGCGCTATCCGTTTTAGCAAGTAGCCAAAATTTTCAATGATTCTTAAGAGATACATCTTAAAGACGTATTTTCAACCTCTGAAGGTAGTGCTCTGAATAGACCCAAACACAGCTGATTCAAAACGTCCACCTTACGTGCACCTTATTCTACAAAAAACTTGGGTTCATTGACTACAGGGTTGGTCGTACAAGACGTCAATAAAGCACCTGGAGGGTTTGGACGTTCCTACTATTATGGTAATAGAGATCGATGTAGAACACAATATCACAGAGTCTTTACGATTTTTAATCGAATCTTTTGAGACACTCAGTTTGGAATTTGAGATTCAACAAGATTACCCATCTAACTAATCGATATGCCAATGCCATCTTATCTTCTTTTTTTTTGCGAGCGATTTAGTCAGATTTATATGTTTATATATTTATTATTGGAAAGCATAATAGCAGTTTATATACAATAACGAAAATTTTGAATAATAATAAAAATTTAAATAATATTTAAAAAAAAAAGATGTTGTTGTTATTGTGTCAGTGTCAAAAGGTTTAGTTTCTTAACTCTTTAATAATTATGATCTTACGCATTCAAGCCAAACTGCGAATAATAATGCCACTGATAAGTCCAAGTCGTCATGAATGCGCAATATATTTATCCAAAAATCCGCCATTCTAATCAGCTTACATTAAACAAAATCATGCATTTCAGCTACTAAATACCATTGTTACCACACGATCGGACACGTATTCAAAATCGTACTCCGTACCAAAACGCTATTTTAGCTAAATCTCCTCTTCACGCCGCGTTCTCGGCAAATCAGCTGCATCGAGTGCCGGTAAAGTGGCGATTTGTTGAGACTGGTGTTTTAACACAAGCGTGAATTTGGCACGGGCTGGCACGTGTTCAAAGACTCGATAAGATCACATGTTGTTTGATCCGAAATACTGTTAAGTGCAGTTGCTGTTTCCTTGCTTCTTGGTTTTCATGGTGATTAAATAACCGGCCAAGTGCGTGTCGGACTCGTGCACGAAGGGTTCCGTACCATTATCTATAAAAAACCGCGAAAAAAAAATATGTATGGGAGCCCCCCCTAAATATTAATTTAATTTTTATTTAATTTTTTTTTTTTTAAGTAAATAATACACTAAATATATTGTGAACATTTTAAGCGTCTACCTGCTACCATTATCAATATCGAGCAAAAATGAGCAAAAAAATCACGTTTGTTGTATGGGAGCCCCTCTTAATATTAAATTTCTTTTGATTTTTAGTATTTGTTGTTATAGCGGCAACAGAAATACATCATCTGTGAAAATTTCAACTGTCTAGCTACCACGGTTCATGAGATACAGCCTGGTGACAGACAGACGGACGGACAGACAGACAGCGAAGTCTCAGTAATAGGGTCCCGTTTGACACCCTTCGGGTAAAGAACCCTAAAAAACAAAGAAAATATAGCGTCGGATTTCCCCCTGGTACCCTTAGTACCTAATTAAAAGCTTTTATTTAACTTGCACTGTATGTATGTATGTATGTTTGTTTGTGGGTATCACGGTTCGCGTCAAAAATGTCGGCTTGAATTTGACCCACTTCCCGTTATCCGATTGAGCTGAAATTTTGCATACGTATGTAAGTTGGATGACAATGCAATATTTTTTTGACTTGGAGCTGATCTGATGCTGGAGCCGGAAGGTGGCCATGGGAACCCTGTTACCAAACGACGCAATCCTATTGTGTTTGGGCTCATTTGATTTATATTGACAAGTACTTTGATCCTAGAATATTTTTTATGACATGGAGCTGATCTGATGCTGGAGCCGGAAGGTGGCCATGGGAACCCTGTTACCAAACGACGCAATCCTATTGTGTTTAGGCTGATTTGATTTATATTGACAAGTACTTTGATTCTAGAATATTTTTTATGACATGGAGCTGATCTGATGCTGGAGCCGGAAGGTGGCCATGGGAACCCTGTTACCAAACGACGCAATCCTATTGTGTTTAGGCTGATTTGATTTATATTGACAAGTACTTTGATTCTAGAATATTTTTTTATGACATGGAGCTGATCTGATGCTGGAGCCGGAAGGTGGCCATGGGAACCCTGTTACCAAACGACGCAATCCTATTGTGTTTGGGCTCATTTGATTTATATTGACAAGTACTTTGATCCTAGAATATTTTTTATGACATGGAGCTGATCTGATGCTGGAGCCTGAAGCTGGCCATGGGAACCCTGTTACCAAACGACGCCATCCTATTGTGTTTGGGCTCATTTGATTTGTATTGACAAGTACTTTGATCCTAGAATATTTTTTATGACATGGAGCTGATCTGATGCTGCAGCCTGAAGCTGGCCATGGGAACCCTGTTACCACACGACACTATCCTATTGTGTTTGGGCTCATTTGATTTATATTGACAAGTACTTTGATCCTAGAATATTTTTTATGACATGGAGCTGATCTGATGCTGGAGCCGGAAGGTGGCCATGGGAACTCTGTTACCAAACGACGCAATCCTATCGTGTTTGGTCTCATTTGATTCGTCTTCACAAGCACTCTGATTCTAGATTAGATTTTTTGTCCAGGCCCCCGATTCTCGCGCTATCGAGATCATCTCCCCAGTCAAGATATCTGTTTTGATACCGCCTAAATCCGTCGAAAATTATCTCGATTTATATTTATTATGATCGAAAACGGGTCGAGATATCTCGGTTGGTCGAAAGGCTAGTCGTAAGAATAGCTTTTTCTTGTTTTTGATAGAGATTTCGGTATCTCAAAATCGATATTTCGACCATGGACATGATCTCGCCAGCGCCAGAATTGTCTCGCTGTAATGATAAAGACTAAAAAGTTAAAAATAAATTAAAAGTAAAAAAACATTTTAAACAAAGCTTTTATTTAATGCCCTAAAAGGAAGAAAATAAAATTTCGATTCAATCAAATGCGTTATTTTATTAAATTACACAATTAATACGATATAAAAGCTTGTTGCGGGATTTATCTCCAAGTCTGTGCAAATAGTCCCTACCACCTGATTAAGTCTACACAAGTAAATCTCGCAACAAGCTTTGTTATCGTATTAATTGTGTCATTTAATAAAATAACGCATTTGATTGAATCGAAATTTTATTTTCTTCTTTTAAGGGCATTAAATAAAAGCTTTGTTTAAAATGTTTTTTTACTTTTAATTTATTTTATGTTTCCTTTTGAAATACTCTACTAATTTTATTGAAATAAATGCGAAACGACTTTATGAATGTTTATAGCCGCAGTGATTGAATTATATTTCGCAAATTCACACGAGGACTGAGGAGGATTGAAGAAGATTCAACTTGCCACCGAGTGACAATTTCCAACACATCAAAATTAAAAACCGGAACTTCATAAATGCATCAGAACCTCACCAATCTCGATTGGCAGTATCGATCCAAAATGGCGGCTCTAATCCTGGCAGACGTGCGCCTACGACCCTTATTCTATAACTTTACCCCCCGTACTTACACTGCGCCTTTGTGTAGAGCACCTTTGACCCGGCGTACGCGCAGCTGCCAGCGACAATGTAAGATGGCTACTCTGTTTTGGGGAAGTGCATCGATCGATATTGTTTCGATGTTGCGGTCGGCGATTTGGTCGATGAATCGACGAGTTTTGAACGCTGAATGATAGGTAGAGTGGCGGTCTTTAGTTTCACCTTCATAATTTTACGTTAGCGGCAGCGACCTTGACTTTAGCGATAGCGATGTTTACATAAACATACCCCTAATTGTCTAGCTCTGTCATGTAGTTACCCCCGGATTAACTATTTACTCCCGGAGTGATTTTTACCCTCTCGCTCCGACGTCTATTGTTCTCCGTTGTAAGTTTTTTCGGCTTAAGTACTTATGAGAGTATATCGATTAATAGGTAGGAAAGTAACCCTACACAGCGTGTGGTCAGCCCGAGACCAAGATTTTTTCAAAAAAAATATATTATTCTAGTTTCAGCAATACATTTTGCGAACTTACACTTCTGTGAAACTGTCGTTAGGAGTATTAACGGATGACAAATTCACAATATACACCCCCACAGAAATAAATAGAGACAAAGAAATGCCACTGAAATAGGATATGTTTAGTCAAAAACACACTCGCCCAACAATAAACAACGGGAAAAAAGATAGCAAACGATCCATCATGCGCGGAACATCTTTTGACCGCAAAAAGTGGTCGGGATTTCTGCGCGTGATCCGACAGATGCGTATTTGCGGTTTTGTGGGTTATGATAATGTGGAATATGACATAGCGTCATGCCTTTTCCCATACGGGCAGGCAGGGGCACAATTATGCCCATTTTTAGCCAGTTTTCCATTACTCCATTTTGCGTGACATGCCCCTACCACCCATTATAATACCTAAATACCTTTCTGTATACTTAAATTGATATTCATATTATCCATCTCGTTTATGATATTTACATATGACAATTCTGACATGGCGGTTTACGGTGTCCATTAAGTACTTTAAATTGGCCTGCGTTATTCAGATATATTCAAATCGACAACCCCATCGATTTATAATGTATACGATGCATCGCTCGCTACATTGATTTCACATCTGTTGCAGAATGTATCTCCATGTTTCAATTGCATTTTTTAATACGTTTAATAACTTTGTACGTTTCTTTGATACTTTATACTTACTTTATACTTTATTGCACAGAAAACATAATACAGACACTTAATATTAGGAAAAACATGTACAAAGGCGAGCTTATCTCTAATAAGAGATCTCTTCCAGCAAACCTAGGATGTAGAGGATAATTTAATAAAAGGTAGACCTACATAAGTGCACAAAGATAAATATTAAAATAATAGACTACTTACTAATAAATACTTAAATACAGATAAAAACAAAAAACAAAATATAATATATAAATAGATACTAAGGTATATTAAGGTAGAGAATACGTTTAATGTCAGTTATTTAGAGACCTTCATTCCAATTTCTATACTCGACTGTGTGTCTGCCGCCCCGTATGGGAAAAGGCGTGTCACTATATTATATTGTTATGTTAGAAGCAAAGTTCTTACTTAAGACTTCTAACCTAGGATGCCTAAATTCGAACTTAAGTTGATAATGAATAAATTTAGCCCATTAATTTACCCACCGAAAGGCACAGGCCTTAAATTTACTTTAAAACGAGTAAGATCGAACCATACTCCACCACGCGAGTCATTGAAGGTTAATTTTAAAGTTTAACTAATACTTAATACGTAGTCTGTCACTTCTTGCATTATAATTTTAAGACCTGGTAAAGAACCATGGTATCGTACGTACATATGTGTTATCTTTGGTTCACCTATTTACACCAAGCCACGCGACATCGTCTCAACACAGATCGAAAGGTGTGTTGTCCCCTTTCTATACGCTTAGCCTATTATTATCCACATCACCCCAGACCAAAGAGTTCGAGTGTTGAATCGATTCTGATAACAATAGATGACAACCCCATTGTCAGAGATTTGCCAGCGAAAGTTTAAATAATGAATAGAACAAAGTAATTTTCAGAAGTTCTGTGATGTGCAATGTTCTTGTGGGATACATAGAAATAAAGACTACCATGGCCTAATTTCATCTGCGTCCGAGGTACATGCACGCTTGTGACTTTCAGTCCGATCCTAAAGCGGCAGACACGTCCACATCACGCACGGAACACATGTTGTGTCGCTGCCGATGCTGGTGGGTGGTGCGTGCGTAGAGCTCTTCTAACTGGGTGGTGGAGCATGCAGCAATACAATATTATTATACCAAGAAAGACATCCTATTTACAGCTGGTTCATTTGAGCTATCGGGAACTCTTGAATTTATTTGATCAATTTAAAGTTCTACCCGTTTATGACAAATGGCAATCGCAAAAAAAATAAATCAATATGATTCAAGACATGCGGGTCTAAAGCTGCCATATGTTAGCAAGGTGTGCAACCTATTTCAATAGAAACTCTTTCGTAAGTCGGCCATCCGCAAAAGGTGCAAATTCAAAATAAGTAGGTCAGCTTTCTTATTTTTTTGCTGCAAGAAAAAAGCCTATAACATTTGAAGTTCATACCTGAAGATCTTTTGAATTTATTGGATAATATGTTTGAAGAAAAGCATGTTTCATTATAATTTATTCTCTGATATCAAATAAGTAAGATTACGTCAAATTGACCTTTGACATTACGCTTTTTATATTCCCCTTTTAACTGTAAACAACCTATTGAAACCCAACATTGCCAATACCAAAGAAAGCCCAAAGGAAATAACAAGTTAAGTCACTTGTCATATAATAAATAACTTTTGCATCTCAGTTCAAGCGTCATACGATACTGTAATTACGCGACTCGACGTGGTTTTGTATCGCGAAGATGGCTTCCTGTATTTACGCCCATATTCTTGAGGGGAATGTAATCCGATTTTTATGTGTGACGTCACTTGTCGTATTTCCTCTTTACTTTTGTGTCTGCGGATAAGATGTACAGTACAGTGATATTGATATTGTAATTATTAATAATTTTGACTATTATGAAACCACTGCACCGTGACGATTGCTTTGACGTAAAAAGCAAGGATTTTCTTTTTAACCGACTTCCAAAAAGGAGGTGGTTATCAATTTTACATCGAAACGGATACTATTTATGAACCGATTTGAAAAATTCTTTCTTTGCTCAAAAGGGAAGCCTAATAGTTTGATCCCATTTTTTGAAAATCAGGAATCGGTCCAGTAGTTCGGTTTCTACAATATTCTACATGAAAAAAACTGTGAAGTTCAATTTGTTTTTACCTGGATGACAATATACATCGCTTCAGTCTTTTTCGTGTTAGTCATTGTCGCAAGATAATGCAAGATGTTTATTGTATTTGTCTAGCGCATTGGATTAGTCTGCAATGCTATACAATTTAATATGAATAATAAATAAATAAATTCTGTTAGGATCTTATACTTATTTGTTTAATTATGTAATTACGTACGGACTTCACTGTCAGGAGACAGATTTCGTAGGCTCGTTTTCGGGCCTATAGACGACATAAAAATTCGTGTACCGAGCGGGAAGGGCTAAGTGATAGGTCATGAAGTCGTTTTTTTTTTAGTTTTTAACTTTGTGAATTAATGACACGTTGTTACTTTGACGCGTTGTATCTGTATTGTATAGCTTGCAAACTGATAATTCACAAAAAAAAACCTGGAAATATAATTTTATTCTATTTCTCAGAATGCGAATTATTTCATCCTTTCGCGATAAGGGGCAAGCCCATACTGCGATAAGTGTATTAATATGTTCTGTAGACCCGTAATGGCTTGATGTACGGTTGAACAATAAATCGGTGCTTTAATTCGATTCGGACGTGCCATTCCCACAGTCACCCTCGGAGTATGACGATAACGAACGTACGGATAGCAAAGACAAATATATGTCTTAAATATCCATTTGGTCAATCACAAAAAACAGCTACGCACAGGAAAAGAGAGGTCCTTTCCAAAAAAAAATACAAGAAATTGAGATAATGCTTTTTGAGGATAAATAGATGGTACCTTATTATTCCATCTGTTTTAAATATTTTTTAAAGAGCCGACATCTTTAATAGGTTGACCTAATTTAATTTATAGTCCGTAGTTCGTTTTTAAACCCGATATAAAGTTATTTTTTAATTCACGCCGTTTCTATGCTATCGACACAGTGGTGCCCCTAATAAAGTCATTCCTTGGTGCGTGACTTACTCATAGTGTTACGTTTCCGACTTCCGTCCGCGTCCGGCCACCGTTTCCGTTCAAACACTTTGTAATAAGGACCATTCTTGGCCACCACTGACTCTTATAACAAAGGAGTAAAGATGATTTTTTGAGCAGAGGTTGAAATTGATTTGTGTGCAGCTTTTGTTGCTGACGGTATCTCGGTCTTGTTAACATTGTTTAGTGGTTTTCATGGCTATATGTTTTGTAAACATCAATTTCATCAATTGTTTTAATTTATTTATCATCGTTAATATACGAGTTTGATATTGATACGGATATAATTCTTTGATTGATTGAATATCTTTCAGTTTACAGCCGCCACAACAATATGAGAAATTGGTATTCCCAAAAATATAATCTCTTGCTTTGTTCACTCAATCAAGCCTATCTACTAATAGATAATAATTATAAATCTAACTACATAACTTTGAAGGACACTAGACTTTTATAGATTTTCATTTTCACTAAAAGGATATAAATATGCTAGATAGATTAAACATTAATTTTCATTTTTCCTAGATATAACATTAGATAGAAGAACATTTCGAATTTCAAACCTCTTCCTTTTTTCCGCATTTAACTTAACATTTTTTCATTTAGCCTTATTTTATCAAGTGGATGTATGTATAATTTAAGCACGATACATTTACGAGAGTTTTTTTTTATAATCTCTTAGAGCTGCATCCGTGTGACGTCACAGGCAGCTCTCTGAAGCCCGCTTGCGGCTCAACCGATCCGTGAGGCCAAACTCCAGAATACAGAGAAGGTACAGAGCTACTGTTACGTGCTACGAGGCTATATAGGGCCTGGCTGCTATCGCTACTTGGGGTACGTTCGAAAACGCGTAATAATCACTCCGAGTGATGCGAAAATCACCCTAGAGCGTTCGGTAACGACCCGAGTGAAACCGAGGGTAACCGAACTGTTACCTGACATCTGTCAAACAGTATTTTCGAACGGCTCTGGTAGAGTGATTTTCACTCTGACAAGTGCGATTTCTCACCCTGCTGGTTCAACGCAGTTAAAAAATGCCTGACAGCTGTCAAACTATGCTTATATCATTTCATTTTCCGAGTGAATTTTTAACTAGTTCCCGTACGTAGCCTTGATAGTATGCAGTGGTCGTAAAAATCCTCCACCAACCCGCACTGAGCGTGGTTAAATTCGGCTCAATCTTACTCGTATCTGGGTACAGGCCTGTGCCTCTCGGTGGGGACATTTGGCCAAAGGACAGCTCCTGCTAGAGACAAAACGACGGCCAAAAGAAGCTGGTCAGGGTCATGTGCATGACGATCCTAGCGCCGCCTGCGGCCGACGCTTACGAAGACTGTGACTTTGACGTAAAACGTGTGCTTGAATTGACAGACATTTGACGCAGACTTTCTTATAATTTAATAGTTTAATATTTTAAGGATATAAATATTGCTACTCTGCATACTTATTTCAAGATATAGGTCTGAGTTATCCATTGCATATCGTCCAGTGGTTGATCCGAGCTGTCGCGTACAGCGTATGTCCAAATGTCTGTATTATTGTTATGGTATATTTGTAATATTATTGTATCTAGGTATGGGCTCTCAAGCCTGAAATAAACGAATTTCATTTCATTTCATTGCGAAAGTGTGCCTCTGCCACCCTGAATGGAAAATGCCGTGACGACAGTTTGTGGTTTTTGTAATGTGGGGAAGTACAGGTAATTGTAATAAAATGCGGTCGCAATGTAGTCAATCATACATTTAATTTACTTTATCAGACTTTTACAAAGCCCTTTCATATGGGAAAGTAACTGCTCAAAGGAATTGTCGCTTTGACTTTCGGTATTCCGTTATGGCCATTCTCGTTATTGTGAGCTGTGACGGTGATTGACAATCGGCTTAAATCGTCTCAAACCATCTTTTATATGCGGTGAAATTTTTATTAGCTTGCCATATTTTAGGACACAACATTATGCACAACTTTCCTCAATAAACATGGTCGCAAACGAAAAAATCTTTTTGCGTCTCCCATAGCTCCCATAGCTGATGAATGAGTGATCAGGTCAATGTACTGGTGGTTTTTTTTTCCTTTGTGACCATAATATGTTTCTTGGGGAAAGTTTTTCATTATTGATTGATACTATCATTCCCCGAAAGGAACAAAATACACGATGTAACAATAGTTCGTGCATCCTCCGACTCAGGACAGGACCGATGTTTACCAAAGTCGTAGATATAACTGACTGTACTTCCTCTAGCCACCGACTCGAGCCAAGCTAATACTCTACGCTCCGTCGTAATGAGCTACTCAAGTACACCCTAACTTGTTTACATTGTTTCTTTATTGTTTTTTATCCGCGACTCTGTAACAATTCCTTGCAATTCTGTCATAAAACGACGAAAAACCACGCGTTGCTGGAGTCTTTGTCTGTTAGGCGATTTATTTTTAATTAGTTGCGTTTCTTTATTAGACAGTTGTGAACGCGACTGTCATATGTTAAGGCTTTGTAAGGACGTGTGGCGGAAGATTTTTCTTTAATTGTCTTTTGTGGTTTTTCTTTTTCTGTTTGTGCATATGACTGAAATGAAGGTAGAGACTTTAAAAACAGAGTATCATCGATACTAGAAATTTTAGACTGATCATGGACGGAATATTTATTTACTATGCAGATACTTGAGCTTTCTTTTTAATGGAGCCGTCCAAATTTTTTACATTTTTTTGTCATATGTGGCGACTATTTCCCTTTAATTATTGATATTATCCATTTGCATTTTATACTGCATATTTAACTGATCAATGGCATAACGGATTCAATAAACGGCATTAAGGTACCTCCACCTACTTGTAAGAGAGATTTTTATCATCTCCTCCTCATCCTCGACGTTCCATTTAACGCTGCGACAATGATTAAAAATAATAGTTTCCACGCGAGCAAAGTTGGGTTGTCGTACAGTCGCTAACAAAAGTGCCTAGCGTACGGGTACAGTCGCAAACAAAGCGGCTAATCACGGCGTGTGTGCGTGGCCTCCTTTCTGACATTGTCTGCAGTCTGATTAAGAGGATTGTCTCCGTTCAACATTGCTCCTCGAATATTAAAAGACTTAGAGAAGGCATGGAGACGGATAAATAATTAGACAATTTAGTACTGAACTACTTACCTACTTAGGAAAAAAATAAGTTGTTACAGCAATTGTTAGTTAGCAATAGGGTCCAGTAATGGTACCCGTAGATTTATTCTTACACATAAGTATTGTTTACAAGGTTCTGGGACTATTGCCTGAATACCAAGGGTATGTATTTATGGCTTGAATACTTATACAGTACAGAATTTCTTACCTCAAGATCGCAGAGAATAGCGTAATGAAGAAGAGGATGGATAGATAAAAGTATTTCTTATGATTATTGTGCCCTAACCTATTACAACCAAAAGCATAGCCCATTAAAAAAAAATACCTTTCCAACATTTTCCCAGGACAATCACCCCCAGTTCAGTTTACAAACCCCGCTAAAACTATGGCCTACCCGTTGCCTCCACAGGTTTTCAGTCAACAAAAAATGGCGAAATTCCTCACATATCGCACAAAATGCCCGCGTAGAACGGAACGCGAGGCAACTCTCGCACCACACATGCTGTTCCTTTTATTCAACGCATTTCGCGTCCATTGTTGTAAATAGCTTTATGATAATCTTCGCCTTTTGTTCCTAACATGACTGCGATGATGCGGCAAGAGAAGCTACTAAGTATCTTGTGAATGTATGGGGTAAGGGTGAAAGTTAGATGAAAATTGTTGCCTACTTTCTCCGGATGTGACAATCTGTTAATTTTATCTCTAAACAATTATGGGGAATTAGCCCTTCATATTCTTCTTAAGTGAAAGTCGAGGCGTCATTTGATCCTCACCAACTTTCCCAATAGAACCTTCAAGTCACCCTCGTAATGTCAAGAAATCAAAACGCCCTATAAAGATTTCAGTAGGGTTACCAAGATCAAATTGGCTTACAATAAGATGTGACAGAATCAGATAAGGTGAATGTAAGTAATTTATAAATATATAGGTAGATTGATCTGAAATATTCTAACCTCTCGCTCCGTCGTCTATTTTGTAAGTCCATTGTAAGTTTGTTCGACCTAGGTATGTCCTTATCAGAGTATATCGATTAAGAAACATATGTTTTTTTTTTATCTAATGATATGTAATAACAATGCAGTTATTTTTTTATTTTAATATCACAATATCACATAAAAATAAATTTGATTTCAATCCTCGCTCAAAACTCCATCGGCAATTTTACAAGAAGTCAAGATTAATAAAATAAATCGGTTAGGCATTCTGCTATTCAACTTCATGATTAAAGCGCGTTTATAATTAATAAGTGCGGTCCTGAAATATTCCTTTTATTAAGTATCTGCTTATTACTATAATAGCGCATTCTTTAGCGACAGTAGCTAATTTACTAATCGAAAATAATTTTCCGGGTTCCGTGACAACCCTACCTACCCCACGCTGTAACTTAGAAGGGTCTTGAAGACGTTTGTCCATCAAACCGAATAAATACAGTTTATCGCCGATAAAAACAGGGTTACCCGTGTTTAACACATAAGTGGTTTCTTTTCCGGTTGGGGGAGCACGGCATTTGTTTCTTGAGGTTAACTCGGCAATCAGAGACTATTGTAAGGGGTCTTATTCATTGAGTGAATTCTGGTTTGGTTACATCTATGAGATACAGGGAGCATCAATCGACACGTATATAAATGACGCCAAACAACTTGAACAAATGACCTTGCATGCGCAGAAACCATCTGATATACTTATGATACTGCGCACCACGGTATGGGGTGCGGGACGCGGCGTGCGGAAGGAGCATCGCATCGAGCGCGCCTAGCCACGCTATTGGTCAACCATCGTTTCCCGCTTTGAGTTCACGTCTCGTCGCTGCCCAATACACTTGCGTGCACTGAAATCACGGCTAAAAAATGCCTCGACGTCCGAACGTAGTTTTAAAAAGGCAAGCCAGCAAGATGGTATATGATGAGTTGATGAGTTTTCTATCGATGGAGATATTATTATGTTTTATAGGTGTACGTGGAAAAACGTATTTTTAGGGAATTTCAATCGTAGGTATCCCTTAAAAAATCTTGTCTTGTCAAATCATTATTCTTTGTTAATAGACACCAATAAAGACGACAAATGTCGCTAAATAATTTACAGTTTTATTTTGATCGTCATATCCACAGACCATTAAATCTGTATAGTTCGCAGCAAATGTACCTACTTCGCGTGTCTCAAACAGTTGTGCACCTGTTACCGCCTAGTCCCTCATGCAAATGATACAGTATATTTTCTCATTTTCTATCGATTGAACTAAGTAAGTATATAGTATTGTGCACTAAGATTCATGCAGTATACTGTAGGTACGATTTGTTTTGAGAATTTTAAGTGCGTCGTTTTTTTGGCACGTAAGTGTACATGCGCAAACTTTCCCCCACCACGTCACATTTTGCTCAAGATGTTTGGCGTCATTTATACTTAGTAATTTGTATATAATAATATATTAATATTTCTTCTTACAACTTTGAACTGTAATTGGCCAAAATTCGCCTGTATACACTTACACGAATTATTTCCCCTATTTTTCTTTCGTTGAGTGGACTAAAAAGTTAACGTCGAAAAAATGTATGGTCCCGATGTCGAAAAACCATCTATTGAAGCCTTTTTTTTTCAAAAGTGTGAGTTTATCATTAATTTTGAGTTTAGCAGATACTTATAGATTATTGCAAAACAAGCCAATACCACGCTCTGGTCCCCCTAAAAGCCACAAAATCAATAAAAAAGTTTAGAAAGTTTGCAAAAACATAAAAGCTGTTTATCCGGATGCAAAAAATCATAGATAAAACACCTTGTGGGTTCGGGATCATCTTTTTTCTTTGCCAAATGTTTGAGTAAATATTGGCCATGGTTATGAATTGATGGTTACGCGAACATATGTTTTCATTCATGCCGATCGCACGCGCTAGTCAAAATTCAAAACACCTTTACCGACATTTGCTATGATCATCTTTGCTAAAGTAAGCAGTAAACGTGTAAAATTGTATTGTTGTCTGACAGAATGTCCAACTGTTGATTGAATTTGTCTATCTATAGTATAATAAATGAATTAAATTCTTCTGAGAGAAGTGCCGTGCCATAGCGGTCTACGAGGATGCGATAATTGTCTTCAGAAATGTCAATAAGTTTCTTTGTTGTTTTCAAATAATGAAAGTAAAGTATTAGATGAACTATTGATGTATGATATTGACGGAGTATAAAGAGCTGACCACAAATCTCCAGCAGTGGAAAAGCACAATAAGAAGAAGAGGATATATCTTCTCAACTACCCACAGATGACTGGATAGATAGATAGATAGATAGATAAATCATTTATTCAAAGGACATGGTACACACACATAAATTAATAACAAAAAAAATCAATTTAAATAGACAGCACTTAATAGCACGCACTATGCAATTAACAGTAGGTACCTACAGCTGTGTGGTTATGTGACTGTACCACGGCAGTGAAATGGCCCTGACACAGCAATGTCACAGACGAATCTGTGACGCTGGTATTCTGCCAGGGCCAAAACTGATGTGATGAATGACTGATGTGATGTCCCTCGTCGCAAAATTATTATGATGATTATGATTTTGGTTTTGGTTTATGATGATTATGATTTTGGTAAGATTTCGTATTTCTTATTTCCTATTTTAGAAAATCGTTTTAGTTCCCTAACTCTTATGATTTTTTAATTAATAACAAGGCAATGGTTTATTTAATTCACGTCTACTCAGTTTAACAAGTAACTTTATCTGCTTTGACACGGTATCGGTAAAGAACACATTGCTAGAACAGATGTCCCAAGGAAGGGCAATGAACTCTGCTACTAAATATTGAGTTTTTTTATATACAGGGTGGAACAAACGGGCCCTGGAGGGGAAGACCTTAAATCCTTAAGAAAGATAATAATTTTACTAAGAAACAAAGGTAAGACCACTCGTCTGTCATACGAGACATCCATAATATCGAAAATTTTATACACAAGGTCTTTGATCAACATTACCTAGAACCTCTTTATTAATCTGTGCTAGAACTAAGGTAAACGTTCCATTTTTAAACTTTTCATCAGAACGTCCGTCTCTTAGAATTTTCGTACTAAATATTCTATTTTATGGATGTCTCGTTCGACAGACGAGTGTATGTTTCTTGGACAATTTTTATCTTTATCGTTGACTGCATCGAATGGTGCAAAAAATAGCCGTTAATTTTTAAATTTACTGCTGGTTCGACTCCCGGGTGAGACAAGCGAATAAAAAAAACTTTAATGCAGTCTTGTGTCATTTTAAATTTAAAAGATTGTCTCTTTTAAGTAAAATGATTATCTTATGGATTTAAACTACTTACCCCCAAGGGCCCATTCATTTGTTCCACCCTGTATATTATCCTTTATTGTGATTTCTTATCGGGTGTAGGATCCGTTAAAAATAAGACATGTCTGGAAATGCATTTTTTTGTTTAGTTGTTTGAAACAAAAAAATATATTATTAATTTACCTTCGTAAAAGCACAGATTAATAAAGAGTAAAAGTAAGTATTTATCCGTTTTTGTTATTAATTTTATCTAGGAAAGATGCTTGTGATGCAAAGTAGAGTTCCTTTGATTATATCATTTGATATTCTAGGTACGTATTATGTTAATTATGCATATAAGTAGTAAGGTGTATTTATTTGCTTAATGTGTATTTATTTAGTAGAGCTCGTCTAAGCTGAAATGACGCGCCCCTCTCCTTGGTTTTGTATGACAAGTAAATACGAAACCAAGGAGTGGGGCGCGTCATTTCAGCTTAGACGAGCTCTAATTTCGTATAGGTACTTATTATATTATGTTTGAAGTATATTTATTAAGTCATTTATTATGCACTGACTTCCCTCTCTTTATCTGTTTTTTCCTGTTATGCCTAGGTTTGCTGGAAGAAATCTCTTTTTAGAGATAAGCTCGCCTTTGTACATACCTTTTTGTAAATGTCACGTGTTTTTTACGTTTTGTGCAATAAAGTATAAATTAAAATGAAATTAAATGAAATTTCTCAATATGCCTTATCCATTGTCTCAAAAACCAACCCTTTAGTTGAGCAGCCGTTGTTTCTACAGTGAGTAATCGGATATGATCAAATAGTCATCCCTTCGTCACATGCTCATACCACGTAGTACCTACAATGTGTACTATCGACATACTTTGTGTACTTAAGTGGAGTTCTGTCGGGAAGAAATCCCATCCCATGCCATCTGGCGATAGGTATATGACCGAGTCATTCAAATATTATCTAATGAAATAGCAAGATAGTCTTTCTACCTAGATAGATGTAGTTTCTTAAACGACTCCTTATAAGTATAACTTTTTGATTAATATTTTACTAAAAGTCTCGACACTGATTCAGTATAGCCATATTGCGTGACAGAGAGCAAGCTCATCGCCGCAGCTATCTAAACAATAAGAACACAATATACATTAGTTTAAGCAATTAACCAGTGACGTTGACCACGCATTTAACCCGATACGGGAAAAGTCTCGAAGACTCTCAACGCCAACTTAAATTGCCTGAATTCCACGCGAGCCGCAATATGCAATTAACCAACTTGCAACGTTGACAAGACACAGGACACTCGCATGTTTCGGCGGGAACTTGATAATTGATTTCGTTGCCAAACTCCTCCGTGTGTGAAATCAAAGACCGATAGTGCTGTATTGATTTTTGCCTAAGTTTCTTTGGGAATTTTCGTTGCAAAAACTTATTGCTGACTGAGAACACTCGGTGAATTCGGCAGAGAATAACTAGAACTCTACTCTTGAGGTTAAAAACTATTTATTACTTTTAGTTCATATGACACGTGATTGTTACGTATGATACAATGATTTAACATCAACTCCCCAAAATTACCCAGAACATCAAAAATCTTGCAGACGCAGCCGGCACGCGCTTGCACTCAACAAAAGACAACAACAAACCCCATTAAACGCGAACAAAAGGAGTAAAAGGCAAGTCCGGGCACAATTAAAACAAGAAATAATAAGGAGGTTTTAATAATAAGTATTATTTTATTGTGTTGAGAGATGACAGAGGGTAGGGGAACCATGCGGGACACCTGGCAGGTCTAGAGCCACGCGTCTGTGGCGCCCCTTCGAGCTTCTGCCGATTATTTATTTTTTCTCCCTTACGGTACTGTTTTGGATTGGGGAATGTTTCCAATAAGAATTATTGTTTGCTACGTTGTAAAAAAGAAAAGTATGATTATGTTGGTTTTATTTCAGATGACTCTTGTTAATATTTTATTACTATAGACCTCAAATTAAATGTAAGTACTGTAAATTTACATGGTATAGTGCCCTTTACTAAATATACTTAAAGCTCATTTTTAATTAAGTATTTTCTTTTTATTTACAATATTTATTGTTTTTATCATTATCATTTTTGAGGCTATCATTGGTAAGTTAAAGCATATTAATGTTCAATTGAAGAGTACTTACGCATAAATAAATAACAGGGTAAGTAATATACCATTCAATTTCTTTTTAATTTAACACACGCGCTTTGCATACTGTAACAATCCGGTAAGGCACAAGGCGCCATCTGTCGGCCTTTGTCGGGACCGCTCGGGTGTTCTCGGCTTGCACCTGGCGGGGTCACCCCACTGGACTGAGACATTCCGCGCTTTACAAGAACCTATTGTCACACTACCAGAAGATTAGTGCATTTTTTACATATTTTATTATTATTGAACTTGTTTGTGTTTTTCTTGTTGCTATGCAGTTTCTTCCTTATTATTATAGATACTAGAGGTGACTAGGTTGTACCCGTGACTATGGCTGCGGCGTTCGACAAGATTTGTTCGCGACTACCCTTGGAGGTCTTTAGGTACTTACTTACAAATACACCCAAATTAAATACTTTAAAGACAACTAGAATTACGCGATTTAACCCCTTCTCTCTCAGAAGCACACCGCTCGAACGACCGGACAATGGCGAACTATTGTTATATAAGATTTATCGGCGAACCAGTTATACGAGTTTGCAAAAGTGTCTTGAAAAAATATTACTGCAATAAAATCCCTTGTAAATTAAAGCTTCAATTAAACCTAAGTACATCCCGTGCACTCTAACTGAATCATCATTTCATTATACTATACACCTTGTGTGTCCAAATATATAAAAAATATGTTAATTTTAATTACATAGGTAGTCGAACACAGGTGTCTGCCTACCTCCGATGAAAAACATAATTATTATGAGTAGTACGGAAACGGAAGTACTGACGACCAATGAGAGACCGTCATGCTTTGATCAACTGACCACATCATACAACTCTTCCTTAGCAACAAGTTCTTATTACACTGCGTTTAGGACGATAATGGTTAAACACGATTGCTTTATACCTACATGGGTTGCATGGTTTTACTCTACATCTAAAATTATAAATTGTTTTGTTCAAAGTCAAAGTGCGGCGGGTTTACACCGGATGCTGTCTTTGGGGAAATGTATAGGAAGGTGTGCTAATGACCCTAAGGCCTCTATGTAAAAACGACTGATTTGATCGCATAGGTACCTATTGAATAAACGATGTTTCATTGACTTAGAATGCAATAAACATTTGAGTTCGAGTTTGATTGTAACGAACATTTATGGGAAAAGAGTAACGCCATATTTTATTACATTAAGTGGTTGAATTAATCACTAACACCCGTAAGCTTAGTGGTTCGCTTGACACCATTGAATCTCAAAGTATTGAATTTGTATATAATTTTTGACACAATTTATTGGCCCTGGCAAAATACCAGCGTCACAGATTCGTCTGTGACATTGCTGAGTCAGGGCCATTTCACTGCCGTGGTACAGTCACATAACCACACAGCTGTAGGTACCTACTGTTTTTTGTTGTTATTAATTATGTGTGTGTACCATGTCCAATGAATAAATGAGTTATCTATCTATCTATTTCTTGAGTTACATAAGATAAGATAAGATAAGCGATTATTCAGACGTCATTAGTGATTGAGGTTGGTTGTGTCGGTAAATAAAACAGGGGCGGTAAAACGACCAAGCTTACGGTAATGTAAAACTTTCAAGACCTCCAACATCCGAACCCAACAATTTAACAGCACAATAGCAGACACGAAACGCAAGAATTTTCGCGCCCTCTCGCGTGACATCGCGTGTTTTCCCGCGCTGAAAGAAAGCGCGCATTCCTACACTTAAGGGTTGGGGAAGTGTTATACAAGTCTTATTTTATCACAGAATTACTAGGAATGGAAGCGCCTTTGGAGTTAAATTAGAACAAATTGTAGGTCTTTGTTGCGGGGGATGAGGGACAGCAGCCTCCTGTCACGCTTTAGAATTGAATTACTGGCTGACTCTTCATAGCTTATCTGTGTATATGTGGGACTGTACACTTTATGCACAAAATATATGTATATAACATACTTACCGCCAGTTTCTGGTAAATTTAATCTGCTGTTAATCTACTGATAAGAATTTGAGCTGTCAGAATTGCATACAAAAAAAAAAATGTGACAGCCGTTTATCAGTCGATTAACAGCCTGTTTTTGTACGGGAAACCGGGCTTAACATATAAATTATCTACCAGAATATCCTTTACTTCACGGATAAGTTTGTGCCAAACGTACCCCGTTAGTAAAATTTTTGACAAATTACCATAAGATTTCAGGGCGTCTCCACACTGAAACTTTCTTGTGTTTCACCAACTCTGTGATACACTGAGCGACGTAAATTGAATAGGTACCTAGACTACCTAGTGTGTGTTGACGCTCACTAGAAACACTCCTAGATTCTAGCACGCGTTAGATGCTTAGTGACTTCCTAGTCACTACAGCCAGCCTTTTAAAATAGACGCGGTTTGTAGTCCTTTTTTTAGGTAACAGTTTTATAGTTGACTCTACTGTACGCTTCACTTAAATTTACTAGTAGTACAATACAAGAAGTAGGTAGGTAGATAGCTTATGGGCATTACATTTATGTAAATATCTTTTAAATGATGATTGGGATTTTACACTGAGCTTGTCAAAAGTATCTATGGTAAACGCCATTTATTATTTAAGACTTTAGGTCATATCATAGTATTTGCACTAGAAATAGAAATAAGATTACTATGCCCGCGTTCAGACTGAGTAAGGTTGCTCACTCTTTTATGGGAGTATGTGTTAGTTTTTAGGGTACCGTACCCGAAGGGTGCCAAACGGGACCCTATTACTGAGACTTCGCTGTCCATCTGTCCGTCCGTCCGTCCGTCCGTCCGTCCTGTCTGTCACCGGGTCCGTCTGCACGAACCGTAATAGCTAGAAAGCTGAAATTTTCACAGAATGTGTATATCTGTTGCCGCACCAACCACAAATACTGAAATACGAGAGATATTGCAAATTAAAGGGGGCCCCGATACAAGAGACGTGTTTAGATACACTTACGCATTTCAAAATGGAGATCTTGACTGGAACTGTTTATTTATTGTCATAGCAACCATGTCATAGACACATATACTACACATTTAAATATGATAGCATATTTCGCGTCAACCCACATGGTTGTGGTTAGCCGGTATGATGTAGACTCTCAATCCGGAGGTCGTCGATTCAAATCTCGTGAAGGCATAAGCTTTTTAAATTTTCTTTTTGTTTATTTTTTTATTGTTTTGAGTGCTTTTGATTTGTTGTACGATGGTACGGTACCCTTCGTGTGCGATACCGATCCGCACTTAACCGATTATTTATTATTATAATAAAATACCTAATGAAGCAACGGACCTACCAGAAAGGAGGTTCTAAAACTATGTCAAAAACGGCCTATTGAAGAAGTCTTATTACGTGTAAAAGAATATTTAGATGACAAAACTACATGGTCTTTACCATTTCAGCGCACAGAAATCCAAAGAGGGGCGACGATGGACTGAGTCAGTACGTCTCTCCTCGGTGTATTTCCTTAGACTTAAGTAGAAATACATAACATTGTATTTTTGAGGCTCTGATATTTTAAAAGAGGTACTTACGGGGGAGTTTCTTGCCCTTCTTTGCTCCATCCCTAAGCCCACAGCTTCCGAACGGGCGGTAGTATAGAAAAATATTAATATAATATTGACGTTGACTGAGTAATATGTATGATTTTATGGTCAATAAAATTTTTGAACTGAACTTGAACAACTGCCAATATCAGTGAGAGAACGTTGATAGATAAAGGGTGGCCAGATTTAACGAAATAATGACGTGGCCGATATCGATAATCAGTTTCGATTGAATTTTTTTACGTGTAGCACTACCAGAGGTAACATTGTGCCAAATTGGATGTCAAACGTTCTCTCTCGGATTTCGGCGTCTACTTGGAAGTTTTGTATGTATTTGTATCTTTGAAACAAGTTTTTTTTGCCGCTCTATTTCTAAACTATTGAAAGTGCAGAAAAAATAATAAAGAAAGCATAAAAAAATAAAAAGTCGACATGACGATGACGCCCCGTTTCGTTTCGCATAATGACTCACTAAGATTCCCGCTTCATCGCGCCCCGTTCTTAATTCCACGTTACTACTCTTAATGAGATCCACCTCTAAAGTGTCTATGTACAATGGAGCGTGATGCGTGTGGTTTTCTTTTTTTTCTTTCTTTTCTTCCCTCGCTCCTGGGATCACGCTCATTCAGCCTGCCAGAAACGTTTTAAAAGATGACTTCTCTACATGTAGTTTGGAGATATGTGACCTCTTTTGAATTAAAGCATTGTGTAACCCTTCACTAGGCATAATGATGTTGGATCTGGAGCTGTTTTTATCGTCATCATCCTTGCTGGATCTTTTCTAGCCAACCCGATCATTAATTCGACAGACTTTGTTTGAAAGATATAGTATACCATAAAATTTTATTATAATAGTGATTGGGTGGGTGTGTACATTTTAATATTGACAAAACCATGACAAAACAGAGGTGAGATTTAATTGAAGATGTCTTGTCTTGTTGTCTGAAAAAGTACGCAGGCGTTTGCTTATGAATTTTAGTATTTATTTGCGTTCGCTAAATACAGCACTTTGGAAGTTTCAGCAACATGTGTGTATTGAAAGTTGTCCGTCGAATCAATGTTTTGATTATAAATCCAACATAGTTACGAGTCTCTATTATATGTATTTAAACTCGTCTGCCATCCTTTAAATTAGACGTTTCGAAGAATTGTTGACGCCTTCAGAGGACTAAACTAATTAACTAACTGACTAACCATTGAGTTGCACGAAACTGAAATTATGAAATTTAACCCCTTCGCTTCCACAAGCAGAGTCTCCATACAATAACTGACAGTGGGTACCAAGATGTCAATTAATGTCTATTGCAAGGAAATGAAAACTAAATTTTCCCTAATTTTAATGTCATATATTTTTCTTTTTCGGCCAGGAGAAGAATCGAAGGGGTTAAGATTGTCACCTTTGATTGTCATTTGTATCTGATGCTAAGGATATGCTAAAATTGTAATTTGTTTCGTGCAACTCAGGGTTAATTGCAAGTAAGTTTGACAGTTGACAATTCAAAATTGCAATGAAATTCAATTCAATTCAATTATTTTTGTTTCATATAACTGAGATCCATACATTTTTAGGAATATCTACATTATATTATTTAGATTAAACGACCTCTGTGGCTCAGCGGTTGCGCATCTGCCTACCATGCGAGAGGTCCCGGGTTAAAATCCCGGCTGGGGACAAAAAAAAACTCCCCAGGTCTTGGATGTTTACATGTTTGTGATGTCGCTGTTTCTGGTTCCCACGACACAGGGTATCCTAGTGTGGGGCAAGCAGAAGCAATGTATGTGCCTGTATGTAAATGTTTATGTTTATTATACTTACGCCCTGTTTCAATTATTCTAGATAAACCCTATTGAACAGATAAATCTGACATTTTGTATGTAAAATGTCAGATTTATCTGTTCAATAGGGTTTATCGATCGAATAAATTAATCAATTATGCAAGGATAAGACAGGCTATCCGATCCGACGACATACGGTACATCAGGGATGCTGTTCGTGCTCTAAGTATGGCGTAAAAATCTGCAGTTCGTACGCTCTTCAGCAAACATCCCTGATGCACTGCAATAACGCAGCAACCCCAACAACGTCCTAGAACCATTGTTATATTGGACACGAAGGGCGTCTAACGACTTCTGCTTGTATCTGACCCACAAAGCACACGCAAGTTGCAAGTCGCAATACCTTCCGAGCTAGAGAACCGACTTGCGGCTTAGAAGGGAAAACGACAAACCGTTTCAACTAGCAAAGAGGTACATTTGGCACAAAACTTGTGCCTCTCCATTAAGCCAAAGAGCCTCAAAGGATAGTACTAGGCCGCCTGAAAGAGACTAAAGCTTTGAGACCAGTTTAGCTTCTTTACCTTGCTAAGGCAATGTAGCCTATATTTCAACAGAGGTAGAGTATGATAGGGTTGGTCTATGAGATGGTATTTCTCGAGAGAGATGGTACTGAGATTAAAAACTTAAGATAGAGGACAATGAATTTAAGTATCTATAGCATCCGTGGTAGGTATATGGAACTTATACATAGTCGGGCCATAAGTTCTGTCACATGGGTAAAATTTCCAATTTAGAATAGAGGCCACAAAAAAAGTTATGGGAATTCGAAATTTGAATATTTCAAGAAAATAAAAATACAGGTTTTCTGGAATATTCTTCATTTTCCAATATGGAGTGGACGCGCAAAGAAGACAGAGTCGCAATAATTGCATTGCATCGTTGCGGCCACGCACCAACAGTGATTTTTAAACTGCTGAAAAATTTGAAAATTCCACTGAGATTCATTTATCGTACTATCAAACGATTCAGGGAAGATTCAAGTGTAGATGATAAACAAAGAAGCGGTCGACCTCGTACTGTTCGGACTCCAGCGGTCATCAAAGCAGTGAAGGCGCGAATCCAACGAAATCCTGTCCGCAAGCAAAAAATGTTGGCTCTGTAGATGGGACTAAGCAGAACCACTGTTAAAAGAGTATTGAATGAAGACCTAGGACTGCGTGCTTACAGAAAAAGAACAGCACATCTTCTTAACGCACGGCTGAAGAAAATCAGGCTCGAAAGATGCCGGGTTTTGTTAAAGCGGTACGCAGGTGAAAAATACCGCGAAATACTTTTTTCGGACGAAAAAATTTTTAATGTTGAGGAGAGTTACAACAAACAAAATGATAAAGTGTATGCACAGTCTAGTGAAGAAGCGAGCAAACGTGTGCCACGTGTTCAGCGTGGCCATCACCATTCGGCATTCATGGTTTGGCTTGGGGTCTCCTATTTGGGTCCAACAAAGGTGTTTTTTTGTGAAAAAGGAGTGAAAACCAGTGCCCTCGTATATCAAAACACAGTCCTAACAAACATTGTGGAACCTCTTTCACAAACAATGTTCAAAAATAGGCACTGGGTTTTCCAGCAGGATTCTGCACCGGCCCATAAGGCGAAAAGTACCCAAAACTGGCTCACGACCCATGGAATCGTCTTTATCAGGCACGAGGATTGGCCCTCCTCCAGTCCAGACTTGAATCCTTAGAGGAGAAGGTCTGCGCTACACCCCATCGCAATTTGGAGTCACTTAAAGCATCTCTGATTAAAGCAGTCGCCGATATTGACATGAATGTCGTGCGTATTTCGATTGATGACTGGCCTAGCAGATTGAAGGCTTGTATCGAAGCCAGAGGAGGACATTTTGAATAATTTTAGTGTGGTTTAAATCTGTATTTTGTACCCTTTCATTTGATATATAAATGGTTGTAGTGCGTAACTCATTGTGTCATTTATTTAACTTTCCATATGTGACAAAACTTATGACCAGACTATGTATGTAATGGAATATTCTGAGCCAGCCATCTAAACATAAGTACACTCTATGACGCTGACGACGGCGACCTCAGACGAAATGTCGCTTAAATGTCTGAGCGAGACGAGCGTAGTAACATCACAGTTAGTTGGTTAAATCAGACTCTTAACTAACACACTAGACTAGACCGTTAATTAAAGATCGACATTTAACCAAGTCGCTAAAGTTCCGTCAGAGAAGTGAGTGATCGAAACGTTTAACGAGTTGTCAAAACGTTTCAAGGCAACAAGACGCATTTCAACTTTGGTAGGGTAATAAATAAGCAACCAATTCGGTTTTCTGAAACTACATGGGGTGGCCTCGCTCCGCTCCCATTCGCTCGGCTCCGGGTGGTGACCTAACACAACCTATATCTTTGGTCACAGTAAGTGACCTAAAGCAACCAATTCGGTTTTGTGAAACTACTAATCGTGAAATAAGTAACCTTGGCGGAGTCGACAACATATTTACAATTGCACCAAAGATAAAATTTGAAACAAAAAACCACTAAACACAACAAACCAACGTTGCACAACGTTTGCCAAAAAGATAGAGTCTGAAAGTAATCAGCTCTTGTCGTGACGCCATCTTGTTTTTACCAACACGCTGTCTTTCGGTAAGACAGATTGTTAAACGTTTTCGACGATGCTTTATTTAAATCAAAATTACTCGGTTAAATGTCAGTCTTTAATTAACGGGTGTTAGTTATGTGTCTGATTTAACCAACCAACTGCGATACGAAGCGAGTAAGCGAGATAGCTTAATTGCTTATTATACAATGCGCTATAACTCGTTACTCGCCTGACTTACATTTTATATTCCTCAACGTGTGAATTATTTTATATTCATTTTATAGTCCTTACCCCATACGGACTGCATAGGCAAACAGTTCAACAATTATTTTGTCGTGAAAAAGGTTAAGTCCATCGCTCGCTGGTCACTAAGCCAATACCAAATACTAATAACATCATGCCTGTTCCCATTTAAGTCGTAGTGGCAAAGTTGTATTTATCCAGCTATTTACTCTTGTACTCAGGCTGGATTTTACGAACGAAAGTGTAACTTTTACTCGAGAGCATCTTCTACTTTTTCATAGACACCAGTGAAACCTAGATCACCTCATTTTGAACTGTCATTTGTCATACAAGTTATCCCCGGGATAGTTATAACTTTTTGTTGGTGAAATCCAGCCTCATACGTCCAGCGTCCACAAGATACCACGATCTTTTATTCTGTTTTTTTTTTCATAGGGTTTGAACTTTATCTCGATGTGAGTAGGTTGAAATTCGAGGGCCGGTTATAGGTTAATAAAAAATCCTACATGAATAAAAACTGTTAATTTCTTATCAAGTTGTCCTCTAACGACTTCCGCGCTATCAGTCAAGTGTCGCCACTGGCCGCGTCTAAGAGAGGTCGCTGCTATCGCCGGAAGTCGCGTATCGCACCGGAAGCTGCGTCCGCGCAGACGATAGGACTGTGCATAAGTTTTGTGTGACTAAGAAGTTTTTGTTTGGATGGAAAATATATTTATAGGTGATTTAGGGCAACTTTAGGTGTCTGTGCCGATATAGCTTAAAATAACTAAGTACATAGTACCTGCGATTTGGGAGGTGACACGAACTATACTAACTAATTAAAATGGTGTGTTTGAAAATGGAATCTGTGGCCACCGCGCAAGAGCTGTCGGATTTGAAAGTTGTCAGTTTAGTGCCTTTAGTTCCTCTAGTTTAGTGGTTTTGACACCTCCCAAATAGCCCCCAATGACTCAGCCGCTAATTATAATGCGACGCGACTTTGCCTAAGTACTACTAGATAAAATGTGAGTAAAATTCGAGTAAGCTTTGTCAATATAGAATTGTTAAAATACTAGAGTTTGCGGTTACCTACTCACGTTCTTGCTAGACGCACTAAGACTTAAGGTGATGGCAAGGGCCTTAATTGTTTGTGGTAATTTGGCTTGCTTGATTATTTTTCGAAAGTTTAGTTTGTTCCCTCAGAGAAAAGTGTTAAAACCACCATATTACAGGGTGACATTTAATTAGCTGACCATAGTATGGCTCAATCTTACTCGGATCCGGGTAAAGGCCTGTGCCCCTCGGTGGGAACATTAATGGGCTACATTTACATTTACATTTTGGGGAATGATAGTACCTACCCATCAATACGAACAACTTTCCCCAAAAAACATAATTATGGTCGCAAATGAAAAACTTTTTTGGGTCTCCCATACACAGTAACTTGAAATAAGCTGATCGAGGCAATAAAAAAATGACGAAATTTTTTTTTCATTTGCGACTATGTTTCTTGGGGAAAGTTGTTCGTATTGAGGGTACTATCATTCCCCAAAATTATGGTCAGCTAATTAAATGTCGCCCTGTATTGACCCCTCCTTTCTCGGGGGCTAAATTCAGGCATCGTGATTTTGAAACTTATGCCATGGTGATAAAATTCAAAGCCAGAAAGTTAGCTCTAGCCGACCGCACTAAATGAAAGGTTAAGGTATCACAGGGTACTTACTGAAAATGTTCCGGTGATATGCTGAGGACTTTGTCAGGCGATGTTGGTTATCTGAAAAATATAGACACAATTGATACTTAACAATTAATTATATCTTGTAATATTTGTGTAAGTAATAGAAGATATAAGATTAAATTACTTAGGCTGAATTGTTCGAAATTTTGAAAGTTAGAGTAGCGATTAAACTAATTTAATTAATTTAATCACCAGAACACATGGATTCTCGTGATAATCAAATCAATCAACACTTTTTTTTACGAACAACTCAGTAATGGATAGTGTTGGGATATACATAAAAATATATTACGAATAAGAATAATTTATTGTTCAAAATAATAACATTTTACAGGTTTTTCCTACTTTGGGAGGCAGGGACCCCTCCCAAAGTAGGAAAAACCTGTATCATGGGAGACATTTACTTCCCAGAGGGTACACAGGTAATTTTGAACAATATTACTACTATATTGGTAACAAAACTACAAGAAAATTATCGATACACAATAAAAATACAACATAAAAAAGGAGCAGAGAGAGTGTAGTGTAATAGAACTAATGTGCAGTGTAAAGAAGAAGAAGAAAAAAAGTCTTATTAAGAAAGGCGGCACACGTATTAGGCCCCGCCCAGCGTCTTGGCCGCCCGCGCAAGCCCCGCCCACTGTCTTGCGCACCCCACCTCCTAAGATCGAGAACTTAGGCCACGCCCATTCAAGACGTTGGGCTAAGGAGGGCGTGACAAGTTTTAGAACCCTGCTAGACCTACTCCTTATTAATTTGTATAGTGTGTCCAATATATACCATGCAACTTGACAGATGTCAATCTTAGCCTGTTAGTGAGGGGATATTGCTCATAAAAATCGATTAATCAAAAGAATCGACACACCCTTTAAACATTTGTGAATAAAGAATAATTTTTCAAGATTTGCAAAGAGACATTAGAATAGACAATACTTATAGTTGAAAATGAACTAATTATATCAGTCAGTGCGGATGGCAGTGATGACGATGACAAACTCTTCCGTTAGTTCAAACTGAATAAACAATTTCGATGCTTTCCGATGTTTTGGTAACATCATTTAAAAAGTGGATTTTAGGAAGTTTTAGGTAAGCTGTCAAGTTGCTTCTAAGCATGGATAGAGTATAGTATAACGTTATCTAATTATTGCAGGGTACCTATCTATGTACATAGTGATAAGAAATAAAGAATAAATTTGAAATAGCGGTATTGTACTTACGTGTACTTAGTCGGAAAAATGTTCTTAGGATTGTAAGCTGAAAATGTTTTCTGGGAGTACAGACTCCCTATCATTTACTTATATCCGTCCAATTTATAACATTTAAGGACTTCAATAAAGTTTCGAATACAATTATCTATTGCTTTTTAAGACTCTAAAATAGGTTAATAGATGTACATGATACCTAGCGTTTCATATAGTTTTTAATTTTCACATCCGTATTTTAGTTTAGCTGGAAACCGACAAATCCATAGTACTCACCTCCGCACTCAGAGAGATTTAATCAACCATTAAATCAGTTCCAAATTTGAATTTACGTACAAAATCCTTTACTTAGTAATCCTTAGTCAGCCAGTCTAATCATATCAAAAATATTAAAAAAATGCGTGAAGTAGCGACATCTATAAAATGATACGCTCACTACAAAACGATGCGCAGGATTTTCAGACTACAGCGCCCTCTATTCGTCAGTGCGTGAACTTTTCCCCATGACATCACATAGGGGCCTATGCGGCGGGCTATGACTGACTGTAGTTTTCGTTCAAATACGGTAGGTGGAGCTGTATAAATTAATAAAAAGTTCAATCTAACGGCTACAGGTGTCGCTTACATAGAATATTATTCAATACAGGGTGTAAGAGAATATGGTAAGTATTTTACTCCTAGTCAAAAGAGATATATGTAGGTACTTTTTAGGAATTTTCAAAACGGTAATTTTGTTCACGAGTTTTATGAAAAAGTCATAATTAGACGTTGTCTTATTTGAGACAAAAAGGATTTTATAAAATACATCGGCTGGAAATAGCGGCAAATTAAAAAAAACTTATGATTGTAACACCGTTTATGTCACCGGATATACGTAGATATATGTTACCGGCAAAAATGAAATCAGTCATTCTACAGTGTTACTGGTCAGTTTACCTACAGAATGACGGTTTTCATACTTTGACGGTGACCGGTGATATAGTACAGATCTATCAACTTATTTGTGAAATGACAGACGTCAAAACTACGACCGCCATCATTGAATTGCCATTCTATGCTCGGTACAATTCCCCAAATGTGGCAAAGTACAAATGAGGTTGGTTATCATTTCAATCCTTACGTATTGATTTACAATGTTTATTGATCAATCAATCGGCTCCAGTTTATAACCTTTTTACACCCTAGATCGCCACCGATATCATGTCGTGTGTAGCCCGCTTTTAGACTAGCCAGACTCTATCATGTTCCTAGATTAATTTGACTTGGTAGGTACCTTGTATTGTATTACCCAATGGTGTTGTAAAGTTTTGAGTATTGTTATAAGTATAGGAAAATACTGTGGGATTACTTGCTACCGATGAGTAGGTAGGAAATAGGTAAGTGTACCTACTAAGCGTTAAGGAATCGAGAGGTGTGTAGCAGGTAGGAAATAGGTAAGTGTACCTACTAAGCGTTAAGGAATCGAGAGGTGTGTAGCAGGTAGGAAATAGGTAAGTGTACCTACTAAGCGTTAAGGAATCGAGAGGTGTGTAGCAGGTAGGAAATAGGTAAGTGTACCTACTAAGCGTTAAGGAATCGAGAGGTGTGTAGGAGGTCCCTATGTCTCTGCCCTCCTCTTCTCTAGGAAAACGCGTAAAGCTATCCATGTGTGTGTGAGTGTTCCTCCGAAAATAAAACCGATACCGGTACCCTTGAAAGATTTTGACGATTCTGAAAAAACTGAATAGGTATATGTGGGTGGCACGGAGTAATTTTCCACCCCATCTATCTATATATATAAAAATGAATTGCTGTTCGTTAGTCTCACTAAAACTCGAGAACGGCTGAACGGATTTATCTTATTTTAGTCTTGAAATGTTCGTGGAGGTCTAGGGAAGGTTTAAAAGGCGAGAAAAAGTCGAATAATTTCCGGGAAAACCCTAAAAACAGCCCTTTTCTATTCCCCATACAAACGTTTTCTAGAGTCAATTTGAACTTTATTGCTATTCAATAAAGTTCATATTAAATTGAGGCAGTACGAAGTCTGCCGGGTCAGCTAGTATAGTATAAATAGGTCTGCTAAAGTGATTTAGTGATAATAATCTTTCCATCCTAACTACACATTATTTTGAGTCTATTCCCCATCATTGAATTTTCTATTTTGTTTTTCCGGAAGAGCAATCAAATTTAACATACTGTTATCTCATGCCAAACTTATTTCAGCCAATCACACTCCGCTATTTGAATCAATCTTCAATTTATCGCTTGTTACATTTCCACACTCAAAAGGTACCTAAGTTGTAATAATCAGCTTTCAATACAATCAGTGTCTCTTTAAAAAATTGCATCAATCTTTAGGAAATCAGTTTTTCTACATGTTTTCAAATTAGTTTTATTTAACCTTTTAAATGCAGAGATTGTCCCTCTCCTAAAGGAAAAATATTTGACATTAAAATTAAGGGGAATTAAGTTTTCACCCCCTTGCAATAGATATTAATTGACGTCTTGGTAGAGCTCGTCTAAGCTGTAATGACGCGCCCCACTCCTTGGTTTTGTATTTACTTGTCATACAAAACCAAGGAGTGGGGCGCGTCATTTCAGCCTAGACGAGCTCTACCCACTGTCAAAGTCTTGGACTTTTTTGTCTGGATTTGCTAACGCCATCTGTAGCGGCTTTATTGAAAATAACATGCAGGGTGACAATGCGGCAAAACTACTGAGGGGAATGGGGAAAGAAATTATCTCGTTAGAAACAAATACCAAACAGAAACTTTGAATTGGTTTTCCTATTGTAGGTAATAATTAGTTTAAAAATGTTAATGCTAACTAGCTGTGAGATACCATAAATAAAATCAGTACCCAAACTAAGGAATTTTGTTGTTAATAAACTAATGGATAAATCAACGGTATCGGACTCTTTTTATAAAAACCACTGCGTTTCAGACTTATCAAAGAAATAAATATCAAATAAATTCCGTTTTCCAAATATTAAGAAAGTTAAGTTATTTTAGCTGTGATAAATGTATTTTTAGGGGGAAACATTATTTTGCAGCTACTATGTAGCATCTATGTACCTACTATGTATGTGTATGTGTCTGTATGTAGCTAATGATTAAATAAAATATGAAAAAATATATTTTGCTACGAGATAAGTAATTCTATTGTACCTACTAATTCAAAAAGACCTAAGCAGAAACGTGTAACTTTTCCCGTTCACCAAAAAAACGTCAACTTAACACAAATAGTTTTGCTGTAGATTTCAGTTAGCGAATGAGGGTTAGATGTTATATTAAAAGTGCAATTGCTACTACACGTACCAGTCCTATATCCACGTTAGATTCATGTCACAAGTAGGTAAGGTTAGCAACGATGTTCTCATGCATTGAAAAGGGGGCTCTCAAGAAAGAAAGAATGGCATATTTACTTCCGTCAAGAAGTTTGTATAATAGGAGTTTGGTGCTAGAGTTTGTATTTTTACTGAGCTAGGTTCTACGCTACTCTAAAAATACAATGTCATTCATGCAATTTAATGATGATAACGTCACAAAAATGCAAAATGAATACCTAGAAATAAAAGAAAGAAAAATGAAAAATATTTTTATTAAAAAACAAAACAAAAATACAACAAAGTATGCAAGTCGTGCAGAATTTTCGACTTGGGTGTATCAATAAAGTAAAACTTTATTTATTTATATAAATTCCGCACGGCCTGTGACGTTTCCGACGGAAAACACAGCTAAGAAAAAAAAAAAAACAAAATAGGGGAAAACCATACAAAAAAAGTTTCTATATTCTACAACTATAACAGGAATAGAAATAATTTTCACAATGAAAAATAAACAACAATAACAAAATATACGAAAAAAATAACTTTATGGCAATAAAACTAAAACATTAAAAAAATAGAATACAGAAACAAATAAATGTTTTCTAAATCCACCTTGGTCCACTGGAACATGTAACAGCCACCACAATAGTTCGGGTTTCACACAATTGTCCGAATAACTATCTTGGGACCAAGTAAGTCTATGCCAGTCAGTATTGTTAATGTTAATACCTAAACTCCTAATATTACTGTAACGCTTATAGTTAATCTTCTTATCTAAAGCTAATATTATTTTCGCTTATTCGAGATCATCCAACTTCATTGAAAAATAATTTTTAAATGAAAATATTCTCAATAACGACCAAACGTTTTTTTATAAATGTAACCGACATAAATATTAAAAATTTCGCAAAAACTTTTCCACCGTCAACAGTTTAGGTCAAAAAGTGAGGATCGGGGGTTAGCCTAAAAATATTTCGTTAAGACGCGGCGAATTTGGGGGATTTATTTTTGAATTTTGTTTTATTAATATTTATAATCACAAGAGCACGAGGAACGTGATTTGCGTCGCGCGGCCCGGCCGGCCGCGGCGACTCCAGACGGACGACTGAGACGGACCCGCCGCCGCCGCCGCCGCCGCCTCGCCCCACCACCCCCGCGCTACCGCCCGCCTCCCCCCACCAACTTCGTTACGAGCCACTTGTAATCGCCGCGCGATTTTTCCGCCTAAGACAAATTAGGCGGCCCGCCCGCCCCCCTATCGAGCTCGCTTTTGGGCGGTTTCTTAGACGACATAATAAGAACGCGCCTTCTTAGTTATTTTTATTCATTTTTGTCATGCAGCATTTCACAAGTTTTTTTTTTTATGAACAACAACAGTCCATTAATTGATAATAGTTTGGTCAACATTTTTTATATAACTATGTAAAATACAACAAAAACTAAATTGTAATTAATTGCTTTTAGAACCCTTGAAATCGTACTGGGTGCTTTTGATTTGAAATCACAAGATTTTGTATAGAGATGAAAAAATACAATATTGTTATATTAAGTTGGAAGTTTTTCCTTTCTTAAAACTTTCGGACATTGCTTCTGTCATGCTTATAAATTAACCCTATTTCAATACTCGTGTATTGAATTAAAATAAAGATAAATATTCTGTTCCACAGATCATTTTACATGAATTAATCTCCAAACACGAATAAAATTCCACCGGCAGACAAACAAAAAAAGCAGCACTTTGTTTATTTTGAGCGAAAAATATTTTGTGTTAATTACTGATGCGACAATGTTATGACCGCGAGGTTTATTTTTAAACGGGGCGTTTAATCGTCACTCTCGCTATCGAGCGCGTATCGACGGTTAATTTTGTAAATAAAACTCAGTCATTGAACAAAAAATCCGCGTAATCGAAACCGACAATGCAACGAATGAGCGATGTAACAAGTGCAAATGAAAACAATAATCAAATAAATGACTTTCCTATAGGTGGCGAATGATAAATGATAGTTGTAGTGATAATTAGCATAGTGTATAGTCATTTTTTGTGTCAGGGGCTAGCCCATCATCGCGGCTACTGAGATAAGGAAGTAAAAAATGACAAAATCTTTGTACATATTTTTCTGTAATTGTTACGTGTTTTTTATATTTTTGTGCAATAAAGTAAAAATGAAAATGAAAATGAACAATACTGCCTAAAATCATCAAATAATTCATAATTTATTTATTGCACACAGATATTTTTTTAAACAAAATAAATGTAAAACAGTGTACAAAGGCGAGCTTGTCTCTAATAAGAGAGACACCGTTTCGTTTCATGATATTTTTTGTAATTATTTATCTTATAAAGATCCCTTGTATTCAGGTCAACTTATTACCATTTATATCAATTTTCTTTTCTGGTTTACGTATCTGGTGCATAATGAAATGAAATGTTTAAATTCACTGTAATATTCCGAAGGCTATTACAACAGATATAACGAAATTAGAATAATTTACTTTGGTACTAAATTTGCATATTACCCTGTAACTGTATTCGATCTTCCAGGTAATTAGTTTCTTTAAAAAACCCGACTATACATACGCGCCCACATTCTGACTAAGGCCAAAGCTAAATGTAACATGATATTATATGTATAGTGAAGTCTTTAATTATGGTTTAATTCCAAAGTGTTATTTGATTTGATTGATTAATAACATAACTTACCAAAGAAAATAAAAATGATTCTGACGTAAAGACGAGCATTGAAAAAATATTAAAAAGCTATATTTTTCGTTCATCCGTAAAACCGGTTTTCCCGGTGCTACGCGGCCGTCTGGCTGAATTAATTCTTTCATCATCCCGCGGTCCAGCTGCTGTGGCAAGGGGTCATTCAACTCGGTTTTCAACGAGTAACTATCAGATTTTTAATAGAGATGAAAAGCGTATTTTTTATATTCTACTTATACATATAAAATATCCCGAGATGAGGTAACTATGAGATTCTTGGAGATTAGCGCGTCTCTGAGTTTTTTTTGTTACTCAAGTTGGAAAATAAATAACATTTCAGCGTTCACATTGTGAAAGAAAAAAATTGTCGTTTGAAGTTGAAAGATTTCGAAACAGGTCGAAAGAGGAATTATTTGGCGTTGTTTAGTATATTTTCAAAATGATGTCTTTCGACAAAATGTTTCAAATCTAAGTACGAAGGTTAAAAAACATAAAAATAGCAAAATTAAAAATAATGAGTATATAAAACTAAAGATATGTACTGAACACATTAATAACACACATCAATAAACCATCACTGAAAGCATTGCAGGTACCTGATATTCAATAAAAATCCAAGTCTTCATCGGAGTCACGAAACATGAAAAATCGAGCCTTTTCTTAAAACCACTCAAATATCCTCGAACAACTGTCCTTATTTTTAATTAACTTACAACTAACTTAAGTCTTAAAATATTTATTAATATCCCTAAATTACCAAGAGTTCGTCACAACGAGATATCTCAAAAAAGATAAATTCCCGAACCCCAAAGTCCACATCACATCCGAAAAGAAACCCGTGCAATTTTTTACAAAATAAAAAACAACGCGGCAAGGAACTTAGCACCACTTACAGACTATGCGGCACCGAGCCGAATATTTACATTTGGAGAAAAAAATGGGGTCATCTGGAGGTTACGGACAATACGGCCGGTCGGCGCGGGCCGCGGCGGGATGTGAGTGCCCCGACCTCGCATCTCCCGGCCCAACCACGTGCGCGGACCGACAGACGAGACGAAAAACACCCCTCCACCCAAACCAGAGCGGGACGCACGTACACTTTTTTCAATTTACTATAAATGCCCGATTTTTATTATTTTTTCTCATTTCGATATTTTATTTTTTAGTTGATGCGGCCCGCATTTCACCTGTTGTGCTTGACCCGGTTCGATCTGTCGGTCATGTGATCGGCTGTCGGCGGCGATCGGAATCGACGTGCGAGATGAGTGGAGGCTGATTCCAGGTGTCTCCAGGCTTCTCCAGATCTTATAAAAAAGAAACACAAATGTAAAACACAATAGGTACGGTAACAATTTTCAGGTAGTTTCCTGTTTTTCCGTGAAAGTGTCTTCAGGGTTATCATTGTATTGGTCACCCTACTAAAAGCATTTAGCAACCATGTTTTTATGCCTACCAAAAAGTTTTAAATTACCAATCACGCATTGTGTTAATAAAATACAAAGTTACGAATTTTTAGATGATCAAATAAAATTCCAACTATTCCAATAAGAAAGCAACAGTGCTGCTAATAACTTGCGGCGTCGGGTAGCGGAACTAATTACGCATGAGAAATGCACACTACCGCCGCCTCCCGTGATCGGTGTTTAGAGTAAACTCGTCTATTTTTCTTTATTGTAATCCCGATGAAAGTGCAACGTTCTTTCAGCAAATCCATCGGGTTTTATTCCATTTGTTTTGATTCCGGTACATTTCGCTGTTGGCTTGTCGGGATGAGAATTTTCGGACCATTTGGTAGCTTGTTTAGTATGTTACTATTTTAGGACGTATGTAGAATAATTACAATGGTAATTAAATTTTATAGGTATACATGTAACAGATTGTAATGTAATTTTCAGACGTGGAATGTTCTAAGTACTTAAGTCTGTACAGCATTAGATACTCAGATAATAAAAACTATACATTTTCATAATTGCGACTATTCGCGACATTAGAAGCGCTATAGCGCTAAGCATGTGTTTTGCGTATAATTTAAAGAGATGGCGCTAGTAGTATTTCAAATCTAGCATTCGGTTTAAAATCATAATATTTTCAGTGTAATTTGTATTTGTCATTTGTAAACAACAATACGTTTTAACAACGTTGAGCTATCTGTACCAATTGAAACATACACATTGGGTTAGTAAGTTAATTTAGTGCCGTTCTCCCATTCCTCAGATAGCGTTAATCCGTCTGTTTATCTGAGGCTTTTGACATTTCACACGTACAAAAAGTGTCAAAAAAAGTTATCTCTCTGTTTATGCGTCTCTCGAGAGACCCGGGCTTAGTTATAAATTGGAAACATTATTTTCTTCATATAAGTAGGTACTAGCACCACATACCTACTATCGTTGATTATTCGTTTGATTGTCAATATCTCACCTTAAATGCTAAGATGCCAAAAAATGGTCCAGTTAACATTATACCAATTATTTATTTCATGTTTTTTATAAGGTACAGAAACAAAAAGTTACATTTACATTACTGGCCACCAGAGGCCGCTACTTTCAATATGGAATAAAATGTAAATGTAAAATAGCGCTTAAATTCACACACTGAGGGGCGTAGGCCTTTATTTGAAATCGAGCAGATCGATTACGCCTTTCTCTATCAGTTTACTATTTTGTGTAACATTTTAAATATGTATAATCTTTTGAGAGTGCCACAGAGAGGTGGCAGATAGTGGTGGCAGATAAATAGGTGGTTAGTGATATCAATAATAGGCTTGTGGCCTAGGTAATCCAATAAATCTAGGAACAAGTCGAAGCATTATGTACAAAATGGCTTGACATTCTCAGAATTGTATATTTCCAGCAGGTATATTTTATAAAGTCAATTATGTGCAAAAAAAGACAGCATTTGATGGCACTTTTACAAGACGTCATTTTGTTGTTATTTCATAGACAGTTAGTTTCATAGACATATTGACAGTTCATAAAAAGTATCTATTTTGACTTGACAGGCCACAAGCCTATAGCGTAACGCTATTTCCCATACGAAGTGGCAGTGGGACAGTAAAAAAATATACATCGAAATGTTAGTACAATAATCTTCTTTTCTTTCCTAATTTATCTACGCAGTAACTATGTCTAGGTGGTTTAAAAAAACACTCTTTTATAAACATCCCCAATAAGCTCGGCAGCAGTAAAAAACCAGGGATCGTAAACCGGCGGCACAATTACTTATTTTAAATAAAACGTGTTAACGGTAACTTCTTCGTAGCACTTCAGTAGGTGAATGTTGAGCGTTATTTGGGGGGCTACTTTTGTTGATGATGATGCATTCAGGGCGCGGCGGAAAGTGCTGTAGAAAAATAACAGTGTAATTAATATGATGTACCTATCTATAAAAGTTACAATATTTCATATAATGTGGGATGGTAGCACAGCAATAGCAACGACTACCATGTGTAATTAACTAAAATTTGTAATTTACTAAAAAATACGATGTTTTGACTTGACTTGAGTCAAAATCGTCGTAGTTTTTATTATAAATTGAATTTTATTTTACTAAGACCGTCTCTGACTTTATAATAAAACTAGTGGCTCTGTGAGCTGTAGACCTCGCGAGTATGTCGGTGGGAAAGCTGAACTGCTAACACACATAAAAAAATAACCCAAATAATTTTCTTTCAATAACACATACAAACTTATGAATGTACCTGGTTACGTACATGCAGTATGAAAGTAGCCGCACCAATAACTTTGTAAACTACATTTCGCGATCTTTAATACAACCTATTGATTTTTTACTAAAATTATATAGTCTGTTTCACTCTCATGGTCTTTACGAATCCAACGACACCTCATTTGTTAATATCCATCGAGCCGTTTGGGTTGTAGCGATTTTTTTACATTTTAAAACCCCATATCTCCGCCATTTTGAAAAAAATCAAAAAACTGGCTCGAGAAAAAATTCTATTTATTTTTCCAACCTGCTCACAAAATTTCACGAGAATCGGTTCATAAATGCGACCTGTAGATGAGAACAACCGGACATACGAAAGCATTTTTGCCCAAACCTGAAACGGAGACGCTTCGCTCGCTTCGCTCGCTCGGTCAATAACACTAAACGTTATTTTTCCATTCTATACCTGAATTGAATTACATACTTTAGTAACTAATTCAATAACATGCACAGACAATTTAACCTGAATAAATAAAATATCCTGTTATCTTTTCTGTATACAAATTATTACAAATGCACCGTCAACAACACAAATACAGCCACCACGAAAAGACGATGTCAGGGGTCGTAAACTAACACCGCATCAATTTCGCTACAAAGTGCCACATAAAACTGTTGACAATCTCTTCTTTAGCGCTTCCCAGATTGTTAACTGCTGAGAAGAGAGACTGTGGGGAGACCACAAACATACGCGAAAGTAAGTAAGTAGAAATAAGGGGCATTTCAACCAGAACAGTATATATTTTGATAATGATACGTGGAATGTTTTGCATTACTGCGAGTAGTGGTTAATATAACGTAAAGCCGTTAAAAGTAGCACGTTATTTACTTGTAACGAAAAGCGCGTGCTATTAGTCGAATCAGATAGAGCTATGTTATAATAACGAAACGGACCGACGCTTTGCGCGTTGCTAGCGCCAGCGGACTTTTCAGCGGTCAGCGGAAAGTGACCACTAGCTATATATTAAACTCCTTTTTATAATCAAATTAAGGATAAACGATATAAAAACCAACTCCGTATCGATACAAAGCCATCCAAACTTCCTCTTGGACGAAACAAATTAAAACTATCTATTTAATTTGTTTCGTCCAAGAGGAAGTTTAAAAATCTGGCTTCATCCGAGTGGAACATCGCAAGAGCATTTTACTAGATATTATTTGCAAATGAGAAACTGTTACTCTGGCATCTCGTATGAAAAAAGGTGTGACGCGGTTTGTTTTCTTTTAATTCACCCTTTTAGATACACGTGTATGCTCACCATAGAAAAGAAAAAGCTCTTCTGGACTGTTTAAAAAACTCACGTTTACGGCGAGTCGTATTCAAAACACTCTAAAGCTAACTCTAACTCTATATAAAAGAAAAAGCAATTTTCTTGGTAGTGGCAGCTAATATCATAAAAGCGCAGTGCTTGTAGAGTTTATATAATCTTATAAAACCTTGTTCTAAACTAGCTTTAGAACATAAAGACTTCCTGGCTCACCAAATGCTCCGTTTTTACACGTATCACAAAAATAAACGTAAATCCGCTTACAAACAAAGGCCATTCCATCAGTTTGGCGCGAAATCACACCTTACGCCATTTTGCGTAGCGATGACAATAAGATGTTTAACTTCTTTTTTTATTGTCCCACCTTTCGCGTTTGACAACTTTGAATTTAGAACGTTTTTATTGTAATGTAACCTTTTAAAAAAGTACCGATAAACCGTTCGAGGGAGAATGAAACGTAACTCTAGCGTATAGGGTACAAAATTGAATGAGTTGTAAGGTAAGATTTGAGTGTTGCCAATAAATAAAGTTTTTTGGTATACTCCAATGCTTGCCGTATGTCAATATGATTCTTTGAGCAAATATCGTCTCTGTTCCTTCGTAAATAAGATACACTCTTCAAAATTCTGTAAAATATTTGTTCTGTTTCGCCAAATGCTTTACGACAAAGTCTCTCACATTTGGTTTCTGAATAATTGTCTTTTTGATGTTTAGGTTACAACAACAGACATTTTGTAATGTTATGGGCAAGCGACGGACCTAAAGTCCGTTTATGAGTTTTCTATGAGAATGTTATTTGCGTAAAACAAATCCAGGCTTTATTCGAAATTTTATTGGATATAAAATGAGAAAAAGGTTTATAAGAAAACGTCCGCATAAAATGTAACGGTAATAATGGAAAGTTTTAGTTCGCTAAGATTCTTTGTCGAAAAGCTGTAGGGAACGGAATTCAAATAAGAGGAACAATGAAATGGGAGAGAAAGGGTTAATAATCCGGAAAATATTACAAGTGTTCTTCTTTGATACGTTTCATAAAAGAACTTGTAAAGTATCCTGATATTCCTGATGAAGGCTTGTGGTTAATGTAGTAGAAATTCTTTTGTTACTTATTAAATATTCAAAGTTACTTTCGTAACAAGAAAGTGTATTTTGTTTTCTCTACTATCTTTATAGAAACCATCCATAGTTATCTTCCAACGATTCCTTTATATCACTTCTCTCGGGATTTGTTTAGATTAAGGATGATGACGACCTCTGCTGCGACCATGCTCTGCTTCTCAAGTTACAGGTCCCAGGTTCGAATCCCGGCTGAGGATAAAATTACCGTGTCCTGGATGTTTATAGGCGTATCACTACGGCTGTTACTGGTTCCCACGATACAGGGTATTCGATTGTGGGACCACAAGCAGTGCTTGTGCCTGTATAGTGTGTACCTCGGATCATCCAGATATAAATACCTGAATAGACTTCTTTATGCCAATCCAAACACACTAGGTATCCCCCTCACATCCACACTACACTAACCAAAGCCATTCTGCGAAGCTCCTCAGACGCCGTAAAACATCGGTGTAACTTGAATAAATCAAGTGAACGCCACTGGTATGCATTAGCACTGTCCGATGGCCAGTATTTGCTCTAATTTATAGTGAATTTTCAATTTGGCCAACACGGCCCCCGGTCGTAAATCGTGGCGACAATTAAAGCAGCCTTCTTGTGAATTTGCGGTTGGGTTGAGTACCCCTGGACTAGACTTGGGATAGTCTCGGCAACATTTCTCGGACAGGGGCATGTTCCGATTTGATTAGGTTAATGTTCTTTCAATTTGAAGATGCGTTGCGGACTTTGCGGTTTTTGGGTTTAGGACTCATTCGATTTGAATCACTGTTTTTTTAAATGTATTGTCTGTGCGTCTGCCACTCCTTATGGGAATGGCGTGATGATTTAATATGAGCTACATCAGAATTTTACGTTGTCCTGCACAATCAAAAACATTTCAAAAAATCTTGATAATTCATTATTTCGCAATTACACACACAAATAACTAGAAAAAAAAATTACATCGAAATAGTACACTAAGGCAAGATTATCTCTAGTAAGAGATCTCATCCAGCAAACCAAGTCAGTTTGAGAAAGCTTCATCCACCTAGGTGGATTGCTCAGCAGAGACCGATGTGTAGGTAGGTACAAAAATATTTTTAATCGGGTACTTAAAATAAAATAAGTAAGTAGATATTTTATTTTTAGTACCCAATCACTACAAAAAAAAGCTACAAAAAGAAGTTGGACCTCCCACACAGTAACTTATATATAATCAACTATTGAGGTCTATGTAGGTTTGTGACCATATGTTTCGTGGAGAAAGTTGTTCATATTGATTAGTACTGTCATTCCCCGAACAAATGAGTTTTAACATGTATAGTTAAAATTCCAACTTCGTATAAAAATAAAGTACAAGCATCGATAATGAAAAATGTAAACACAGACGGCCTTGACACACTGGCCAATAATACAAATTACTACAGAACATTCTGTACACGAGTGCATTAACCCCGCGAATCGATAACTCATTACGTTTTTTATTTCATTTAAAAATAACAGCTTTTTGTGTTCGACGCACCGGCACAGTATATGGGGGCAGAGCAGAGGCTGTGGGTAAGAAATACACCCAGTTGTACGTTGCGGGCACTGACTGACGTCCCGGTACTGGTGCAATTGCCAAATAATGTATTTGGACAATATTACCGGCAATATTGCCCCATACATCATATTCTAACAAATGACAGTATTGCTGGCAACACACATCAGTAGTTGAGGAGGGGGTGAGGGGACAGTTTGCGTTGGAGGGGGAGAGATAGAGAACATTTTATAGATAACAATGTGATAACAATCTAAAGTACAAAAGTCAAAAGTCGCACAACCTAATAGAAAATCTTTATTTTGCATTTTATTTATTATGTCTCTTTATTATAGTTGTAAAACCACGGTTGTTATCGTGTAGTTATTCAAAGCCACTGATAATAACTTATAAACAGCGGCTGACAACCGGCTGCTTATCCGACTAACTTCCAAAAGGTCTTAAAATTTTGACAGTTCTTGACTCAAAATTGTGATATTAAAAATAGGTATTTTTACTACATTAATTACCCCTACTCTGTCATGGTGTAAAACATAAATTTCAATGTAATGTCCTTTATTTTTTAAAGTACTTATACCGAAATAAAAAATGTAGTAGACAAACAAAAATACTCACTCAGGACGGACGTAAAACGAATTCAATAAATCTTGATATTTTTTCAACCGTCGTAGACAGCCGCTGTTTATGAATGATCACCGTAGCGGATAAAAAAAGCGACTGATTATCGGTTGGCTGACTATGATAACAACCACCTTCACATCTATCACATCACACATTATTGGTAGTTCAGAATCGTATGCATATCCTGAAATATATGCATTAAACTCACACACAACTGCTTGTATGGAGTATCTTAATTTTATCGGTGTACTGTGGTCGCGTGCTCGTCAATGATTGGGTGAAGGTTGGATTTTCGCGCCAATCTACTATTTTATTTATTTTATATTATTTTTACAGTTAGCAGAGCTTTTGTGAAACTCCCCTTCAAATGCAGATAGTACCTAATGCACTCAGCTAATAATTTTCTGCTCAAATAATAATCATATATATATAATATATACATACAAAGCGGCACGCTTTTTCCCAGGCAGAGACACAACTGTGCCCACTTTCAGCCAGTGATCAAATACTCCATTTTGCGTGACAGGGGGCTAGCCCATCGCCGCAGCTATAGAGTAATGAAGGTTTCTTCCCGATGTTCCGAAGCAGTAAGACACCCCCATAGGGTGCATGACAGGTGACACCAAGAGTAGTCTAATATTATAATAGATTTTTGTGTTTTTCATAATAACTCGTGCAAATGCACATGGTAAGCATAATATTGTGATGCGGAACTGCTGATGAAGACCACATATGGCCACCAGATCTGCTCAATACTAGGTACAAATACGATGCGTGGCTGACGGGCAGGCAACGCATAGCCTAAACCGGTGGACCTAGAGTCATGAAACTTTGTACAGGGGTTCCTTAGTAGCGTGGGTTATCACTGATATGGAATTTGACAAAATTAATTCCCCAAAGGGGGGGGGGGGGGGGATAAGGGGTTACAGTTTGTATTAAACTCAATCTAATCAAATAGGGTTTGTGGAAGTCGGTTTTTTCTAAAGTTTACTTTTTGTTTCAATTATCGTAGCGTAGATTTCACATCTTCGCAGCATAGCTGCATAGCATTTCTCTGGTGGAATAGCAGCCTTAATGTCAAATATTTTTCTTTTTCGGCCAGGAGAACGAGCAGAAGGGTTAAGATAAATTACTTACTTATCTCATGGTCAGGTCAGCACCGGGATTCAAACTTGCATCTCCTGCGTGAGAGACAAGCATGAAACCCACTGGACCACGGAGCTCTTATATAAATAATATCACTTCAATGTTATTTTTAATTCAAAGCCATAGCATTTGAGTGTCCGTCAAACTTGAATTGGCGTTTGTGCATCCGAGCCTAGGAGAACTAAAACTTAAATCTGTAAATAAGGGTTTCGTGTATCTGATCACTTTAATTAATTAGCAATACTACAGGAAAAACTATGTGAACTTTATATATTGTTTATTGGGTACTTTTGCTATCGTTTTGGAAACTATCAAAAACAATGAACTATAATTACTTTGAATAATTCTTCAATCAGTGCTTGCACAAATGCATATTATTTTGTAATTCATAATTTCTATATTGTTCTGCAATCAAGACATAAGACAAGAAACATTTACATTTAACATAACATAATAATAACATTTATTTACATTATATTTCTATGGCAGCTGATAACAGAGTAATAATAATACCAACTCTACCATAGAGTTGAATCAGCTGCTCGTGGCTATATGAATGCACCGATATGGAATAATAGCTCTTATCGTCATTGAGTTACGATTTACTTTCTTATAGAAGACATATCTACCAGTATATTGTTTAAGTTCTAACTGAAAAACAATAATGAGAAATGAACTTGGAGGAACGCGGCCTTTCTTGCTCGAAGGAAATGAAGGTTAATTGATGGAAGTAGAAAATAAAATGGATTGCTAATGATGAGAAATCACACAACAAAATTACACAGTACAGCGGTAAAGTCGATAAGCTAGTTAATTGTGTGCCTCTATCATGCCAGATGGGAAAGAAAATAATAGGAAATGGCGTGATAATTAATAGTGTTTGTTCAGGTGTAATAGGGTACTTACGTTTCCGAACCGCAGCAATTCACTTCCAATCCAATAAGCTTAACACTAAACACCTAACATAACTTAAAAGCACCTAAACTTAGTCTTTATCACACTTCACTATTGCACTATTTTGAAAACATCACAGGCCGGTTACAACTTTTGAGACTAAACCACGAGAAAAAAGTAAAAGATTCTTATTTTGATTTTGGCGGGCAGAGATATGTTGCACTTTATAAAAACTACTGGCCGGTTGTAAAAAAATATATTCCAAGGTTAAACTCTATTCTAAATTTGAATTTGCCGGGTAAAGGCAGGGGTGGTGCTAATGCGGCCCACTCGTGTCGTGGTCTACAAAAGACTTAGCTCCGTCTTAGGGCGAAAAGACGTTACGTTTGGGACCCTTGCTTCGTTTCCCCTCGTTTGCTCTGAAGCTTGTATGACGATAAAGTGTGTTGCTTTTTGTGACTGGACTAAAACATTTTGGTCATTGATAAGTTTAAGTGTACGTTTTTGGGATGTCTGATTTATGATGTTTTTGGTTTAAATACTTATATATATTATGTACTATTATAAAGCATCCATGAAATTAAAGAGTACATTTCAAAGTTTAAAAAAAATCGGCCAAGTGCGAGTAAGACTCTTACCATCGTACCAAAAAAGTACAAAATAGACAAAAAATCACGTGTTTGTTTGTGTATGTGATCGTATATGTAATAATTATCATTAACAAAATACATATTTTATGATATTAAAATTATTTAAACAAAATTAATTAATTATAATGCAAAAATACTGTACTATACTATACAGTAGATATGTATATTCCCATAATAAAATCTATATTGCTTAAAGTATCAGGACTCTTTAAACCCCGAAAAGGTGACGGTGCCAATCTATCCAGCAAGCTTTCAAACTCAACCAGTTAAAGAATACGAGCCAAATGGTTTATAAACATGGTTGTATAGTAGCTCTTATACTTTATAGCTTAAAGTCGTTAGCGCTGTGCTCAGGTAGCGATAAAGAGCTTTTTTTATTCGCAGAGGGCGAGCTTTCTTCGCGAACTCTACTGTTGTTCCTAATCATTGTGTGGGGATAAAAGACGATACACAATACGGTACGGACTCAGGACGAGAAGTCATTTTTTAATATTTAATATTACACAACAAACACAATTATACAAGTAAGTAGTTAGTATAGTAAGTTATTCAACAAAAAATATTCTGCAACTAAAAATAATAAATATAGAAATAAATTAATAGTATAATTTTTTATTTAAATTTAAATGTACGTAACCCAGTCAGAGTTGCTAGAACTGTACACATACACGAATCATTTATTGAAAATGTGGTTTCAAATATTATCCAAGTAGATTTTGTCTGTATTAGCTTCTAATATTTCAGCAGTGTTTTAAAAGATCTATTTTTAATATTTCAGCAGTGTTTTAAAAAGTAATAGATATTTATTTTTACTTGGATCTTCTTTTAAAAAATGCAAAATTAAATGTTAGTGTGTATGTGGAGCAATCATACCTGTGCCACTCCGTACGGGAAAATGTGTAATGCATCATTGTTTTGATGACATGTTTAGTTAGGTTCCATCTTCGTACGCGTAACCGTAGCTCACCTTTGTACATTGTCTGTCTATTGAAATGAGTCTTCTGTAATGCATTCTTGTGTGGTCCAAGTCCGTGCGGTCCTAAGTCCGTGCCAGTCGCAGGAAGTATTGCACGGTGACTTACTTTAACGGTCATTCCGTAAGCCACGCGCTCTTATTGAGGCAGTCAACTGGCGGCCCGGGGTCTTCCGATAAACAAACCTCGACACAGTAACACCTAATAATATTTATCTTCCTACGTAATTTATTTCTACGTTAGTATAGTGGTGTTTCACAAGTTACGATAAACCTTACCCTGATAAATGGTGATTTTTTCGATTTATTTGACAAAATCAGCTTTATCCAAATACATACTATATGATTTCATACAACTTTTGTAACAGGACAAAAGTACGTTTTTGGGCCGCGTCAGTAAACCTGCGAGTTTCTGTGTTGTGTATCAATAAACAAAAAAAGGGTCAGCAGATGCACAAAGATTATAAGTAATTATAATTTATCAGGTTCAGGTATACGGTATATATGTATACCTAACGGAAAAAAAAGTTAAATTAAATTAAACAATATTTTGAGGCATTTTAAGGCCTTAAATATAAGCCATCATACGCTTCTTCAAATCCATCCGAGGAAAAATTAATGTGTAATACCGTGACTTTATTTCTACAAATAAAAATAAATCTATAATCTATATTCTAGCCTAAGTGTGCGATTAAGGAGTGATACAACTTTGAGTCCGTAACTTGGGCAGCCCTGCATGTTGTAAATAATGCTCCTACGCACCCATCGGTGCAAGACCGATGTAACGAACATTTTGTTTTGGTATCTCGTATATATACAGACGTGTGTGCCTCCGTATGGGAGAAAGGGTGACGCTAGAAACAATTTACATTTCCTACTTACGAACATAACATAAAAGTCACCCTTTTTCCCGTACGGAGTGGCTGAGTGACAATTGTGCCCACTTTTAGCTGGTAATCAATACTCCATACTTTCCTACATACATGGTTGTTTTATAACGCTATTATTTCATGCCTTACGACTGACATGTTTGTAAAAATCATTTTTTTGCGCATGTTTAGTAGTTTTTAGTTATATAAATGAGATCGATTTTATGGATTATTTGCAGATAAATGCATAGTATCTAATCGTTAGTAATTTTTATGCAAAAACTGACTATTTTATACGAACTTTATGCTTTCTAGTAAGCTACTTTTTGTGTTGTGAAGTATCAGTCTGCTTAGTATTTTTTTTAAACTAGTACTTTTAACCAAAGCCATTTTCATACAGAAACAGGAACACTCTCAGGTGGGATTTTATAAGTGGAAATAGCTGGGACGGCAGTTCATTCAAATATGCTTCAGTTTAAATAGTGTCAATTAATAAATAAAATTAATTATTTCAAAAACTTTCGCCATGCGATTTCACTTTTGGGAGGAAGAGGTGCCACGTGACGACCTCTGTAGTGTTGTGGTCGAGGCTGTGCTTCTTATGCGTGGGGTCCCGGGTTCCAATCCCGACTCGTTAGTCCTCATAAAGAAAAAACACTGGTCTTGGATGACCATTCCACTCTCATAAGGACACCAGTCGAACAAACTAACAATGGAGAACAAAAGGCGTCGCGGCGAGAACTGAAGATTGTGTCATCGCTTTTTTCTGATTTCCATGACACAGGGTATCTTGTATGCGACGTAAATGTTATGTTATGTTATGAGTGTGTTATGATATTCGGGAAGTATGTTGTCTAGGAACCAGAGACTATATGTATATCTAATTGACTGCGCCTGCGGGGGAATGCGGCTCGCCAAACGTTTGCTGTATTCAACAAACGTTCGCATACGCAACCTATGTACGATGACGGGCCGCCAGACAGTTTCGCAGCGGCTGACCAATCACAGCTCTCTTACCTCGTCTCCCCGATACCCGTAAATTGGTGAGTTGTGTTACAAAGGAAAATGTATCTATGCGCTCTCCACTGGATAAGTGCTCCCTGCTAGGAACGCAGGTCACTTCGTCCTCATTCCAACGTCTTTCTTTCCAGGCAATCATCACAACCACCCAGGTGTGGCCGCCACGTGCGACCATCACGGACTCATGCTCGCCACACGAACGGAAGTGACATTACCATACAGCACTGCATATGGCTGTGACGAGACCCCATGCAATTATAGGCCGTTATTGTGTAGGCGATAAGGGCGATAGTGGGATGGGGATGTGAGCACGCGCCGTCGTAGTCTGTTGCCTTTAAGAAAACGACAGGAAGCGCTTTAACTCAAGGGTGACAACCCTTATTGTTTGTAAGACGTTGGTCTTGTGCCTTACCGGAAGTGTTTGTTATTTTTTTTATTAATAAGTTTTTGCGCGGGCGTTGGGACGGGCACAACGTCGATGATTAGATGGTTTTATTGTAAAATTTTACTAAGTCCTTAATGAAATTATCTTACTTTATTGGTCTAATACTTATGAATTTAAAACTGAACTCGTTCAGTTAAGTTTTAAACAGGTTTGTATGAAATGTCACAGTTTAGTGCAACAGGTTTTCTCTCTGTAAAGCCTTACTCAGTAAAACATTACTAAGTGCCGTTCTCTCATTCCTCAGATAGCTTTTATCTGTCTGTTTACTGGGGCTTTTGACATTTCATACGTAAAAAAAGTGTCAAAAAAAGTTACGTGACTGTTTATCCGTCTCTTGAGAGACCCGGGCCTAGTCTATTAAAATTGTTCTAAGACTTTCAAGTCTTATCTTATTAGGGCACCCCTCGTTAGTGCCAAGTTAACCATTGTTAGATTCAATTACTCATCGAACTGAGAGTTAACCGAACTAAGTTAGAGACCAAGTTGTGAAGCTTGGACGACGGCTATCTTGATAGCCAATTAAGTTGTTACACAATTAGTCTAAGATTTCCGAACGGCAGAACTTCGGTTCTGAACAGCCCTAAGTTGAGAAAAGCGTTTATTGCAAAATTTTTAACAATGGCCAACATAAAAGCTTTGACTTGACTGTTGACTTTCCTAGAATATTTTTTGTCTGGTCATTGTTTACATTTTTTCTGCAAAATTAGTACTTAATTCGACCAGGTTTTAGATAATGTTTAAAAATTGTATTGCATTACTTTATTGATATTTTTAACCGACTTCCCAAAGGAGGAGGTTTACAATTCGTCCGGATGTTTTTTTTTATGTAGATATGTGCCCCGATAGCGCCTAGACGGATGGACCAATTTGGAAAATTATTTTTTTGTTTGAAAGGGTTTACCTTCCCATTAGTCCCATTGACACCAGGTCAGGATCTGATGAAGGGATCCTGGGGAAATCGAGGGAACTCTTCAAATATTATAGGCAGACCTATAGTGATTTTTGTGTTTTTAGTAATAACTCGTGCATTTACTCACGGTAAGCATAATATTGTGATTCGGAACTGCTGATGAAGACCACATATGGCCACCAGAACTGCTCAATACTAGGTACAAATACAACGCGTGACTGACGAGCAACGCATAGCCTAAACCGGTGGACCTAGAGCCATGACTCTATGTACAGAGGTTCCTTAGTAGGGTGGGGTAGCACTGTAATGGGATTTGACAAAATTAATTCCCCAAGGGGGGGGGGGATAAGGGGTTACAGTTTGTATTAAACTCAATCGAATCAAATAGGGTTTGTGGAAGTCGGTTTTTTCTAAAGTTTACTTTTTGTTTCAATTATTACATGTCACTACGATGCACGAGATGTGCAGTGCCGATAACTGTTCTGTTACCACCTACTATGTACTTAACCATATCTACGTAAAATAAACATATTTGTATTTGTATTTGAGATAAGAGGACATCCGACCTGCAATGTAGCGTCTGCTAAACATAATGATATGTTTATACCAAATTTAAAACATCTCTCATTGCTAAGCCATAAGCAATAAAAATAATAATAAACAAAATACTGGGAAACAAGTTGTTAATAGACGCAGTATAATTGAAAAAAAAAAACAACTGAATAACCGTTACAAAAACAGCTCAAATAAGTTATTAAATTGCAACGGAAAGCTGTTTTTTCTAATATCCTAATTGCTATATTAAGGGGCTGGGAATGAGTTGAGGGATCTATTCCACTTCTGTTGACCGGTAATCGATTAGTTACGATCTCTTACTAGGGCTGCTACAACTTCAAACTTCTCGAACTAAATATGTATGGTCTGCTCTGCACGAATTCGCTGGGGTAGGTGTTTCTGACAAGACGGTTGTAGTAAGTAAATGTAGAGTCTACCTACATCTTTGTCATTAAACATAAATAAGATACTAAAATCTTAAGTTGCTACAACCATGTAACATCTAAAACACTTAGAATTTGCAATAAATATTTGAGTTTGAGTTTGACTTTGTATTTCTGGTATCATTCTAATTTCAATTTTGCATTATTTCACCGTTGCTATTTGGTAAATTGTGTTAAAAAAAAGTAAAAATCATTTATTTGCCTTCGAGTTACACACAAGTTAATACAGAAGAAAAGAAATACTTATAGAATTTTAGTGTCTAGAGAAAAACAGCGGATCCCAAACTAGGCAGAGCCTGTCCAATGGGACCCTTGTGGTTGACAATAGGAGTTGACAATTTAACAACTAGACGAACAAGTTAGCTTTAGAAGGCAGTTTTAAATTTAAAGGGTTAAAGTATATTTACAGTTTAAATTAAATTAAAAGTAGTATATAAAAATTGAATGTTGAATGCTATCTATGTAAAGGACAAATAGGAGGCGGTTAGTGATGTAGTGAGAAAAGATATTTGAAAAGAGTGATGTAAAAGAGAGTATATAATATATCATTTGCCAATTATATTATTGCTTTTTTCATTTGATATTAACTAAGCACCATGACTTGTTGTTATTGTTGTCGTGAAACCCCTCCACCAACTCACACTGAGCCAGCGTGGTGAAGTATGGCTCAATCTTACTCGTATCCGTGTAAAGGACTGTACCCGTCGGTGGGGACATTAATGGGCTATATTTACATTTACTTTATCATGAGTTATTAGAACGTATAGTTTTAGAAAATAAATTGTACTCAACTTTGAATAGGATAAAGTCATAGGTACAATACTTTCAATAACCTTTCTATCCTCAATTTGCAGATATATCGGATCAAATTAGACATAATTTTCATAGCGCAACTGTCAAATGTAACTCTAGTAATGTGAAAATCTTAGATAGGTTATTGAAAATAGACGTTAGTAGGGCCTCTAACATGTGTTCGATTCGACCCATCTAGTCCTCGAGGACACGACAAGTGTCTTTTGTCTCAGTAGGTGTGTGAACAGACTGACAAACTTTGAATAGCTATATTAACTTTTTATGCAGATAGTTTTATTTGAAGAGAGAATTGTCTGCTGTTATTAGCGTAACAAAAACTATCATCACTACTAATGAAGAAATGTACCTAATTAAGTCATATGGTTTCTCCATATGAAATCTGTCTTTTTCGCGCACTTGAGATACGAGTAACTACTCAGAATAAGGAATTAGGTATTAACAATAGAGTAGAGTGTTTTTACTAATAAGACGGTACTACAGTCTATTCGTGATAAGAATGCAGTGAAATTTAAATTTAAATCTGTTAACACACACTCACAGGACAGTGTGATTGGTTAAGGGGCGTGGCTAGGCCGCCGGACAGTGATGACTTTACTGCATTCTTATCACGAATAGACTATAGACCAGATTTATAGTTTGATTCATATGTTCATACAAAAATGTAAGAACACTTTTGTGTCCACCATTAGCCAGGTATTTAGCTTGATACTTAATTTCGCCTACAGACATGCCGACAAGACATGTTAAACAAGTAATAAATCTGTTAAATTAAGCTGAAGGTAAGCAAGGGCTTGGTTTACGAGCGAAGAAAGGGATAATGATGTGTGCCGTGTGTGTGTGTGCCGACCTCTCTAAACACGTGGAGTAAGTTTGGGGGAGCCTTGCTTGATGAGATTATATTAAGTAAGTTAGGTGGATAGTGCGTAAGAAAAAAAAAAAACACGCGTGTAGCACCGTACACGTGTTAGAAGTAAAACTTCTGTAGCTAGATCATTAAGTGGTACCTATACTATACACCTATACCTACCTATACTAAAAGAGATTTAAATTTCCAATTTTGAGATCCAATCTCTGCTTCAAGTTACTTTTAAGTTTCAGACGTCCGATTATTTGAAATTATTTTATACTTGTACTTACTTTTAATACGTCATGTCATTTATTTCCCACCATTCCTTATCTACAATTTGTCGCGCTCGTGGTGATATACTTAACTCATTCAATAGTGTCACTACTATTTGCATCTCGCTCAGATTATATACCATCTGACGTCACGTCTTTAAGCCGTCTCGCTCAAATGTATGCATTGCTTTGCTTGTTTTAGAAATCCATATCGACCCGTGTGACATTGATGAAACTCTTTTCTTACAAACTGTATGGATCGCATCGCACAGCTGTCAAACATAAGTTCCGGTTCCAACAAAGAGGTTGAACGAAGTAGTTTGAGTCATGCTAGATATTAGGCTACTAACGCCATCTAGCGAAAGAGAGTGAGCGCCATCTTGGCCATACCGGAAATCAAGAACTCGTGGAAGAATGCTTAAAATAATTTTTATTTGTTAACGTTTCATCAGGTTTTTCTCTCACTAATTAACATTCTTTATTGTACGAATGTATTATTATCTTATCTGATTAGTTAAAAACCGTATTGAAAATAGTTGCGGTTTTAAAAGTCTTCAGCCGACCCTGACGTCACCGATTCCAATTTCCGTTACATTTCTTAGCCACTCGTGATAGCACCCGGCTAGTAGCAATTGAAAAGCAAATATATGAATAACCCACAGTTGAGAGGTTAAATAAATTTTACCCCCGTGCCCCAAGAAGTTTTACTTCAAAAATACAATGTTTAGGCCCGGTCTTTCATGACACAGATAAACAGTCAGATAACTTTATTTGACACTTTATATACGTGTGAAATGTCAAACTCCTCAGATAAACAGACAGAGAAACGCTATCTGAGGACGGAGAGATAGGCACTTAAAATAATAGTAAGTTTATCATATACAAACACAACATTCATTATCATTACACATACAGTCTTCCAACGATTTTTTGGCGTATGAGTGACTTTTAGAGGGGGCGCCCCTTCTACGCAACTTAATGCAACGAACCTGTCGAAATGCGTTAGTACCACCACCGGCAACTGCAAGCCAAAACATCGTTGAAACTGCTAACCCTGTGTGGTGGGAACCAGAAACAGCCACGTCACAATGGAAACATCCAAGTTATGGGGTTATTTTTGCCTCCCCAGACGGGATTTGAACCTGGCACCTCTCAACGCCACGAGGTGGTCGATACATTAAACTAATCTCTTCTTCTTCTCAGAAGAAGAAGGGTGGGCAAATACCAAGACCTCCGATCCTGGTTTTAGTCTATAATGACAATGTGTAAGCAAAGAGATAAAAAAGTTTAATCAAAATACACAATAGATGACCACCCTAAACTCTTCACAAAATATAATTGAAACAAAAAGTAAACTTTAGAAAAAACCAACTTCCACAAACCCTATTTGATTAGATTGAGTTTAATACAAACTGTAACCCCTTATCCCCCCCCCCTTGGGGACTTAATTTTGTCAAATCCCATCTTAATGCTACCCCACGCTACTAAGGAACCTCTGTACAAAGTTTCATGGCTCTAGGTCCACCGGATTAGGCTATGCGTTGCCGGTTGCCTGCCCATCAGCCATGCATTGTATTTGTACCTAGTATTGAGCAGTTCTGGTGGCCATATGTGGTCTTCATCAGCAGTTCCTCATCACAATATTATGCTTACCATGTGCATTTGCACGAGTTATTATGAAAAACACGAAAATCACTATAGGTCTGCCTATAATATTTGAAGAGTTCCCTCGATTTCTCCAGGATCCCATCATCAGATCTTGACCTGGTGTCAATGAGACCAATGGGAAGGTAAACCCTTTCAAACAAAAAATATAATTTTCCAAATCGGTCCATCCGTCTAGGCGCTATTGGGGCACATACATAAAAAAAAACATCCGGACGAATTGTAAACCTCCTCCTTTGGGAAGTCGGTTAAAAAGGCCCGGTGACAGCGTCCTTTGTCACTAAAATGAGGTTGAATTTAGTTTGGCCCACCAGGCCTTTTATCAACTGACTTCAAAAAAGGAGGAGGTTCTCAATTCGACCCGTATGTTTTTTTTTTTTTCTATGTTTGTTACGCGATTACTCCGCCAATTATGAACCGATTTGAACAAATCTTTTTTCGGCGTATAGGTAATACCTCAAGGGTGGTTCCATTGACACCAGGTCAGGATCTGATGATGGGATCCTGGAGAAATTGAGGGAACTCTTCAAATATTATAGGCAGACCTATAGTGATTTTTGTGTTTTTCATAATAACTCGTGCAAATGCACATGGTAAGCATAATATTGTGATGCGGAACTGCTGATGAAGACCACATATGGCCACCAGATCTGCTCAATACTAGGTACAAATACAATGCGTGGCTGACGGGCAGGCAACGCATAGCCTAAACCGGTGGACCTAGAGCCATGAAACTTTGTACAGAGGTTCCTTAGTAGCGTGGGGTAGCACTGAGATGGGATTTGACAAAATTAATTCCCCAAGGGTGGGGGGATGAGGGGTTACAGTTTGTATTAAACTCAATCTAATCAAATAGGGTTTGTGGAAGTCGGTTTTTTCTAAAGTTTACTTTTTGTTTCAATTATGTTATTTTGTGAAGAATATACCTAGATATCCCCGAATCAATCACCATTATAGAAAAATTAGAATGAATGTGTAACAAAACGATCTAAACCCGACTTTTTATTCACATTTTGCAAGACGTTGGACCTTATTATTTTATAATAACCGGCCAAGTGCGAGTCGGACTCGCGCACAAAGGGTTCCGTACCATTATCTATAAATATTAATTTAATTATTTATTTTTTAAGTAAATAATAAACTCAATATATTGTAAACATTGCTACCATTATCAATATCGAGCAAAAATTAGCAAAAAAATCACGTTTGTTGTATGGGAGCCCCCCTTATTTTTTTTTTTGTGTTTTCAGTATTTGTTGTTATAGCAGCAACAGAAATACATCATCTGTGAAAATTTCAACTGTCTAGTTCATGAGATACAGCCTGGTGACAGACAGTCGGACGGACGGACGGACGGACAGACAGCGAAGTCCCAGTAACAGGGTCCCGTTTCGCACCCTTCGGGTACGGAACCCTCAAAACACCCTTATTTTCTGTCCCCGTTGCAAGCATCTCTTTTTGTACTACGCATTATCTTGAGCTGTTTAATGAGGAAACGCAGCAGCGTGCTGACAAGAAATTGACAACTTATCGAACATTTGGCAAGAACGTTGGTAGAAAAAAAAAATTAGGTGATAAAATAACGGCCTTACTATTGTGTCTTAGTACTGTTGATAATCGAGGGGTCGGGGTGCTTTTTTGCAAATCCATCGATTCAACACTGTGCTTTAAAAAATAGTGCCACCTTGTAGATTAGTCTATCATTCTAATAAATTATTTATTTAAATAATTGAAACTAAGTAAACTTAGTAAGTAAACTTAGTTTAGTAAAAGTAAACTTTAGAAAAAACCGACTTCCACAAACCCTATTTGATTAGATTGAGTTTAATACAAACTGTACCCCCCTTATCCCCCCCCCCCCCTTGGGGAATTAATTTTGTCAAATCCCATATCAGTGCTACTCCACGCTACTAAGGAACCCCTATACAAAGTTTCATGGCTCTAGGTCCACCGGTTTAGGCTATGCGTTGCCTGCCCGTCAGCCACGCATTGTATTTGTACCTAGTATTGAGCAGATCTGGTGGCCATATGTGGTCTTCATCAGCAGTTCCTCATCACAATATTATGCTTACCATGTGCATTTGCACGAGTTATTATGAAAAACACAAAAATCACTATAGGTCTGCCTATAATATTTGAAGAGTTCCCTCGATTTCTCCAGGATCCCATCATCAGATCCTGACCTGGTGTCAATGGGACCAATGGGAAGGTAAACCCTTTCAAACAAAAAAATAATTTTCTAAATCGGTCCACCCGTTTAGGCGCTATCGGGGCACATACATAAAAAAAAACATCCGGACGAATTGTAAGCTTCCTCCTTTGGGAAGTCGGTTAAAAAGATATTACATTATGGTTATTCAAAGCCCGTTTACCTCTGGGTCACAGAAGAGATAATAGTACTCCGTACAGAACGGCCACTCCCTTCCCCGCGCTGATTCAGATACCGCACCCCGCCCCTGGCGTCTAGGGACTGGTTGAAATATCAATAGACGCGGCTGAACGCCTGACGAGTGACCGCGCGTATACGGTGAATAATAACCGGTAATATAATATGGTGAAGTTTTGTGCATTATTTGTGTGTCTGTCGTCAACTAGAAACAGCAAAGACAGGAGATTCTTTCGGTTCCCGACTGATGAAAGAAGGTAAGCAACAGCAACTCTATTGTTGTTCTTTTGAGAAATAAAAATTCTAATACCTTAACTCCCGGAATGTAACTTGGTCAGCGTTTGCTGTGTGTGTCTCGCTCTCTCACAAGGACAGACTTTGTGCGAGACAGAGACAGAGTTATATGTTTGTAGTACTTACTAGCTACTGACTACGATAATTGATAATAAATAAGTCAGTGTCGTAATATTTTATTTTTAACCGACTTCAAAAAAGGAGAGGTTCTCTAAAGGTTCTCTTTCATATTTCATTTTCTAAGATACCTAGTACTAAACCTTCCGTAATACATAATTATCAACCGACCCGAAAACGCTTGTGTTCGGGTCGCGCCGTCGTCTTTCGGTTCGCCCGACGCAAATCGCTGCATTTGCCGCGCTACCAGCCCTAGCAATATTTACGCACACATTTGCACGTATACAAACATCATTTAGTCATGTAGTAGTAATAGGTGCTTATTTTACGAGCGTTCTATGGAGTGTCCGAGGTGTGTCTGGGTGTTAGTTCTTGGCGTAAGTGAAACTCAGTGTTTTCTGTCGACTTTTGTTGCAACCAGGTGTCAAAGAACGTAAACCACCCTCAAAATTATTAATGTTTGAACGTATTCGTGACTTTAATACTGTTATTATAAGGGATAATTTTGGATACCACAACCGTATGAATACCGTGGCAGGGAAACCAGCTGCTATTTCTTATCAGAATCATTATCACATGGCCAGTCTTAGTTGAGCTGTAGTTAAGGGTTGAATGTGCTGTGCTCAAGAGGTCAAGGTGAGCGGTTTCTTGGACTGAGCCATAAGTCTACCGTGACCAACGGTTTTCGTCGTGATGATACATTTTTTCAACACACTTCTATTTTAAGTATTAGGGGAGATTTGGAAGGAAAATGCACTAAACTAAAATGCAACCAAGGCCTCTAAACGTCATAATAACGTTATTTTAGTTGACAACTAAGATGACGTCGTTATGATCGACCTTTAGAGTGAAGACCTTGCAAATCTGTTTTCCAGTTTTCATAGTATAGCTAATACATTATATTGTTATGTACGATCGTTGTTACGTACAAATATGTTATGATGACATAGCGTCACGCCTTTTACCATACGGGGTGGCAGAGGCACGTGCTGCATGACAGGGGGCTAGCCCATCGCCGCAGCTATGGAGTAATGAAGCTCCTCACGATGTTTTCACCACCGTCCGTGACGTAACATCTCATCGGTTGGTCAGTAACAGGATTCGAACTTGCCTTTCCTGCGTAAGAAGCAAATGCGAATCCCATTACACCACGCAACTATATTCATTTGTAACAAAATTGTTTCTGAATTTAAATTATTTCCCCAAAAATTCATTAAAATGTGATTACGTACACCATTCTAATAACTGGTCCGATAAGGCAAATCTGTATTCTGTATACAGAACGACACGGTGACTCAATCAGTGATCAGGAGTAGAGCAATATTAATATCTAGCTAGAACTAAACTTAATAGGTGAGGTATCGCGCAATTACTTCACTGTTTAATTAACTAAAAGTTAATACGTAAGTTAGACGACTTCTACGTCACTCATAAATTGCCATTGCCGTTAAATTGTGAAAGAGGTTGTAAGCTAATGGGCCCTACTCACGATGCAACCTGGCTTGCAATCTGTCGTTGCAACTCATAGAAGGCAGGCTGCCTTGCAACCGCTAGAGAAGGACAGAAGAGAGAGAAATACAAGTTGCAGCAACAAATCGCGAGACAGATTGCATCGTGAGTAGAGCCCATAAGCTCAAAGATACAAATTTATAGGATGACAAGGAAAGGATAAACTTGATTTCAAAATAAAAATTATCATAGATTTATTTTGTTTGTTTTCATGTAATTTTGACGACTTCAACGTGACCACCACCAATTACTGAGTTAGAAAAAATGAAACCTGTTCACCGATTCAAAGAGTTAAAACCCCCTTGCACGAAACAAATAAAAAAACATATCCTTAAAACAAATGACAATCCTATGAGATTCTCACCCTTAAATTAGTATGGTGACAACCTTAAATTTCAAAATTGTTTCGTGAAACTCAGGGTAGGTCTTATATTTGCATTCATCTATCGGGGTGCCCAGCCTCAACAACGCCAAATTTACTTAAAATCCTCTAGTATGCTGTATGAGTCTAGCATCTGCAATCTAATATTTAAATTAAATACTAAGCAATCTCCAGTTTACCCTTAGACCCTCAACCCTATACTACATCAGATCAAAGTCCCATTATCTGATAACGGTTCCTCAGAATTTTCATACCTCACAGCTCTTGCGAGACACACTTGTCATGCAAATGAGAGTGGGTTCAATCTTACAACTCCCTTCAAGAGTACTTTATAAAAGATAATCTTATCGGGTCCTTGAATCAGCCTTATTTCGTCTTAATAGGTTTGTGGTGTAAGGGTAAAAGGGTCACATTGTCTTGAAGCTGATGTGTTAATCAATAAACTGTAGTCTTCTTCTTACTCTTTTGACGTTAGTTTTTGAGTTGCTTGGTTTGGCCAGGCTGAGGGGGAGCTCCAGCAGCCTCCTGAAGGTATGGGCAGACCGCATGGACGGTCATATCCTGGCTCACTGGGTGATGACACATGTAAGTATGCCATCGGCTAGGGGGCCGTGGTGTGGCTGATCCGTGCTGTCATGCGCGTGTGCAGCGTTTTGTACGAATGTATGTATGTTTGGTCTGAGTCGGTATGTATTCTTTCTTGATAATGTAGGTACCTATAGTTTGTAATATTGACATTGTAACTAAGTATGGGCTCAAGAAGCCTGAAATAAACGAATAAACGAATTTTCAATGCTGTCCTGTATGGCCGGTTTACGGTTTCTTAAATAGTACCAGTTTCGATGTAACAAACATTAAAAAAAATATGTTAAAAAAAATACAAAATTCAACCGAATTGATAACACCCTCCTTTTTTTAAAGTCGGTTTAAAAAAACTACCTACCTTTTCTCAAAACGCTACATCGTTATTTTGAACTTATATTTGACAACATTGACAAGCGCCCCACCACTGCCCTGCACCCAACCCACCCACCCAACACCCAAAAAACTCTTTCGTCATTAAACAAACAGTACTAATATTATAACTCTATTTAAAAACTTTATTACAATAAATAAATAGAAGTCAGCTGTTATTATGATGACGTGCACCTTAAAATAAATATTTTTCAAGTTCACGAATTTAGTAACTATTTGCACAAACCATGACGTCACTTAATTTAGTCTCTTTTGTTTCTGCTCAAAGTCAAAAGTGTTTGTTTAATAAGTTTGGTCTTTTAATTACATCTCAATAAGACTTAATTGGTTTGCACAGATGAATTTCTACTGGTTTAACTATTCGTTAATTTTGTAGCGTAATTAATTATATACTTAACATCGATGATTTGAGTTCGAGAGCAATTGTTAATAACATCTCGGTTCTTTACTGTTCTCGCCTGCGCCTGCGGCTCGGGCTGGTAAACCAACCTCGTATGTTTTGACCAACTCAGCTCACTTGTTTCATAATGTACTGTCCGCGCGTGTAACCAAACGTAGAGGGGCAGACAGGGGAGTAGAGGGGGGTCCAACACACACGTTTATATAAGGCGCTAGGCACTAGGCCCAGCCTCTTTTTAGGGTACCGTACCCGAAGGGTGCCAAACGGGACCCTATTACTGAAACTTCGCTGTCCGTCTGTCCGTCCGTCCGTCCGTCCGTCCGTCCGTCCGTCCTGTCTGTCACCGGGTCCGTCTGCACGAACCGTAATAGCTAGAAAGCTGAAATTTTCACAGAATGTGTATATCTGTTGCCGCACCAACCACAAATACTGAAATACGAGAGATATTGCAAATTAAAGGGAGCCCCGATACAAAAGACGTGTTTAGATACACTTACGCATTTCAAAATGGAGATCTTGACTGAAACTGTTTATTTATTGTCATAGCAACCATGTCATAGACACATATACTATACACATTTAAATATGATAGCATATTTCGCGTCAACCCACATGGTTGTGGTTAGCCGGTGCGGTATGATGTAGACTCTCAATCCGGAGGTCGTCGGTTCAAATCTCGTGAAGGCATAAACTTTTTAAATTTTCTTTTTGTTTATTTTTTTATTGTTTTGAGTGCTTTTGATTTGTTGTACGATGGTACGGTACCCTTCGTGTGCGATACCGACCCGCACTTAACCGATTATTTGCATATTGTTTCAAACTAGCTCAACTCTGTAATTTTACTCATCATTTGTCATTACAAGTATATTTTGTTTATTTGAGTTTTAATTGAAAAGCCTCATAGACAAAAGTGGCGACCGTGACAGGACATTTAGCATAAAATCGAGCATCAAGTATCAAAAAGGAAGTTACGTCATAGCCGCGTGCCCAGCGAAGCAACGCAGCACGCCAGCTCACCATACCAGAAGAGACCTACTTCAGTTCAGAAGCTACAACTGCAAGCGAGCCACCAGTTTTTCTACGTTCTCAAGCAGGCCACGTGTTCAGCACAGATACGCAACACCCTAGAGGCCATCACATCAGCAAGAGGTTACATCAGGCCACGTGCTCAGCACAGTTACGCAACACCCCAGAGGCCTTCACATCTGCAGGAGGTTACATCAGGCTGTCAGGCCACGTGTTCAGCCACTACGCGACACGTCAGCGACCACTGCCCCGGCAAGAAGCAAGAAATTACATCATAACCCACGTGTCTCATCGTCGAAGATCCACGCCAGCAGCAACAGAAGGTGGACAGCCAGGTGCAGCCGAGGTGTCTAGGAGCAAAGGGATTCTCAGTGCAGCATCCGAGTTGCAGCCATTGTCCAGATCCAGATCAAGCCCATCGTCCTGACGTCTGCCCGCAGTCTGGGTGGAGACGAGAGAACAGCCAGCAACAAGCAGCGCAGCCTATTTTGAGGAAATGAGCCCATTCCTTTTTTACCTACCTTTATTCTATCTTCCTTCCTGAATATTTCCAGCCAATATCTGTGCTTATCGAATTATAGCTCCTTAGTTAAGTCACTCGCTTAAGCTAATCGCTAAATTCGAAATATTCAGACCAGCTGGCTACATTAGATATTAATTAGTTCCTCAGCCTGCTTACTAGTCTCGATACGATATCTCACAGCTAAAGTACAAGCGCATATTTCATAGCTACAATTCAATAACTACAATCAATCAGAACAACCGGGAGGGAGAAGCAGCACGCATTGTTTCCAATATTGAAGTAGCAGATAGCAGTTATCGACAGGCCTGGTCTTTGCTTCGCGAAAGATATGATAACAAGAGACAATTGATAATAAATCATCTCAACTCTTTGTTGAGTTTTGATCCCATGACACGCGAGTCAGAAAAGGCAATTAGGTTTTTAGTTGATCACATCACCAAGAACCTCCGGGCACTCAAAACATTGGGTCAGCCCACCGAGTATTGGGATACATTAGTCATTCACATTATGGCTTCAAAACTTGACTCCGTGACTAGATTAAAATGGGAGGAACATCGTAATGTGATAGGACCCAAAGAAATACCTTCACTTGAGCAATTCTGCATCTTTTTGAAGGATCGCGCTGACGTGCTAGAATCCATTGGTAGATCCACACGCCAACGAGTCGCTTCAAAGCCAAGCACAAGTTCTAGTAGTCCAGGTCAGTTCAAGTCAAGTTTAGGGCATCCCAAGCAGTTACAATATCCAAATCAAAATCAGAGATTTTCCAATCGTACAATTTCAGCATACGTTGCCGATGAAGCTGTTCAGGGACGCCGCAACAGCTGCTACGTTTGTCACAGCGGGGAGCATCGCATCTACGACTGCCCTGCCTTCAAGGTCAAGTCTCCAGAAGATCGTGGCTCTCTAGTGTCGAGCCTCGGTCTATGCTTCAACTGTCTTCGAGACGGCCATGAAACACAACGATGCAAGTTACGTGGTTGTCGCATTTGTAAGAGACGAACACACAACACATTTCTACACAAGAACACACGAGATACACACACAGTAAATAGTCACACTACCACCAGCACTGATTCTAGTAATAATCAGCATGCCGTACAGTCAGAGCCAAACAATTGAGTCTCAATGTCAGTCACCACCACTAATCAGTTACTTTCAACGGCGCTAGTGGATGTCGTGAACCCAGTAACACAAGAAAAGGTTCAAGCAAGAGCCTTGCTCGATTCAGGAAGTCAGTCATCGTTTATTACGAACGACTTAAAGCAGCGGCTGAAACTGAATTCCCAACCATTACATAACACCAAAATAGTAGGTATAGGTAACTCTGCATTATCTACCTCACCACAAAAATGCAATATTAACATGAAATCAAGACACAGTGAATTCAATGTCACTTTATCATGCCTTGTATAGGCAGAAATCACACATAAATTACCCAAGCGTCCAATTAATATCCAGCATCTAAACCTGCCAGTAGGTATTTACCTCGCAGATCCTAGTTTTAACGAGCCAAGTAAGATTGATATATGCTAATAGGAGATCTATTTTGGGACCTCGTTGGTTTCGAAATACGTCATATGGGTCCTAACATGCCGGTTCTCAGAAGTTCTAAGTTAGGCTGGTTGTTAGCAGGTCCAATCTATGATAGCAAAAATAGCAAGACAAACAAGTCAAGTATTATTTATTTATTTTTTATCCGTGTTACAAAAAGTATAAATGTAAATGCCTCCATTTTCTGCAATTTTTCAGCGCTGGACAGCAGTGACAAGGTCCATCAGAGTCTAAGCCGTTTTTGGGAGTTGGAAGAGTTGCCAGATAAACTGCCACGAATAGATTGTAATGACCCGTGCGAAAAACATTTTGTTGAAAACACCAAGCGTCGTGAAGATGGTACATTCTCAGTCCGACTTCCCTTAAAAGACACAGCTGATTGTTTAGGCGACTCTTATAGCATTGCTAAAGGAAGGTTTCTCAATCTAGAAAAGCGCTTCCAGCAACAGCCCACGCTGAAACAAGCGTATGTAGATTTCATTCGAGAGTATTCGGATCTAGGTCATCTATCCGAATCTGCCATACGCAAGCCCATGCTAAGTTTCTTCTTACCTCATCATGCCGTCCTGAAGGAAAAGAGCGAGTCGACCAAGTTACGAGTTGTGTTCGATGCCTCAGCTCGTACGTCCTCAGGCCTTTCGGTAAACGATATTCAAATGGTAGGCAAGAATATTCAAGATTCTCTCTATAACATTTTGATTAGATTTAGACAACATAAATTTGTTCGATGTGGTGACATAGAAAAAATGTATCGTATGGTCTCAATGAGTGAGGCAGATCGCAACCTACAATTAATATTGTGGCGAGACGATAATCATATGTTTCAGGTACAAATGCGTACATCTCGAGGCCGTAAGTGATATGTCGAAAGACGCTTTTATTTTAGCCTTTCACAGATTTTGTAGTCGCAAGGGCAAGGCTCGAGAGATGTTTTGCGATAATGGCAGAAACTTTGTTGCTGCTGCCAAAGAGTTAAGTAACGAATCCATAGCTGCCCTATCCGAGTTTGCAACGTCACAGCATATAAAATTCACTTTCTCTTCAGCATATGCTCCTAATTTCAATGGTCTGGTTGAGGCTGGTATTAAATCAGCCAAATATTTTATAAAACGTGTTATAGGTTTAAATCATTTTATTTTCGAAGAGCTATCCACTCTATTTGCACAGATAGAGGCGATCCTTAACAGTCGTCCTCTTTGTCCCCTTTCATCATCTCCCGATGACCTCTCCGCACTCACCCCTGGGCATTACTTCATAGGCCGAGCGCTGACAGCTCCTCCATCCTCAAACTTAGAGGAAGTTAATCCGAACCATCTGAACAGATACCAGTGGTTGGAACAAGTCAGGCAACATTTTTGGAGACGTTGGCAGTCGGAATATGTGGCCAATTTACAAAAAAGGTCTAAATGGCGTTTCCGATGCAGTGATCTCCAGCCCGGTGACATGGTGGTGTTGAAGGAGGACGGCCTGGCTCCACTTCAATGGCGACTTGGCATGGCAGAGTGCAGCGCGTCTTCCCTGGCAAGGACGGCGTGCCTCGCGTCGCTGACGTCACGACTCAACGAGGGGTCGTCAGACGTGCGCTCAACCGAATGTGCCTCCTCCACGAAAATGAAGACAATGAAGCTCAAGATTCTTGAAAGCATCCGTATGCTTTCAAGGCGGTGGAAGATGTCCGCGCGTGTATCCAAACGTAGAGGGCCAGACAGGGGAGTAGAGGGGGGTCCAACACACACGTTCATATAAGGCGCTGGGCACTAGGCCCAGCCTCTTTTTTGCATATTGTTTCAAACTAGCTCAACTCTGTAATTTTACTCATTATTTGTCATTACAAGTATATTTTGTTTATTTGAGTTTTAATTGAAAAGCCTCATAGACATGTACTGTTAGATTTTTTTAGAGTAACACAAGCTTTCGGATTTATATCATCCTCATCTGTATGTTAGGAAACTCACTAAATATGTCAGTCTGAACTTGCTTAAGAGTATATTTAACAATCTTGGCGCAAGTAGGGTGGTAAAAATGAACCATATCTATTTATTGAATTTTCAGACTAGAATGTTTTAAATACCGTAAATATATCGATGTCGGTGGCCGAACGTAGAATCGGGCACATCATGATGTGCCCCGCCATTTCATGATAATATGCCCAAGCATACTGGGCACATCATGATGATTGTCCAGAAAAATGCCCATCTTTAAAAAGTTATTCCAGCAGTTTGAGATACTTCCTGAATCCACAAAAAATATATTTTTTAAAACCGCTTGGCTAAAAATTTTGTGTTTGAAAACATTATGCCATTGGAAACTATATGAAAAAAATAATTTGTTTATTTGGGAACTGAGTCCACAGCACGATAAACATTATTATAATTTAAAAATATGATTGTACATAGGCCAATTAAGGACTCTTATTTTGTGACCTTATTAAATGGGTAAAAATAATTATTATAAATAAGTAGTAAGTTATCAAATTAATGGGTACTATAAAATGGGAAATACGAGGGTAGGATGTCCTTTGACTTTAAAGTGTGTATTTGTGTGTGTGAGGGTGTGTGTGTTATGGTGTTATGTAATTGTGAGAAATAATTGAAACAAAAAGTAAACTTTAGAAAAAACCGACTTCCACAAACCCTATTTGATTAGATTGAGTTTAATACAAACTGTAACCCCTTATCCCCCCACCCTTGGGGAATTAATTTTGTCAAATCCCATCTCAGTGCTACCCCACGCTACTAAGGAACCTCTGTACAAAGTTTCAATGGCTCTAGGTCCACCGGTTTAGGCTATGCGTTGCCTGCCCGTCAGCCACGCATTGTATTTGTACCTAGTATTGAGCAGATCTGGTGGCCATATGTGGTCTTCATCAGCAGTTCCGCATCACAATATTATGCTATGTGCATTTGCACGAGTTATTATGAAAAACACAAAAATCACTATAGGTCTGCCTATAATATTTGAAGAGTTCTCTCGATTTCTCCAGGATCCCATCATCAGATCCTGACCCTGGTGTCAATGAGACCACCCTTGAGGTATTACCTATACGCCGAAAAAAGATTTGTTCAAATCGGTTCATAATTGGCGGAGTTATCGCGTAACAAACATAGAAAAAAAAACAAAAAAAAAAAAACATACGGGTCGAATTGAGAACCTCCTCCTTTTTTTGAAGTCGGTTGAAAAGAGAGAAAAGTGCCTATCAGTCTAATACAATGTTAAAATTATAAGTTGTTTCTGTCAACATTTTCTTCATGATCCTTTTAAACGGACCCGGTGATTGGTGGAAGATGTCCAACTCAGAAAACAATTTGTTGTAAGCGCGTGGCAGGCGGTGGCCGATGGAGTTAGCAGCATAGTTTGTACGAGCCAAAGGTACGTTGAAGAGTGTGGTGTGACGAGTACGGGTAGACGGAGCATTCAGCCTGAGCAGAGAATCGACTAGATTTGGGCAATCAACAACACCATGACATACGTTATACAAGAGTTGCATATCCAACATGACTCGACGGGATTCGAGGTTGAGGATGTTATGATGACGGCATTCCTCTCCATAATCGTCGGAGTGAAATCCGTCACGGAAACTTAGATGTTTTAGATTTTTTTTCTGTAATCTTTCGACCATGTTTATGTACACTGTATACTGAGGGTTCCAGACTATACAGCAATATTCGAGGATACTTCTGACGTATGCAAAATACAGAATACGAACACAATTTATATCGGTGAATGGTCTACTGACTCTGAAAATAAAACGAAGGTTTCTAAAAGCCTTATTTGTTATATGTTCTATGTGTTCTTGAAAAGTAAGCTTAGAGTCTAAGATAACGCCCAGATCACGTATGTAATAATCTGATAGTTGTTTTTTTACCTAAAACGAGTTATTCCAGGAGTTTTACAAGGAAAGATGGTTGTTATGTGTAAAAATCGGTTATCAAAATATAAAAAAATTAATGTGTTTAACGCCGCCCGCGCCCCGCCCCGCCGGCCGCTGAACAACCTAAGCTGCAGGCTGCGCCGCGCGCGCCACCGCCCAGGCCCACCCGTGGCCCGTTGAACGCGACCGTTGATGGAGATGGATTTATCCTGGTACAAAACAGGAAGCGCCGCTCCAGACGCAGCCGCAATCAGCGTGGCACCGCACCCGCCGGTGAGTGCAGCCTTAAAGCTGCCACTCCCACGGTCCCAATCTACCTTTCCCGGCTTGACGTGAACATGACCTGCCAGGACATTGAGCGTCACATCCTGGAAAGGCTGAAGAGAAATCCACCGCACGGTCACAAGCAGACAGAGGTTTCGACAGTGCAGATAGAGCTTTTGGAGTCAGAACGACCCAAGGACTTTCTGTCCTTCAAACTTCGGGTGCCAGCGGACCTCAAGACAATGTTCCTGGCCAAAGATTACTGGCCGGAGGGCATCGTCTACCGACGCTATAGGGAAGCGAGACCGAAGAATAAAATCCCTAGCTAGGCTAGTTAATATTGTTATATTTTATATTTATGTCTAGTTTTAAGGTATATATGGATATGGGATTATTATGTCCTGAAATAAAGATTTATTGTATTGTATTGTATTAACATTTTAGAAATCATCAGCGATTTTTGCAAAAAAAAAAACACTTTTTTGCACTTTTCGCACTTTTCATTATATACTTTATTTTATCATTTTCTTTTATGATTTGTGAGAATTTCCACCACCACAAACCCAGTTGCTAATTTTAGCGTTACCAGGCGCCTTATAAGCATTTTTATTTAGCACTACGTGATGTTTTTTGCGACATGTCAAACGAACACGAAGACTGTTCGGGGGCTTCGCTGCGCTCGCCTCCTTTAGTCTTCACCTAAGCTACCGTAGTGTTTGCCTTATCGTTTCATGATATTTTACGTTTGGGCACATCCCTAATTCTACGATCGGCCTCCGACATCGAGATTATTTTTAGATCACAATGATTTGAAATTAATGTGTATTTTCAACCGACTTCAAAAAAGGAGGAGGTTCTCAATTCGACCCGTATGTTTTTTTTCTTTTTTTTTTCTATGTTTGTTACGCGATAACTCCGCCAATTATGAACCGATTTGAACAAATCTTTTTTCGGCGTATAGGTAATACCTCAAGGGTGGTCCCATTGACACCAGGTCAGGATCTGATGATGGGATCCTGGAGAAATTGAGGGAACTCTTCAAATATTATAGGCAGACCTATAGTGATTTTTGTGTTTTTCATAATAACTCGTGCAAATGCACATGGTAAGCATAATATTGTGATGCGGAACTGCTGATGAAGACCACATATGGCCACCAGATCTGCTCAATACTAGGTACAAATACAATGCGTGGCTGAAGGGCAGGCAACGCATAGCCTAAACCGGTGGACCTAGAGCCATGAAACTTTGTACAGAGGTTCCTTAGTAGCGTGGGGTAGCACTGAGATGGGATTTGACAAAATTAATTCCCCAAGGGTGGGGGGATAAGGGGTTACAGTTTGTATTAAACGCAATCTAATCAAATAGGGTTTGTGGAAGTCGGTTTTTTATAAAGTTTACTTTTTGTTTCAATTATCTTTAGATGACAATAAGGGCAGCTTATAACTTTGGAGTCGGGTTGGCAATTAACCCAACACGTCTCCATCAACCCGCACTGAGCCAGCAACTTAATAGATGGCTCAATTTATTCGCTAGCGGGTACAGGCCCCTCGATGGGGACATTAATGGGTAACAAATATTATAATTTCATGGTTTTTCCCACCAAAAGATATCCTAGTGCGGATCTGGATGCAATTGCGAACTGTACGCAAGTGTAAAAGCAAAATAATATCAGTAAGAAATGCCGTGCATCGACGCAAATTTCTCGATACGAAAACAAATTCACAACAATATCTCAATCAGGCGATAATTATATCCATTGTTAAAAACCACAAGGTGACGCTCTCATTGTAGAAAACAAAAGCGTTATTTTGTTTGCAGGTTTTGTCAATATTTGTTTGAGGTCTACAAAGTGTTCTTGGGGAAATTAATACGTCAAGCTGAAAATCGGTTTTGGTATAAAAGGGGGTCCAAGCGACGGTGATGGTATCAGTCCGGTTCTAACTCTCAAAATGAGAGTCTCAGCCTTCGTGATCTTGTGCTGTGCTCTGCAGGTAAGTCTTTTTCTATTAACATGAAATCATCATTTTGAATATTCTTCTACTGCTTTCTTTTACCGTTAGTGAATATTTATGTTGTCTTCAATACAAGTCCATGTTGTTGATTCATATATCCTCTCCATCCTAGCCATGTTGATAAACATGCTCTTGTCTTGAGATAAGCTCGCCTTTGTATATATTTTCTATTGATTTGTTTGTATGCAATTGTGTATATAAAGAGCATTCAGTCTGATGTTCAGTCAGTTATGATATTCTTACACTAACCCTGAGTAGCACGAAACGATTTTGAAATTTAAGTTATCACTTACCCTCTCGCTCCGACGTCTATTGTTCCCCATTGTAAGTTTGTTCGGCCTATCCTATGTCCTTATGAGAGTATACCAATTAACTAATTTATTGCCGAAAATCTCATAGGATTGTCATTTGTTTCTAATGCTGAAGCCAAATTTTAAGTTTTGTGCAACTCAGGGTTGGCAACTGACATGAACATCGCAGAATTCTCTGTTTTGTGACTATTTCTTTAAGAAGGACTGAAATTTATGTTTCTTTCCTTCCACAGTATGTTTCCGCTCAAGATCAAGACATTAGAATAAGTAATGCCTTTAGGGAAACTGATTTGAGCACAACCGAAGAAGTGGAACAAGATAAGAATGGAACTGTATTCGAAAAAACAACAACTCGCAAGAAGTTCGAAGGTAATATTTCTGGACTCGGCGGTGGCGTGAAGCCTGCTAGCGGTGACAAAATCGTCAGGACCTTCGTCATCGAGACTGATGATGACGGAAACGAGACCATCTACGAAGAAGATGTTGTTATGCACGCAGTAACTGCCAGTTCTTCATCATCATCTAGTGCCTCATCCAGTTCTTCTGCAGCTGCATCATCTGCTCCAACAGTCGTCAATAACCAAGTCATTGGTTCCGGCTCTGGATCATCATCTGCTGCTTCATCAAGCTCAGCTGCCTCAGGTTCACGGGGCCCAGTTGTCATTAATAACGTTGTACCAGTTGGATCTTCAGGTGCCTCGTCAAGCTCATCATCAACTGCATCATCAGGCTCCGGTCTTGGTGGAGTAAACGTGATTAACAGCCAAATCGGTTACGGACCATATGGCAATGGCCTGAATGCAGGTGGAGCTGGCTCTGGTTCATCATCATCAACATCAAGTTCTTCAGCTGCTTCAGCAAGCCCAGTCATCATAAATGAAATACGCAATGCTGGATCCGCAGCATCATCTGCAGCAAGCTCCTCATCAGCTGGATCATCAGGCTCTGGCCTTGTTACTGGTGTCAATGGACTCAATGGTCTTAACGGACTTAATAGAGTAAACGGACTTGGAGGAGTTGGATCTGTAGCATCATCTGCAGCCTCAAGCTCAGCTGCCGCTGCTGCATCAAGCCCACTCATAATTGAAAATGACATCATCGAGGAAGGATCTTCTTCGTCATCTGCTGCCTCAAGCTCAGCTGCCGCTGCTGCATCAAGCCCAATTATAGTTGAAAATGATATTTGGGAACAGGATTCATCATCGTCAGCATCTGCCTCAAGCTCAGCCGCTGCCGCTGCCGCACCACAAGAGATTGTCATCAACAACGTCCACCGTGGATCATCTGCCTCATCCGCCAGTTCGTCGTCAGCTTCATCATCAGGCTCTGGCCTTAGTGGCGTTAACGGACTTGCTGGACTCAACGGTGGGCTTGTTGGTCTCAACGGACTTGGAGGAGTCGGATCTGGAGCATCATCAGCTTCAAGCTCGTCGGCTATTGCATCAGGCCTTAATGGTGGACAAATTTTGATTCAAGAAAATGGTCTTGGATTTGGCGGAAGAGGATCTTCTGTATCTTCCAGCTCATCAGGTGCTGGATCATCAGGCTCTGGCCTTGTTGGACTTAACGGACTTAGAGGATTTGGATCTGGAGCATCTTCTGCTTCCTCTGCTGCTTCAGGCGCTGGAGTTAATGGACTCGTTGGTCTCAACGGACTTGTCGGACTTAACGGACTTGTGGGAGTCAACCGTCTTGGAGGAGTTGGATCTGGAGCATCATCTGCTGCCTCAAGCTCTGCTGCTGCTGCATCAAGCCCAATCATCATCGAAAATGATTTCATCGAAGAAGGATCTTCATCCTCAGCATCCGCCTCAAGCTCAGCTGCCGCTGCTGCATCAAGCCCAATCATCATCGAAAATGAATACCTCGGTGGATCATCCTCTTCCGCTGCCAGTTCATCTGCTGCATCATCAGGCTCCGGTCTCGGTGGTGTCAACGGACTTGTTGGACTTAACGGACTCGGACCATACGGTTCTGGACTGGTTGGTCTTGGAGGAGTTGGATCTGGAGCATCTTCTGCTGCCTCTGCTGCTTCTGGCGCTGGAGTAAACGGACTTAACAGACTTGTCGGTCTGAATGGACTTGGAGGAGTCGGATCAGGAGCATCTTCTGCTTCTTCTGCTGCTTCAGGTGCTGGAGTCAATGGACTTGGTGGACTTAACGGACTAGTGGGAGTCAACCGTCTTGGAGGAGTTGGATCTGGAGCATCATCTGCTGCCTCAAGCTCTGCTGCTGCTGCATCAAGCCCAATCATAATCGAAAATGATATCATTGAAGAAGGATCTTCATCCTCAGCATCCGCCTCAAGCTCAGCTGCCGCTGCTGCATCAAGCCCAATCATCATTGAAAATGACATTTGGGAACAGGATTCATCATCCTCAGCATCCGCATCAAGCTCAGCCGCTGCCGCTGCCGCACCACAAGAGATCGTCATCAACAACGTCCACCGTGGATCATCTGCCTCATCCGCCAGCTCATCGTCAGCTTCATCATCAGGCTCTGGCCTTGGTGGCGTAAACGGACTTGTTGGACTTAACGGACTTGGACCCTACGGTTCTGGACTTGTTGGTCTTGGAGGAGTTGGATCTGGAGCATCTTCTGCTTCCTCTGCTGCTTCTGGCGCTGGAGTCAACGGACTTAACGGACTTGTTGGTTTGAACGGACTTGGAGGAGTCGGATCTGGAGCATCTTCTGCTTCTTCCGCTGCTTCAGGTGCTGGAGTCAATGGACTTGTTGGTCTCAATGGACTTGGTGGAGTTAACGGACTTCTGGGAGTTAACCGTCTTGGAGGAGTTGGATCTGGATCATCATCTGCTGCTTCAAGCTCTGCTGCTGCTGCATCAAGCCCAATCATCATCGAAAATGATATCATCGAAGAAGGATCTTCATCCTCAGCATCCGCCTCAAGCTCAGCTGCCGCTGCTGCATCAAGCCCAATCATCATCGAAAATGAATACCTCGGTGGATCATCCTCTTCCGCTGCCAGTTCATCTGCTGCATCATCAGGCTCCGGTCTCGGTGGTGTCAACGGACTTGTTGGACTTAACGGACTCGGACCATACGGTTCTGGACTGGTTGGTCTTGGAGGAGTTGGATCTGGAGCATCTTCTGCTGCCTCTGCTGCTTCTGGCGCTGGAGTTAACGGACTTAACAGACTTGTCGGTCTGAATGGACTTGGAGGAGTCGGATCTGGAGCATCTTCTGCTTCTTCTGCTGCTTCAGGTGCTGGAGTCAATGGACTTGGTGGACTTAACGGACTAGTGGGAGTCAACCGTCTTGGAGGAGTTGGATCTGGAGCATCATCTGCTGCCTCAAGCTCTGCTGCTGCTGCATCAAGCCCAATCATCATCGAAAATGATATCATTGAAGAAGGATCTTCATCCTCAGCATCCGCCTCAAGCTCAGCTGCCGCTGCTGCATCAAGCCCAATCATCATTGAAAATGACATTTGGGAACAGGATTCATCATCCTCAGCATCCGCATCAAGCTCAGCCGCTGCCGCTGCCGCACCACAAGAGATCGTCATCAACAACGTCCACCGTGGATCATCTGCCTCATCCGCCAGCTCATCGTCAGCTTCATCATCAGGCTCTGGCCTTGGTGGCGTAAACGGACTTGTTGGACTTAACGGACTTGGACCCTACGGTTCTGGACTTGTTGGTCTTGGAGGAGTTGGATCTGGAGCATCTTCTGCTTCCTCTGCTGCTTCTGGCGCTGGAGTCAACGGACTTAACGGACTTGTTGGTTTGAACGGACTTGGAGGAGTCGGATCTGGAGCATCTTCTGCTTCTTCCGCTGCTTCAGGTGCTGGAGTCAATGGACTTGTTGGTCTCAATGGACTTGGTGGAGTTAACGGACTTCTGGGAGTTAACCGTCTTGGAGGAGTTGGATCTGGATCATCATCTGCTGCTTCAAGCTCTGCTGCTGCTGCATCAAGCCCAATCATCATCGAAAATGATATCATCGAAGAAGGATCTTCATCCTCAGCATCCGCCTCAAGCTCAGCTGCCGCTTCTGCATCAAGCCCAATCATCATCGAAAATGAATACCTCGGTGGATCATCCTCTTCCGCTGCCAGTTCATCTGCTGCATCATCAGGCTCCGGTCTCGGTGGTGTCAACGGACTTGTTGGACTTAACGGACTCGGACCATACGGTTCTGGACTGGTTGGTCTTGGAGGAGTTGGATCTGGAGCATCTTCTGCTGCCTCTGCTGCTTCTGGCGCTGGAGTTAACGGACTTAACAGACTGGTTGGTCTGAATGGACTTGGAGGAGTCGGATCTGGAGCATCTTCTGCTTCTTCTGCTGCTTCAGGTGCTGGAGTCAATGGACTTGGTGGACTTAACGGACTAGTGGGAGTCAACCGTCTTGGAGGAGTTGGATCTGGAGCATCATCTGCTGCCTCAAGCTCTGCTGCTGCTGCATCAAGCCCAATCATCATCGAAAATGATATCATTGAAGAAGGATCTTCATCCTCAGCATCCGCCTCAAGCTCAGCTGCCGCTGCTGCATCAAGCCCAATCATCATTGAAAATGACATTTGGGAACAGGATTCATCATCCTCAGCATCCGCATCAAGCTCAGCCGCTGCCGCTGCCGCACCACAAGAGATCGTCATCAACAACGTCCACCGTGGATCATCTGCCTCATCCGCCAGCTCATCGTCAGCTTCATCATCAGGCTCTGGCCTTGGTGGCGTAAACGGACTTGTTGGACTTAACGGACTTGGACCCTACGGTTCTGGACTTGTTGGTCTTGGAGGAGTTGGATCTGGAGCATCTTCTGCTTCCTCTGCTGCTTCTGGCGCTGGAGTCAACGGACTTAACGGACTTGTTGGTTTGAACGGACTTGGAGGAGTCGGATCTGGAGCATCTTCTGCTTCTTCCGCTGCTTCAGGTGCTGGAGTCAATGGACTTGTTGGTCTCAATGGACTTGGTGGAGTTAACGGACTTCTGGGAGTTAACCGTCTTGGAGGAGTTGGATCTGGATCATCATCTGCTGCTTCAAGCTCTGCTGCTGCTGCATCAAGCCCAATCATCATCGAAAATGATATCATCGAAGAAGGATCTTCATCCTCAGCATCCGCCTCAAGCTCAGCTGCCGCTGCTGCATCAAGCCCAATCATCATCGAAAATGAATACCTCGGTGGATCATCCTCTTCCGCTGCCAGTTCATCTGCTGCATCATCAGGCTCCGGTCTCGGTGGTGTCAACGGACTTGTTGGACTTAACGGACTCGGACCATACGGTTCTGGACTGGTTGGTCTTGGAGGAGTTGGATCTGGAGCATCTTCTGCTGCCTCTGCTGCTTCTGGCGCTGGAGTAAACGGACTTAACAGACTTGTCGGTCTGAATGGACTTGGAGGAGTCGGATCAGGAGCATCTTCTGCTTCTTCTGCTGCTTCAGGTGCTGGAGTCAATGGACTTGGTGGACTTAACGGACTAGTGGGAGTCAACCGTCTTGGAGGAGTTGGATCTGGAGCATCATCTGCTGCCTCAAGCTCTGCTGCTGCTGCATCAAGCCCAATCATCATCGAAAATGATATCATTGAAGAAGGATCTTCATCCTCAGCATCCGCCTCAAGCTCAGCTGCCGCTGCTGCATCAAGCCCAATCATCATTGAAAATGACATTTGGGAACAGGATTCATCATCCTCAGCATCCGCATCAAGCTCAGCCGCTGCCGCTGCCGCACCACAAGAGATCGTCATCAACAACGTCCACCGTGGATCATCTGCCTCATCCGCCAGCTCATCGTCAGCTTCATCATCAGGCTCTGGCCTTGGTGGCGTAAACGGACTTGTTGGACTTAACGGACTTGGACCCTACGGTTCTGGACTTGTTGGTCTTGGAGGAGTTGGATCTGGAGCATCTTCTGCTTCCTCTGCTGCTTCTGGCGCTGGAGTCAACGGACTTAACGGACTTGTTGGTTTGAATGGACTTGGAGGAGTCGGATCTGGAGCATCTTCTGCTTCTTCCGCTGCTTCAGGTGCTGGAGTCAATGGACTTGTTGGTCTCAATGGACTTGGTGGAGTTAACGGACTTCTGGGAGTTAACCGTCTTGGAGGAGTTGGATCTGGATCATCATCTGCTGCTTCAAGCTCTGCTGCTGCTGCATCAAGCCCAATCATCATCGAAAATGATATCATCGAAGAAGGATCTTCATCCTCAGCATCCGCCTCAAGCTCAGCTGCCGCTGCTGCATCAAGCCCAATCATCATCGAAAATGAATACCTCGGTGGATCATCCTCTTCCGCTGCCAGTTCATCTGCTGCATCATCAGGCTCCGGTCTCGGTGGTGTCAACGGACTTGTTGGACTTAACGGACTCGGACCATACGGTTCTGGACTGGTTGGTCTTGGAGGAGTTGGATCTGGAGCATCTTCTGCTGCCTCTGCTGCTTCTGGCGCTGGAGTAAACGGACTTAACAGACTTGTCGGTCTGAATGGACTTGGAGGAGTCGGATCAGGAGCATCTTCTGCTTCTTCTGCTGCTTCAGGTGCTGGAGTCAATGGACTTGGTGGACTTAACGGACTAGTGGGAGTCAACCGTCTTGGAGGAGTTGGATCTGGAGCATCATCTGCTGCCTCAAGCTCTGCTGCTGCTGCATCAAGCCCAATCATCATCGAAAATGATATCATTGAAGAAGGATCTTCATCCTCAGCATCCGCCTCAAGCTCAGCTGCCGCTGCTGCATCAAGCCCAATCATCATTGAAAATGACATTTGGGAACAGGATTCATCATCCTCAGCATCCGCATCAAGCTCAGCCGCTGCCGCTGCCGCACCACAAGAGATCGTCATCAACAACGTCCACCGTGGATCATCTGCCTCATCCGCCAGCTCATCGTCAGCTTCATCATCAGGCTCTGGCCTTGGTGGCGTAAACGGACTTGTTGGACTTAACGGACTTGGACCCTACGGTTCTGGACTTGTTGGTCTTGGAGGAGTTGGATCTGGAGCATCTTCTGCTTCCTCTGCTGCTTCTGGCGCTGGAGTCAACGGACTTAACGGACTTGTTGGTTTGAACGGACTTGGAGGAGTCGGATCTGGAGCATCTTCTGCTTCTTCCGCTGCTTCAGGTGCTGGAGTCAATGGACTTGTTGGTCTCAATGGACTTGGTGGAGTTAACGGACTTCTGGGAGTTAACCGTCTTGGAGGAGTTGGATCTGGATCATCATCTGCTGCTTCAAGCTCTGCTGCTGCTGCATCAAGCCCAATCATCATCGAAAATGATATCATCGAAGAAGGATCTTCATCCTCAGCATCCGCCTCAAGCTCAGCTGCCGCTGCTGCATCAAGCCCAATCATCATCGAAAATGAATACCTCGGTGGATCATCCTCTTCCGCTGCCAGTTCATCTGCTGCATCATCAGGCTCCGGTCTCGGTGGTGTCAACGGACTTGTTGGACTTAACGGACTCGGACCATACGGTTCTGGACTGGTTGGTCTTGGAGGAGTTGGATCTGGAGCATCTTCTGCTGCCTCTGCTGCTTCTGGCGCTGGAGTAAACGGACTTAACAGACTTGTCGGTCTGAATGGACTTGGAGGAGTCGGATCAGGAGCATCTTCTGCTTCTTCTGCTGCTTCAGGTGCTGGAGTCAATGGACTTGGTGGACTTAACGGACTAGTGGGAGTCAACCGTCTTGGAGGAGTTGGATCTGGAGCATCATCTGCTGCCTCAAGCTCTGCTGCTGCTGCATCAAGCCCAATCATCATCGAAAATGATATCATTGAAGAAGGATCTTCATCCTCAGCATCCGCCTCAAGCTCAGCTGCCGCTGCTGCATCAAGCCCAATCATCATTGAAAATGACATTTGGGAACAGGATTCATCATCCTCAGCATCCGCATCAAGCTCAGCCGCTGCCGCTGCCGCACCACAAGAGATCGTCATCAACAACGTCCACCGTGGATCATCTGCCTCATCCGCCAGCTCATCGTCAGCTTCATCATCAGGCTCTGGCCTTGGTGGCGTAAACGGACTTGTTGGACTTAACGGACTTGGACCCTACGGTTCTGGACTTGTTGGTCTTGGAGGAGTTGGATCTGGAGCATCTTCTGCTTCCTCTGCTGCTTCTGGCGCTGGAGTCAACGGACTTAACGGACTTGTTGGTTTGAACGGACTTGGAGGAGTCGGATCTGGAGCATCTTCTGCTTCTTCCGCTGCTTCAGGTGCTGGAGTCAATGGACTTGTTGGTCTCAATGGACTTGGTGGAGTTAACGGACTTCTGGGAGTTAACCGTCTTGGAGGAGTTGGATCTGGATCATCATCTGCTGCTTCAAGCTCTGCTGCTGCTGCATCAAGCCCAATCATCATCGAAAATGATATCATCGAAGAAGGATCTTCATCCTCAGCATCCGCCTCAAGCTCAGCTGCCGCTGCTGCATCAAGCCCAATCATCATCGAAAATGAATACCTCGGTGGATCATCCTCTTCCGCTGCCAGTTCATCTGCTGCATCATCAGGCTCCGGTCTCGGTGGTGTCAACGGACTTGTTGGACTTAACGGACTCGGACCATACGGTTCTGGACTGGTTGGTCTTGGAGGAGTTGGATCTGGAGCATCTTCTGCTGCCTCTGCTGCTTCTGGCGCTGGAGTAAACGGACTTAACAGACTTGTCGGTCTGAATGGACTTGGAGGAGTCGGATCAGGAGCATCTTCTGCTTCTTCTGCTGCTTCAGGTGCTGGAGTCAATGGACTTGGTGGACTTAACGGACTAGTGGGAGTCAACCGTCTTGGAGGAGTTGGATCTGGAGCATCATCTGCTGCCTCAAGCTCTGCTGCTGCTGCATCAAGCCCAATCATCATCGAAAATGATATCATTGAAGAAGGATCTTCATCCTCAGCATCCGCCTCAAGCTCAGCTGCCGCTGCTGCATCAAGCCCAATCATCATTGAAAATGACATTTGGGAACAGGATTCATCATCCTCAGCATCCGCATCAAGCTCAGCCGCTGCCGCTGCCGCACCACAAGAGATCGTCATCAACAACGTCCACCGTGGATCATCTGCCTCATCCGCCAGCTCATCGTCAGCTTCATCATCAGGCTCTGGCCTTGGTGGCGTAAACGGACTTGTTGGACTTAACGGACTTGGACCCTACGGTTCTGGACTTGTTGGTCTTGGAGGAGTTGGATCTGGAGCATCTTCTGCTTCCTCTGCTGCTTCTGGCGCTGGAGTCAACGGACTTAACGGACTTGTTGGTTTGAACGGACTTGGAGGAGTCGGATCTGGAGCATCTTCTGCTTCTTCCGCTGCTTCAGGTGCTGGAGTCAATGGACTTGTTGGTCTCAATGGACTTGGTGGAGTTAACGGACTTCTGGGAGTTAACCGTCTTGGAGGAGTTGGATCTGGATCATCATCTGCTGCTTCAAGCTCTGCTGCTGCTGCATCAAGCCCAATCATCATCGAAAATGATATCATCGAAGAAGGATCTTCATCCTCAGCATCCGCCTCAAGCTCAGCTGCCGCTGCTGCATCAAGCCCAATCATCATCGAAAATGAATACCTCGGTGGATCATCCTCTTCCGCTGCCAGTTCATCTGCTGCATCATCAGGCTCCGGTCTCGGTGGTGTCAACGGACTTGTTGGACTTAACGGACTCGGACCATACGGTTCTGGACTGGTTGGTCTTGGAGGAGTTGGATCTGGAGCATCTTCTGCTGCCTCTGCTGCTTCTGGCGCTGGAGTTAACGGACTTAACAGACTTGTCGGTCTGAATGGACTTGGAGGAGTCGGATCTGGAGCATCTTCTGCTTCTTCTGCTGCTTCAGGTGCTGGAGTCAATGGACTTGGTGGACTTAACGGACTAGTGGGAGTCAACCGTCTTGGAGGAGTTGGATCTGGAGCATCATCTGCTGCCTCAAGCTCTGCTGCTGCTGCATCAAGCCCAATCATCATCGAAAATGATATCATTGAAGAAGGATCTTCATCCTCAGCATCCGCCTCAAGCTCAGCTGCCGCTGCTGCATCAAGCCCAATCATCATTGAAAATGACATTTGGGAACAGGATTCATCATCCTCAGCATCCGCATCAAGCTCAGCCGCTGCCGCTGCCGCACCACAAGAGATCGTCATCAACAACGTCCACCGTGGATCATCTGCCTCATCCGCCAGCTCATCGTCAGCTTCATCATCAGGCTCTGGCCTTGGTGGCGTAAACGGACTTGTTGGACTTAACGGACTTGGACCCTACGGTTCTGGACTTGTTGGTCTTGGAGGAGTTGGATCTGGAGCATCTTCTGCTTCCTCTGCTGCTTCTGGCGCTGGAGTCAACGGACTTAACGGACTTGTTGGTTTGAACGGACTTGGAGGAGTCGGATCTGGAGCATCTTCTGCTTCTTCCGCTGCTTCAGGTGCTGGAGTCAATGGACTTGTTGGTCTCAATGGACTTGGTGGAGTTAACGGACTTCTGGGAGTTAACCGTCTTGGAGGAGTTGGATCTGGATCATCATCTGCTGCTTCAAGCTCTGCTGCTGCTGCATCAAGCCCAATCATCATCGAAAATGATATCATCGAAGAAGGATCTTCATCCTCAGCATCCGCCTCAAGCTCAGCTGCCGCTGCTGCATCAAGCCCAATCATCATCGAAAATGAATACCTCGGTGGATCATCCTCTTCCGCTGCCAGTTCATCTGCTGCATCATCAGGCTCCGGTCTCGGTGGTGTCAACGGACTTGTTGGACTTAACGGACTCGGACCATACGGTTCTGGACTGGTTGGTCTTGGAGGAGTTGGATCTGGAGCATCTTCTGCTGCCTCTGCTGCTTCTGGCGCTGGAGTTAACGGACTTAACAGACTTGTCGGTCTGAATGGACTTGGAGGAGTCGGATCTGGAGCATCTTCTGCTTCTTCTGCTGCTTCAGGTGCTGGAGTCAATGGACTTGGTGGACTTAACGGACTAGTGGGAGTCAACCGTCTTGGAGGAGTTGGATCTGGAGCATCATCTGCTGCCTCAAGCTCTGCTGCTGCTGCATCAAGCCCAATCATCATCGAAAATGATATCATTGAAGAAGGATCTTCATCCTCAGCATCCGCCTCAAGCTCAGCTGCCGCTGCTGCATCAAGCCCAATCATCATTGAAAATGACATTTGGGAACAGGATTCATCATCCTCAGCATCCGCATCAAGCTCAGCCGCTGCCGCTGCCGCACCACAAGAGATCGTCATCAACAACGTCCACCGTGGATCATCTGCCTCATCCGCCAGCTCATCGTCAGCTTCATCATCAGGCTCTGGCCTTGGTGGCGTAAACGGACTTGTTGGACTTAACGGACTTGGACCCTACGGTTCTGGACTTGTTGGTCTTGGAGGAGTTGGATCTGGAGCATCTTCTGCTTCCTCTGCTGCTTCTGGCGCTGGAGTCAACGGACTTAACGGACTTGTTGGTTTGAACGGACTTGGAGGAGTCGGATCTGGAGCATCTTCTGCTTCTTCCGCTGCTTCAGGTGCTGGAGTCAATGGACTTGTTGGTCTCAATGGACTTGGTGGAGTTAACGGACTTCTGGCAGTTAACCGTCTTGGAGGAGTTGGATCTGGATCATCATCTGCTGCTTCAAGCTCTGCTGCTGCTGCATCAAGCCCAATCATCATCGAAAATGATATCATCGAAGAAGGATCTTCATCCTCAGCATCCGCCTCAAGCTCAGCTGCCGCTGCTGCATCAAGCCCAATCATCATCGAAAATGAATACCTCGGTGGATCATCCTCTTCCGCTGCCAGTTCATCTGCTGCATCATCAGGCTCCGGTCTCGGTGGTGTCAACGGACTTGTTGGACTTAACGGACTCGGACCATACGGTTCTGGACTGGTTGGTCTTGGAGGAGTTGGATCTGGAGCATCTTCTGCTGCCTCTGCTGCTTCTGGCGCTGGAGTTAACGGACTTAACAGACTTGTCGGTCTGAATGGACTTGGAGGAGTCGGATCTGGAGCATCTTCTGCTTCTTCTGCTGCTTCAGGTGCTGGAGTCAATGGACTTGGTGGACTTAACGGACTAGTGGGAGTCAACCGTCTTGGAGGAGTTGGATCTGGAGCATCATCTGCTGCCTCAAGCTCTGCTGCTGCTGCATCAAGCCCAATCATCATCGAAAATGATATCATTGAAGAAGGATCTTCATCCTCAGCATCCGCCTCAAGCTCAGCTGCCGCTGCTGCATCAAGCCCAATCATCATTGAAAATGACATTTGGGAACAGGATTCATCATCCTCAGCATCCGCATCAAGCTCAGCCGCTGCCGCTGCCGCACCACAAGAGATCGTCATCAACAACGTCCACCGTGGATCATCTGCCTCATCCGCCAGCTCATCGTCAGCTTCATCATCAGGCTCTGGCCTTGGTGGCGTAAACGGACTTGTTGGACTTAACGGACTTGGACCCTACGGTTCTGGACTTGTTGGTCTTGGAGGAGTTGGATCTGGAGCATCTTCTGCTTCCTCTGCTGCTTCTGGCGCTGGAGTCAACGGACTTAACGGACTTGTTGGTTTGAACGGACTTGGAGGAGTCGGATCTGGAGCATCTTCTGCTTCTTCCGCTGCTTCAGGTGCTGGAGTCAATGGACTTGTTGGTCTCAATGGACTTGGTGGAGTTAACGGACTTCTGGGAGTTAACCGTCTTGGAGGAGTTGGATCTGGATCATCATCTGCTGCTTCAAGCTCTGCTGCTGCTGCATCAAGCCCAATCATCATCGAAAATGATATCATCGAAGAAGGATCTTCATCCTCAGCATCCGCCTCAAGCTCAGCTGCCGCTGCTGCATCAAGCCCAATCATCATCGAAAATGAATACCTCGGTGGATCATCCTCTTCCGCTGCCAGTTCATCTGCTGCATCATCAGGCTCCGGTCTCGGTGGTGTCAACGGACTTGTTGGACTTAACGGACTCGGACCATACGGTTCTGGACTGGTTGGTCTTGGAGGAGTTGGATCTGGAGCATCTTCTGCTGCCTCTGCTGCTTCTGGCGCTGGAGTAAACGGACTTAACAGACTTGTCGGTCTGAATGGACTTGGAGGAGTCGGATCAGGAGCATCTTCTGCTTCTTCTGCTGCTTCAGGTGCTGGAGTCAATGGACTTGGTGGACTTAACGGACTAGTGGGAGTCAACCGTCTTGGAGGAGTTGGATCTGGAGCATCATCTGCTGCCTCAAGCTCTGCTGCTGCTGCATCAAGCCCAATCATCATCGAAAATGATATCATTGAAGAAGGATCTTCATCCTCAGCATCCGCCTCAAGCTCAGCTGCCGCTGCTGCATCAAGCCCAATCATCATTGAAAATGACATTTGGGAACAGGATTCATCATCCTCAGCATCCGCATCAAGCTCAGCCGCTGCCGCTGCCGCACCACAAGAGATCGTCATCAACAACGTCCACCGTGGATCATCTGCCTCATCCGCCAGCTCATCGTCAGCTTCATCATCAGGCTCTGGCCTTGGTGGCGTAAACGGACTTGTTGGACTTAACGGACTTGGACCCTACGGTTCTGGACTTGTTGGTCTTGGAGGAGTTGGATCTGGAGCATCTTCTGCTTCCTCTGCTGCTTCTGGCGCTGGAGTCAACGGACTTAACGGACTTGTTGGTTTGAACGGACTTGGAGGAGTCGGATCTGGAGCATCTTCTGCTTCTTCCGCTGCTTCAGGTGCTGGAGTCAATGGACTTGTTGGTCTCAATGGACTTGGTGGAGTTAACGGACTTCTGGCAGTTAACCGTCTTGGAGGAGTTGGATCTGGATCATCATCTGCTGCTTCAAGCTCTGCTGCTGCTGCATCAAGCCCAATCATCATCGAAAATGATATCATCGAAGAAGGATCTTCATCCTCAGCATCCGCCTCAAGCTCAGCTGCCGCTGCTGCATCAAGCCCAATCATCATCGAAAATGAATACCTCGGTGGATCATCCTCTTCCGCTGCCAGTTCATCTGCTGCATCATCAGGCTCCGGTCTCGGTGGTGTCAACGGACTTGTTGGACTTAACGGACTCGGACCATACGGTTCTGGACTGGTTGGTCTTGGAGGAGTTGGATCTGGAGCATCTTCTGCTGCCTCTGCTGCTTCTGGCGCTGGAGTTAACGGACTTAACAGACTTGTCGGTCTGAATGGACTTGGAGGAGTCGGATCTGGAGCATCTTCTGCTTCTTCTGCTGCTTCAGGTGCTGGAGTCAATGGACTTGGTGGACTTAACGGACTAGTGGGAGTCAACCGTCTTGGAGGAGTTGGATCTGGAGCATCATCTGCTGCCTCAAGCTCTGCTGCTGCTGCATCAAGCCCAATCATCATCGAAAATGATATCATTGAAGAAGGATCTTCATCCTCAGCATCCGCCTCAAGCTCAGCTGCCGCTGCTGCATCAAGCCCAATCATCATTGAAAATGACATTTGGGAACAGGATTCATCATCCTCAGCATCCGCATCAAGCTCAGCCGCTGCCGCTGCCGCACCACAAGAGATCGTCATCAACAACGTCCACCGTGGATCATCTGCCTCATCCGCCAGCTCATCGTCAGCTTCATCATCAGGCTCTGGCCTTGGTGGCGTAAACGGACTTGTTGGACTTAACGGACTTGGACCCTACGGTTCTGGACTTGTTGGTCTTGGAGGAGTTGGATCTGGAGCATCTTCTGCTTCCTCTGCTGCTTCTGGCGCTGGAGTCAACGGACTTAACGGACTTGTTGGTTTGAACGGACTTGGAGGAGTCGGATCTGGAGCATCTTCTGCTTCTTCCGCTGCTTCAGGTGCTGGAGTCAATGGACTTGTTGGTCTCAATGGACTTGGTGGAGTTAACGGACTTCTGGCAGTTAACCGTCTTGGAGGAGTTGGATCTGGATCATCATCTGCTGCTTCAAGCTCTGCTGCTGCTGCATCAAGCCCAATCATCATCGAAAATGATATCATCGAAGAAGGATCTTCATCCTCAGCATCCGCCTCAAGCTCAGCTGCCGCTGCTGCATCAAGCCCAATCATCATCGAAAATGAATACCTCGGTGGATCATCCTCTTCCGCTGCCAGTTCATCTGCTGCATCATCAGGCTCCGGTCTCGGTGGTGTCAACGGACTTGTTGGACTTAACGGACTCGGACCATACGGTTCTGGACTGGTTGGTCTTGGAGGAGTTGGATCTGGAGCATCTTCTGCTGCCTCTGCTGCTTCTGGCGCTGGAGTTAACGGACTTAACAGACTTGTCGGTCTGAATGGACTTGGAGGAGTCGGATCTGGAGCATCTTCTGCTTCTTCTGCTGCTTCAGGTGCTGGAGTCAATGGACTTGGTGGACTTAACGGACTAGTGGGAGTCAACCGTCTTGGAGGAGTTGGATCTGGAGCATCATCTGCTGCCTCAAGCTCTGCTGCTGCTGCATCAAGCCCAATCATCATCGAAAATGATATCATTGAAGAAGGATCTTCATCCTCAGCATCCGCCTCAAGCTCAGCTGCCGCTGCTGCATCAAGCCCAATCATTATTGAAAATGACATTATCGAGCAAGGATCTTCTTCTTCATCTGCTGCTTCAAGCTCTGCTGCTGCTGCTGCACCACAAGAGGTCATCATCAACAATTCATACCTGGGTGGATCATCCTCTTCCGCTGCCAGTTCATCTGCTGCATCATCAGGCTCCGGCCTTGGTGGAGTGAACGGAGTTGTCGGGCTTAACCGAGTTAACGTTCTTGGAGGACTTGGATCAGGATCTGGAGCTTCAGCGTCTTCGTCTGCGTCTAGCTCAGCATCAACAGTTGTTGCCGGTGCACGACTCCCATGCAACCTGTCTGGCAGACAATACTTTGTCAAGATTGGTTCTAGGCGATCACCGATCTGTCCGAACTGCTGATCTTTTAATTACTTTTTTTAATATATTTTATTGTTACATAAGTCATAAAACTGGATACATCTTTTGTATATATATTTTTTATAATTGAATATAATCTGGCATTACATTTTGTTGTCTTTTTCTAGTTAGGTTATTTTTTTTATCTTACTCCTCACGCAAACTCTTTTTTACAAAGGGTTACTAATTCTAATTTGTATGGGTTGAGCAACCTGTGGTATCAGGGTTTATCATATGTAGCGAATTAGGAAAGAATAACGAAACGTCGAAGTGGGGTCTATTTTCATGTTCGTAAATCATCACTTGTTGTGTTTCAAAAGTTTGCACTCATGATGACAGTTAATGATTTATATAATGACACGTGTTCGTAAATCTTCATCTTTTTTTTTCCAAAAGTTTCCACCCAAACAAAAAAAAATCACTTCATATACAGTGCTACATGGATGTTTTGGCACTTAGATGTCAGACTGTCAGGGGGGCGCCACTGCAACATTGATTGATTGATTGGATTGATTGCGTTAGTTCCGACCCTTGGTCACGTGCCAAAACGTCCATGTAGCACTGTAGGTTCTTACCCCTAAGCCTTGTATTCCCTTGCAATTGCATCTAAGTCATTCTTATTTAGCCATTTAAAAAAGAAAGTTTTGTTAAGACTTGCTTATATCTGTAGCTCTAGCAGGAATATTTGACAGCGTGAAAAAGTGTACGTGTTCAGATGAAATGAACCTAATGGCATTTTATTAGGAGTCACTGACATTTGAATTCGAATACTTTTTCCCGCCCCCGAATTTACCTGCTTCCTTCCGCTTATCTATGGGTACTATTATCTCTTCTGTGCTATGGGTGAATACTTCTTTTGGCGCTGGAGACAGCCTCTTTCATATTATCTGTTATTATTTTAAGATACCGATGACCGCGTGAATTTCCCATACAAACGTAATTTATTTATTTATTTAAATATTTATTTATTTACGTACAACAGGTATACAACATTACATATAACTTAGATATTTTCAGATTAATTCTAGTTGTAAACACACTACGTATACACACAGGATATATAAAAGTTGGAGTAAACATGAAGTTCAAAAATTAAACTTAATATTGTAATACAAAAATGATTTGAATTTGCGAACTAGTTCAAAGCATTTAGACTTTTAATCGGATTAATACAGTGTTTACGCAGGTTCCTGGTCGTATACCAAGGTTCTTATTCAAATTACTTATTTTTTTTTCTAAATTGGTTGAAGAGGAACCCTGGTATACAGACCAGGAACCTGCGTAAACAGTGTAAAATCCGATTAACAGTCTAAATACGTTAATCTTTTCTCAAATTCAAATAATTTTTGTACTACGTTTGTATGGAAAATTCACACGGTCACCGGTCTCTTAATGTTTTATCTCTACTGCTGTTTTGTGTACCATATATAATAAATAAATAAATAAATAAATAGCATAACTCATATGAGAATATGGTTAGACTTAGGCAGGATCAATATTTTTTTTCTTATTAGAATATTGCATATATTCCTACATAGCGCCACCTTTTGGTGACTGATAAAACTGAAATAGCATTTATATTGACCACCCACTAGAGTGCGCCACTGAGTAGTGTGTTAAGGGAGGGGAAATAAGCGAGATAAGTAATTAATTGTGAATTCAGTTAGTCGTACGAGTAATCTTACTATACAAATGGTAATATTGTGTAGTAGGTAGTGCCAGAGCTAAACGAAGATATAAAACATAAACTTATCATTCAGACACTCAGAAACAGTCGAGTTCATTAATATATGAGCAAAACCAAGGCTTCAAATATAAATGTACAATAATGCAGTACATGGAAGGGTACATAAATATCTGAGCAGATTCATCAATAAAACGTTTTGTGTGTGAATCTGCACAGATATTTATGTACCATTCCATGTACATTTCTATTTGAAGCCAGGTTTTGCTTATTTATTAATGAACTCGACGGGATCCAGAAACAGTGATTTCGTAAGCATTGATTAATATCGGAGCACAATATACTGTTTAAACTACGCAGATTTCTGTAAGGGCCAGACGAGTAATTTCTGTCGCGTAATTACCTACATTTGGTTTTTTATTTTTATTTTATTTTCTTTATTAGGAAAACAAACAGCTTAATCTATTACATAACAAAAAAACAATGAGTTAACACACAAGCCAATAAAGTTTTCACAAAAAAAAATCGACACAGGTACTCAGGTTTCATACATAACTTGCGAGGACATTGCCAAATTGTTAATACAATCACCGTGTATTATTTAACTGACCATATTTTGGTGAATGATAGATATTATACAGGGTGTCTCATTTAAATCGGTTAGTATGGGAAAGTCTGAAACTATAAGAGATACCAAGATATGTCCTTAGGAACCATGTCATCGATTTTAATAAGAAGAAAAACTGCATTCATACATTAAAAAAAAACTGTACTCAGCTCGGGAATCGTACCCGGTTGTTTTGAAACGAATAAACTTACTCCATTTCTATTTAGATATCGATTGTGTAGGTCTTCAGTAGTAAATGGCTTTATGAAACACGATGGAATAAAATACATCGTTTTTACATACTTTAATTTATTTTAGCAGGTGTTCGAAGTGACATTTTATTAATTTTAAACATTATATTTTTTTTCTGAATAATTCCTGACTAAACTTGTTATTAACTAAATGGAGTCATGTGTCAAATTAGCTAAATGGAGTGACGAAAAAAAAAAAAAATATTTTTGACTATATGTTTTTAAGGGAAAGTTGCTCATTATGATGGGTACTATCATTCCCCAAAATATGGTCAGTTTGTAACCCTGTACGAATAATGACGGGGCTGTATGAACTATGAATAATGACCGGACTTATTAAATTGCCCGTGACACGTATTGTCCCAATGACAGTGACCGTAAAGACCGATGAATAATCACAAGTCAGCGCGAAGTTTTGGCAGTCGTGTTTAAGTTTTTGTACTTAAGTATTACTTGTTCTCTGTATAAAACTATAAACGCAGCAGTAACCAGTCCATGTAGCATTTCGAGCACACATCGAAACTGTTACTTTATTCAATAAGGCAGAAAGCGTGTCAAGTGAGGCTATTATTCATTCACAAAATGTCTGCAGAAGTTGGAGGGCCGTGCCTTTGGGAGATATAGTCAATTTGGTGTCTTTGACAAGGGGTGCAGAACTGCAGACTGCGGAGGGAGCTGCAGGCTAAAACTGTCCTTGTTGGGATTAGACTTGTAGCGTTTGTACACTACAAGAAATTTTACTTTCAGGAAGTCTGAATTTTTACGGTCCAATGCTCTCAAACGTTTGTGAGAACTAAACAGAGAAAATCGGGGTGAAATGCCCGTTTTAAATTTTTTGATTTTTAAGATTTGTAAATAAACTAACTGGCTGACTGTTTTGTGGAGCACAATCAAGAAATTACAAATTACAAATTAAAGTATAAACTGTACCGGGTGTTTGGAGTATGGAGAGACAAATCATTTTGGGAAGTTAGGGACATCATTCTGAACAACTTTTACTATCAAACTGATTTGATCAGAGCAACTTTATTTTTCACTTCCCTAATACATCATCTGATAACCGCTCGGCCCAAAATGTATTGAGATGCCAAAAAGAAGTTGCTCTGATCAAATCGCTTTCATAGTGAAAGTTGTTCAGAATGATGTCCTCTACTCCCCAAAACATTTTGTTGCTCCATACTCCAAACTCCCTGTTCACCGACAGATTTCGTTCATGGCTTAGTAAATTAAAAAGTAAAAAGCAATAAAAGTAATAAATTAAAGCCAACAAAATTTTCTACAACATGTTGTTATATTTTTACCCGTTGAATGATACCTATTTTTTCGTATATATGGGTATTCTCGCGCATTCGATATACGATATCTACACCTATATAGAGTGATTTTATATAGGAATCTGTCAATATTGGCCTCGATATCCGTATATCGAAGGCGCGAGAATCATACCCCTGACAAAACCTAAAAATATCACATTTTTGTCAGAAAGTGTCGAACTTTTTAACAGCTGTATCTCAATCAATATTGAACCTACAAAGCAAGTTTAGGTTTCAAATTGTAGACATTTTGTACAAAATCAAACCATTATTTCCAATGGTAAAGGATAGCTAGAAAGATAGCCGTGGATTCCTAAACAATCACTCTTTGTAAAACCGGTATGGAGGCGAGTGGTCAGAGATCATTCTTATTATAATGTGTTCAATGGTTCTCACAATTACACATGCGTCAACCTTGGGTCATCCCTTCGCCCTGCGCCTTGACCGTTGATCTTGTCAAGCAAACGAAAATAAGAGATCGTAGTAGTAACAAAATAGTTTTCTATTCGTAGTGCAAGCATGACGCTAAGGTATTTCAAAGTTCAAAGTTCAAAGTGTTTATTAATCAAGAATTTTACTTATATATAAAGCTTAAGTAAGCTCTAAATATTATTCAAAGTATGACATTAACTTCTGCACTGGTCAGAGACCGTCTCGCAGTAAGTTAAGATCAAAGGAATAATCTAAAAACTAATTGCAGTATAAAAACAGTTTTGTTTTATATTTCTACCTGTTTACAGAATGGACAAATACAAAATGGAAAAAAGTAATTGAATGTTTGTGTATGTTGTGTGTATGAGGGGGGGTGTTTGGGGGGAGGGGGTTGTGAGGGTGATTTGTGTATGACTGCTTAGCCCTACGACAAGGTAGTCTTGGGATCGGATACGGGACCACTAAGCAGCAGATGTGTTGTATGTGCAAGTGTAAGTGCCTTGAGCCTCCATTTGTTATATTTTCCATGGAACCAAGCTGTTCCTATATTTTCCATGGAACCAAGCTGTTCCTATATTTTCCATGGAACCAAGCTGTTCGTATATTTTCTTTCATTATTTACGTCAGGGTTCCACGTCAGTTTTAGTTTTTGGTATATCGCTTGTCTCTCGATACGTGGTAGAGAATTATCTTGGGTCAAAGCCAAAGTCAATCAAAATAGTATAATAGTAAATAGTAAAAAAAAAATTCGCGTGTAGCACCGTACACGTGTTAGAAGTAAAACTTCTGTAGCTAGATCATTAAGTGGTACCTATACTATACACCTATACCTACCTATACTAAAAGAGATTTAAATTTCCAATTTTGAAATCCAATCTCTGCTTCAAGTTACTTTTATGTTTCAGACGTCCGATTATTTGAAATTATTTTATACTTGTACTTACTTTTAATACGTCATGTCATTTATTTCCCACCATTCCTTATCTACAATTTGTCGCGCTCGTGGTGATATACTTAACTCATTCAATAGTGTCACTACTATTTGCATTTCGCTCAGATTATATACCATCTGACGACGTCACGTCTTAAAACCGTCTCGCTCAAATGTATGCATTGCTTTGCTTGTCTCTGTGCCCAGTCCCTTTATTTAATTGATCGAGTACGTATTTTCAACTATTCCAAGTTAATGTGTACCTGCGGGGCTACCATAAGGCTTGCCACTCACCTCAGTCGCGCAGATAAATGACAAAGAAGATGGCTAAATCAATATATGGACGACTGCCCCAGACATGTACAAAGACTTCTCAACAGCCAATAGCATTTAAATATTCATTCATAAATTTAATTTACTGCGTCTGTATTTAGTTTGTAGAACTTGAAGAAAAAAAAAAATATATAGGTAAATAAGAGTTGTTACTCAATACTCCGTGATTCCAATATGATTCCGTGACCTTTGCCGTCGCTAGAAATAAGCACCATTTTGCAATAACATGCAACATAACGCCATCTAGCCACTCCTCTGGAAACCTCCTGTTTTCAACAGTTTTGCTAGTTGGCAATTATGTTGCATGTTATTTTTAACGATGGCAAAAGTCACTAATCAATGGCGGAATCATAGAGTATGAAGTGACAACTCTTAATTATTTAATCATTTCCTTCAAGTTCTACAAACTAACTAAAGACGCAGTAATTTATGAGAGAATATTTAAATGCTATTAATTGGCTGTTGAGAAGTCTTTGTACATGTCTGGGGCAGTCATTTTGCCAAATTGCCAACTCCTTTCGCGTCTCAATGACGTTTCTCCATAAAATAGCGCGCATTCATTATGATATGACATTAAATTGTGACAAAAAGAAGTCTTTGTACATGTCTGGGGCAGTCATTTTGCCAAATTGCCAACTCCTTTCGCGTCTCAATGATGTTTCTCCATAAAATAGCGCGCATTCATTATGATATGACATTAAATTGTGACAAAATGCGTGGCTGGGGTGACTGGCGTGCCTTATGCTACCCCCGCTAACCTATACATACCTACTTTGCTAGGATTGTTTAGGGTTACTTCATCGCGAAGCAATGACGTAACTCTTATTTAATTTTATTCTTGACATTTCCTTAGTCCGCCATACGACATACCTCGATTTTGATATTTTACTTCAACATTATTGACTGGCATGAAGCATTAACTTTAAAATTACAAAAGCTTATTAAAATCAAAATCGTTTAATTTCAACAGTTATAACAACAATTCAACTTTAAAATATGTATTACAAAAATTACATACAAACAAATAAGCGAAACAATAAGCCATTAAACTTATGGCTCTGTAAGCTGTAGACCTCGCTTTGGCCGTTTACTTCAGATAAACATTAAATAGGTAGGTATAACACGTACTTAGTAGCTAAACTGCTAATTTGTGACTTGAACTGCACTATATAATAAAAAGTGGCTTTAGAACAGTTCTAGGTACCTACTTATTGTTTTCAAGAAGTCTTAATGCATAATCCATCACATCGGAATTTGCTTGAAAACTAAATATCACATTTGGATGATTCTAAGTGACTTTATGCGATTACTAGCTGCCTGTTGCGCGACTACGCAGCGCGTTTTAGGTACCTATTCCATAGTTACCGGCCACAAAACGATTCGTTCATCATTTTAGAAATCCATATCGACCCGTGTGACATTGATGAAACTCTTTTCTTACAAACTGTATGGATCGCATCGCACAACTGTCAAACATAAGTTCCGGTTCCAACAAAGAGGTTGAACGAAGTAGTTTTTGGTCACGTCACTGGTTTTGGCCTTTACCGGAAATCAAGAACTCGTGGAAGAATGCTTAAAATAATTTTTATTTGTTAACGTTTCATCAGGTTTTTCTCTCACTAATTGACATTCTTTATTGTACGAATGTATTATTATCTTATCTGATTAGTTAAAAACCGTATTGAAAATAGTTGCGGTTTTAAAAGTCTTCAGCCGACCCTGACGTCACCGATTCCAATTTCCGTTACATTTCTTAGCCACTCGTGATAGCACCCGGCTAGTAGTGATTGAAAAGCAAATATATGAATAACCCACAGTTGAGAGGTTAAATAAATTTTACCCCCGTGCCCCAAGAAGTTTTACTTCAAAAATAGTATAAAAGTCAATCAAAATAGTATAAATAGTAATAAATATTCCTTAGCGGAAAAAGGTGGTTTTGTTGAAACCAGTGTAGGTAGCAGGAAAAATTACGCATCGAAAAAGTATTTGAATTGAAATGTCAGTGGCTCTTATGTACAATGTCTTAAAGTTTATTTCATCTGAACTCGAACACTTTTTCGATCTGGTAAATATTTCTGCTTGACCCACAGTACCATATTCTAGTATGTTGTTAAGCATGTTTGCTGAGTCAGATTCAGTCATTCTGATCAGAAATTCTGACTAAAACCATTGGGAGACAGTGGGCTATTCTTGAGGTGTCAAAACCACTAAACTAAAGGAACTAAAGACACTAAACTGATAACCTCCAAATCCGACAGCTCTTGCGCGGTGGCCACAATTCCATTTTCAAACACAGCATTTTAATTAGTTTAGTTAGTATAGTTCGTGTCGCCTTCGAATCGCAGGCAGTTTCTAACGTGGTGGTTGAGTCACCAGTTATGACGTTATCAAGTTTGTATGGATCAAAAAATATATACTTTCCTCGGCAGGCTATCCAGCAAACTTCTTTTTCTTTTTGATCTGCTTGCACTGGGCGTCAAGTCTGCTAAACACATTATAAATCATTGCTAATTCAGAGACCCGTTTTTGACATAATTGGTAGTCTACTGTCCGTTGTTATGTACTGACGTGTTAGGCTATGAAAATACTATGTTACCCCCCTAAGTCAAGCCATTGTCATTCTCCTGGCCGAAAAGGGAAAAATATTGACATTAAAATTAGTTTGACAGTGGGTACCAACGTCAAATATTAGACATTCATTGACGTCTTGGTACCCACTGTCAAAATAATTTTAATGTCGTTTTTTTATTTTTTATAATTTTAATGTCGTTTTTTTATTTTTTATAATTTTAATGTCAATATTGTTCCAAGGACTCTTTTGTCCTTACGCGACAGGGGGTGTAGAGATGCAGCACAGATGTTGTACGGCTTTTACCAGACTTGACACCCTGATTGTATAAAGTTGATCGTTCTTACTTAATCGATCGGGGTAATTAATAATTATGTATAACAAATGACAATGGTACGAATCAGTAGCCAGTTTTTCTTGTGATAGGTTGAAAATTTGTTGTTGTTGTTGTTCTTTATTGCAATAAATATAAATTGAATTGAATTGATTTCAGCATAAAATGTGTAGTTCATGAATACCACATAGAGGATACCTAAGATAAGATAAGCGTTTATTCAGACGACGTCACAACACAATACACAAAACAGAAACACTACTACTTAAAAGAAAAGTATTTCCTGTGGGCATGATCAACTAAGAAGGACCACACATGTTAAGAAAGACATGGAAACTTTTAAATAAAATATGTAACTATTATATGTATATTGGAAAACAAAAACTGCGCTGCTTCAACAAAATTATATTTTTTACTTAAAAAACAAAGAGAGAGAACAAAATAAAATACACTAATGCGGTTCTTAAACAAGCCCTAACTTCTAGAAGTCTTTAATCGATTCCGAAATCCATCTCAAGAACCGGTTCCCGCGGAATAAAGCCCGACATAAAGGGTCACCGAGATAATTCGATTCATCGAGTACTCACCGTGAGATAGTATAAATTGTATGAAATAATCGAGTTAATTTATACAAATGTATGTGAGAATCGGAGATGACCGTTGCCCCTTCGCAGCATCTTCGTAACACTTGCCCTTTGATGTTTGACCGATTCGGTCGATATTCCTTGAAGGTTCAAATGTGTCTCTATATCACCCTAATACTGGAACTGGCAGATATTAGGAATTACTTTGTGAATTCGGTGATGAAATCAAGAGCCAAATGTGTGGGTGTAAGTTTTTTGTGCGTGGTGTTTGTGTGACTTGGTGTTATGCAGGTGAGATGTGGTTGCGGTGTTTATTTGTTAATTATAACGTTTTTTTTTTGATTCAGGTATCATATACAAGGTGTAAATGAATTAACGCAAAATGAGAAACTACTTTGTCAGGAACATAATTCTGAGCCTTTCATTATGAAAGCGATTTCATCAGAGCAACTTAATTTTTCACTTCCCAGTACATTTTGGTCTGAGTGGATTAGCTGATTTGAATGGAGAAGTGAAAAAAAGTTACTCTGATCAAATCGGTTTCATAATGAAAGTTGCTCAGAATGATGTTCCTAACAAAGCAGTTTCTCATTTTGCGTTAATTCATTTAGACCTTGTGTTTGTGTCAATTTTTTTTTCACATAAATAATCTGAATCCTAGCAAGCCTGACTTGGATACGTCTAATTATTAATTAACCTAATTAGTCATATTCGATATCTGTTTAAGAACTTTTAACCCTCTATACTTAAAGATTTGACCTTTACCCTGACCTCTTTAACACGGATCGTGCCTACTCGATGCGGTCTTCCAAGGGACTACAGTTCTTGTCACTGCCCCGTCACTTACTTTACCTTACTTACACCACATAACCAGGGCTCTAGAATTTTCATTTGCAAACCCTTGAAATATCCGCTTAAATCAACATCATCATCAGGTAGGCTTTGCTAACGGCAAACAAACATTCAAAATGGCGACCAGCGGAAAAGTATGTGTGGACTAATCGCGTCATTATGATAGATCACTAGGGAAAAACGTGCGGAGTTACGTCATTCCGGTTTTGGGAAACTGGCAGAAACGCGTAGTGAGGGAGTTTGGAAGTATCATTTGTCGAAATGCGAATCGACGTAAGCGCCAATTCACGCACCTATATAAGTCTACGTACAAAAATGTTAAAACCGAGTGCAAAAGTTCGTTGGAGCGCTGCGCCGTTTTGGGGATTTCGTCATCGATGATTTTTTGTATATGTTGGCTTTTTTTGCAAGTTACTCGAGGATCCCGAATGCAATAGTGTACGTGACAATCTTGATCATAGTAATTTTATGTCGTCGTCGGAATAAGATCTCCAATAGTAAGGCGTATCTCTGTACATTAATTACCTAGGTAACTACATACTCAAAATATGAAATGTGATGATCTGCATAGCTAGGTACCTCTAGGAATATAATTTTTCACTACCAAACAAAATTTTTATGAAGATGATTTTGCAAACATCGACAAAAAACAGAATCTAGCAAAAAAAAACGCAGTAATGGCCGCGCAGTGATCGTCAAGGGGTGGGCATTTTAAATGTTCATTCTCTAACACAGACGCAACCGTCAGCGCGCGATGACGCTAGGGGGCGGCTCTACCCCAAACTATGCTGAACTATCGCACCCACACTTCGAAAACCAACCCTTTTTAAAACCAACCCCGATTGACCTCCCGCGCTCTCCCCTTCTTCTATAAACTGCGACCAAATCGGAAAGTAGCTAGCGACATCCCAGCTCAATAAAACCTGGTGGCGGGACTTGCGTATCCACAACCGCCCCCTGTCAGCAAAAACTAAACGCACACTAGTACAAAGTGTGTCTGGCTGCGTGTGGTAGGCATAAAATTCGAAAATATACATAAACTGGAGTGTGCTCCTCAGCGAACGCAAATGAGGGCTGCGAGCGGAACAAATGCAATGGTTTTGCTAGTTTTCGCTGGTCTGGTTAGAATGCCTACGGGGAAACTCGTTTATATGATAATTGCAACGGGTATTGAAGGCGGTTTGGTGTTGTATTATTTTACAGGACGACTGTTGCGGAGGTGTTTGTTTAGTTCGTGGAGCAGTGATTTTTACATACTCCAAGTATGTAGAAATCTTCAAGGGGGCGAGAGAATGATCTTGGGATCTTTTTGGTATTAGAAAATCAGCTTTTAAGGGAAACAGGATCCTTCTAGACTTCTAAGGTTTCACTAATGTAAATGTAGCCCATTAATGTTCCCACCGAGGGGCACACGCCTTTACCCGGATCCGAGTAAGATTGAGCCATACTCCACCACGCTGGCTAACTAGAATAGAATAGAATAGAATAGAAAGATATCTATTATTTCTCATTTGGCTTGTACATTCTAATGTCTCCCTAGCGGAGGTGTGGTCTTGCAAAATTGTCACGCTGGCTAACTAATATGTTTTAAATTCTACATTATCATAAATATACTTCGAAAGATAGAACGCTACACAAGCTTTCGAAAACTTTGACATTTCATATTTCATAGCTGGCTCTAGGAAAGTGGCAACTTTTTAGAGATAAGCTCGCCTTTGTACACTGTTTTTATTTACTTTTGTCCTTGCAATTAATTGTCTGCAATAAAGAAATAATGAATTATGAACTCGCTTTCTATCACCGAGCCACTACTTCGAACGCAGTTCTATGCAATATTTGGAGTTATCAAAGTTCTTTATCATTAATCCGCCGTCATAGTCTAAGCCTAAGCCTTAGTAATAAAATTATCGTACAGTGATGCCGAACTGATAAGGCTACACAAATGCTCCTCATTTTTTTAATTTGACCACATTCCTCAATTTTCTCGCGCATCGCAGGTTACGTAAATCCACAGACTCTATATTTATTTAACTACCTCGCAACATACCTCACAATAATCTAACGACCCTTATTACGTTTGTAACTAGTATGGTTTTCGTGTAACCGGGCTGAAAAGATAGTTTGGGCGGGTGGGCGCCTAGGTAGCGATTTTTGGCGGGAGTTCTCAATATATCACGTCGCGTGCACAGTGTCACGCGACACACACACTGACGCACGATGACGCACACATGCGAGAGACGTCATCGTCAAGAGCTGTAAGGTTAGGGGAAAAACAAAAAAAAAATATGTCAGGAAAACTGTGCCTCAGCCAGCCCGTATGGGAAAAGGTGTGACGCAATGCTTTTTTTGTTTGTCTTAAAATTCATTGCACTCATTAGTTAGGTACCTATGTAATTAATTAACATAATATATATAAATAAATAAAACATTTATATAGTATCTGACAATAATATTATATTAACACTGACATAGACCATTATATAAATATCATTTATTCTAAGAACTTAATCAAGTACCTAATTTAATACGGGTTACTATAGTGTCGTCCTCATGGCCCATGCCCATGATGTTGTAACTTTATAATTTTGCCATACAACTTTTGAAACCATCTGACACACGAGTTGTCCACCAGACCGATTCCTCTCCACCAACCTGCACTGAGTCAGCGTGGCGGAATATGGCTCAAACTAACTCGTATCCGGGCAAACCTGAGAACTTCAGTGGGGCCATTAATCTAACATAGACTTTAACTACCACCAAAGATAAAATATAAATAACTTCCACTTTCTCAGTCTACTTATGGACACGTATGAAAAAACAGGAAAAATACAAAAAAAATATGATCAATAATAAAATTAATCAACCACCACTATTATCCGAAACGTCGCGCGTCAAACCAAAATCCTCAAAACTCTGGCCACTTTTCTCAGAAAAAAAAAGAAAAAAAAAGAAAACATTTTCAGAGTTCAAACCTTGTTGCGTTCTGTACCCCGTTTCAGCCACTCCGTGAATTCGAAGTGCGAGCGGACGTTATTAGTCGGTGCTGGAACGGGGTAGGTTTTCACAATTTTGACTTCGCACAGAAACCATCGTACAACGTGCCTCCGTCATTTGCTATGATTAATGGCGACGAGTCGTGCATTGCTATAGCTTTTAAAGTGCTAGGTAACTGGCTGCAATAGAGAACGCTTTTGTTTGTCTGTTTCAGCAACAAAAACAAGTTTTTTTTTTATATCTACCAATAAGACTCTAAAGGAAACTTATTTTACTTTTAATTTTCATACTTCACAGAGATACGATGATTAAGCAATTTTCTACGTCCAAATAATATCAAGTTTTTTGTTAATTTTGTGCTTCCACAAGTATAGAAAATGTCGCAGCATAGTGATTATGTACAGTTTTGTTCTAGTAGTGGAATCGTATGTTTCATTTAAGTTCTTATATAAAGAATTGAAATGATAAAAAAGGCGTAAGTATATGTACCTTACGCATTTTCCTATTTTGAATTTATTTAATAATATATTGGGCAACTACACTATAAATAAATGCACCTAATAAATACATAGGCCAGCCGCAAAGCGTAGGCAATGCTAAAAAGCCTGGTAGGCCTAAAAACGTGGATTTCGACCATCATTCACCCCCACCCCCAGTCACCAGGGGGGGATCCGGGGGCTTGTGGGGAGGGGGTACCTGCACTATCCTCCCCTCTGTTACGGGTTGACTTGGTCTAGGGAATTGAAAGTTCCGAATTTAAATTAGAATTGTTGGGGATTAGTCGAGGAAGGAAGCAGTCTTATTTGACAGCAGCTATTGACTCATTGAATTAAGCGAGCTAGTGTATTTAGATCTCTACATAACAACTTTACATAAGTACCTGTGTTAAATTGTCAAGCTTGACTATGTTTATATACATATATATACTCTGTTGTGTCTGTTTGTGTCTCAATAAAACCAAACAAATACGATATAATTATGAGTCAACGAAATAGCGCTGTCGTAAAATTAAATTTCATTTATTTGACGAATTATGACAAAATCCGAGCTCAGAGATAACTAGAAGTTCAGTTCAGTTCAGTTCAGTCGTTTATTGCCATAAATTACACGTTTATAAAGATCTTATGATAAGTACAGTAGCTAGTCTATCAGTGTAAATTTACCCACATGGGTGTAGCAGATAATTAATTTTAACTATACTTAAATATATTTAAATATCTAACAAGGTAATTCAGAAGAATATAGAATTCAAAGCTTTTACTTGAAATAAACACTTTCTCGCCGAGTATTATTCTTATGCAAAATGTCAAATCACAAAATGGAGTATTCAATAATTGGCTAAAAGTTGGCACAGTTTTGCCGCTGATGACCCGTATGAAAAAAGATGTGATTAAGTTATAGGCGTATATATTAAGTTATAGGCGTATATATTAAGTTATAGACGTATATATTAAGTTAATATTCTGATAAGGATAAAATCTACGATAAACACAGCCTTAGGCGGTAAAGTCGCTTAAAAGAACACTATCATTCTCTTCCTTATATATTTAAGTTTTTATGTATTTATGTATTTTTTTATATTTTTTTTATATATATATATATTAAGAATGGTTTTTATGTATGTATGCACTTATTAGTAAGTAGTCTGTTAATTTAATATTTATCGTTGTGCACATAATATGTAGGTCTATCGTTTGTTAATTAATCCTGTCCATCCTAGGTTTGCTGGAAGAGACCTCTTATTAGAGATAAGCTCGCCTTTGTACATGTTTTTTTCATTATTAAGTGTCTGTATTCTGTTTTTTGTGCAATAAACTATAAAGTAAGTAAGTAAGTAAGTAAGTAAGTATTCGATTTGCCTAAAATCCGAAATCGGCGCGACGACGACAAATCACCTGGAATATTAATTCACAGGATAGAACCTCCCGGCTCGGACATCCCCGTAATTAGAACATTTAATTTAATTCGAGAATCGTAAATAGCGGACCGCGGCCAACTCCTGCAATGTTATCGCGGCAAATTGGCGACGGGCGGGAAGACAAAAGGACTTATGTGTACCCACCGCGTGCTATATCTACGCAAATTTTCGCCGATTCATATCCAGGGCCGGGTTCAGTGTTTCTTGGTAATGTACACCACAAGGCGTTTTGTAAAAATATTGGGTCGGGTAAAAAGTTTTTTCGTATTTTGTATGAAGACCGTAACGGGTTGAATAAAAAGGTGCATCTTTGACTTAAAAAAATCCTGATTGAAAACGCTTTAACCAACTTAGTGCTACTTTTACTGACACTGTATTAGGTTCATAAATATCTTAAATTTTTTTCACGGCCATCGTTGCATGTCTTCCTTTTTTTTTCTAACAAAAACTGTCGGAAACAAAATTGTTTTTTTTTTTCAAATATAACCTTTTTAATGTCATCAAAAGCAGCCAGATAAAATTAATACACCCAAAGATATTTATTTACAAATATACACATACAAAATACGAAAAGACTTTTAACCCGACCTATTATTTCGAGACATTTCCAAAAAAGCGGTCAAGTGCAAATCGGACTCTCTACGAAGGGTTCCGCACTATCGTGCAAGAATAAGCATAAAAAATAACCACGGTTCTTCTATGGAATTACCGCCTTCTTTTGTTTTATTTTTTCTGTAGCGGCAACAAATATACACATACTGTGAAATTTTCATTTTTCTAGTTGTTACGGTTCGTGAGATAGAGCCCACTGACGGACAGACGTAGACGGACAGACGGACAGATAGACAGTGGAAGCTTTGGTAATTAGGTCCCATTTGGAACCTTTGGGTACGGAACTCTATTTTCCTAGTTACTTTTTCATTTACTAAATTAAACATTGCATTTGAGTCACACCACACACACTACAGCAACAGTAACACATATAATTTTATATTTTTGTAGTTCCCTTAAACTGACCTAAAGATTTACAACGCTTTTGGCTCAAATCAAAAATGTAATAAATAATGTAAGACTTTAACCGGAAACTCTCAAATTTCCTGTAAAAAAACGAAATCGATAGAGCGATAGAGCGAGAATAATTTCCCCGGAATCGCAAGTCCGCCCCTGCGTCGGCGATGTTTAGCGCTGTTTATAAGGGTGGCCAAAATATCGAGGGAGAAGGGTTTTATAGTGGGCAGCGGGGAAGGAAAGGGGCCAACCCCCCTTACCCCGACACTTAGATATATTCGGACAAGTCCACCCTATAAGATACGGATCGACGCGTGTGCCGAATGGCTGGAGAAATACCGAGTTTCTGGGGCAGTTTTGCAAGGATCGATAGGGATAGAGAAATTGTGTTCTTTTGTTTTGAAAAATAAAACAGTCAGTTTAGTCTGTGCAGTTTTTACCAAACTGATAATCTCTGTGGCATTGCCGTTCTCTGCCTTCCAATCAAAGTCTCGGATTGGAATCCCGGCCGCCGCCGGGGAGAAAAAAAGAACCCCAAAGTCTTGAATATTAATATATGGATAGAACTAACTAACATAAAGCGGACACATGGAGATAATGCTGATGTTTACGTATGGTTATAGATCGATCTTGCAAACAAAATTGTTCAGCTATAAAATTTATTTTAATTGTATACTGTTTATGTCCAAAAGATGATGCAAACAATATTCTTCTTACAATATTCATTCGAGGTCATTTCGTAATAAAAAAATGTCCTTAGCCCGTGTCAAATATTACGTTTCGTACGGTCAGCGAAAGGTTAACACAAACCCATCGAGGCCGGAGAAAAGAAAAATACTTCATATTTTTTATCTAGCCTATAATGTGTCCCACAGCTGGGCGTAGGCCTCCCCATTTTGAGCCCACACATCTGTAGTCAAAGCTAGAGTGACCCAAACTGATCTGAACCTGTCCAGGTCATCCAGCCTTCTCCTTCTGGGCCTTTCTCTGAGCCGGTGTCCATCTGTAGGTACCATTTGGTGGCTATCTTTGCCCACCTTCATGTTTGAAGGAAAAATACTTAATTAACATTATATTTCCTTTCACTGAGAGTTAATATTTTCCTTTATTTATGTATTACATTGTTTTCCGTGTAATAAAGAATTATGAGTTATTGTTTTGTCTTTCACGCGGGATTCAAAAGAAGAATCCTGAGCGAGCGAGGGATTCAAAAAACACTCTCGCCTTAAAAACTGTTTTTTACTCCCTTGGTAAACAATCTACTGTCACATTTGTTGTGTTACACTCCCAGAAATGGAATCACTATAACGTAGATAATTATGACGACCTCTGTGGTATTGCGGTTGTGGCTGTGCTTTCCCAAGCGAGAGGTCCTGGGTTCGAATCCCGGCTGGGGACGAAACAAAAAATCACCAGGTCTTGGATGTTTACATGTTTGTAATTTCACTGTTTCTGGTTCTCACGACACATAGTATAGAGCCAGAAGCAATGTCCGGCATATGTATGTTATGTTATGTTTTATGTAAATTTTTACATAAGCTTTTCAGGCATAAAGAAAATGATTCTGAGGATTCAATGTATCATTTCCATAGTACCAAATATCTGCAATGATATCTTGATTCCAGAGTATTATCCTAAGACGGTGGCGCCTTAGGCAAAAACAGCCTTTAGCAAAACACAAATCGCTCGGAATGATGAGTATTATTGCTGTATGTTTTTTGCGTTTCAGTGTCAGCGTGACTTTGTTTTCCCATAAACGTTATTTTATTGATTTTGCTCGATAGAAAAGTCTCTGGAAATTGCCAGAAAATCTGTCAGTCACGATGTTTTATTTTACAATTTCGCAACGCATATGAATTTGTGTTCTTGTTATTTATCTAATCATTATAAAAATGGCACAGTGTGTTCCTCAGTTAGACTTACTTAGCTTGGCTTTAAGTTTTTTTTTTAATTTCATTTAATTTCCTTTAAAAATAAGTTAAGGATGAAGTTCTAAGTTGCATAGGGCCCGCCCTTAAATGCTCAGCAAATACGATCTAAAGTTATACTTTTGGTAGACTGTATTCTCCAAACGTTGGCGGAGGGTCGATTTAATATTCCGTTTTACGCATACGATAAGATTAAAGTATGTAATTTCTTGTGCGAGCCCGAAATAAGGGGTGGTGTTTTGTGACGGGCGTAGTTCGGATCGTAATAGGGTTGATACTTACACTTAAATATAATTTCAATATATATTTTCTAAAATATCTTTATTTTCAAGGAATATTCTTTGGCATCGTGCAGTATTTAAATGTTTCTAGTTATAAAAAATACATGATAATCAAACAGCTTTTCATATAATAATATCACATCAACTCTGGATAGGCGATTGGTGTAAGCTTGGATTGGATTGGTTATGATCAATATATTTTCCAAATATATTTTCTATAGGAAATACTCAATTGTGAAATCTGAGTAAGTCATCATCATGTCAATATTGTTAATATCAGGGATGTTCAGAGGCAGCATCAAATTCCCTAGGTAACAACACAAAATAAAGCATCCTGCAACTAGTTTAAACTATAGAGTAAATTTATATAGGGTGTTTAGAAGTTGAAATTATAATGTATGTGGAAATGCCGAAAACATTTTGTATTTTTGAGGATACTATATTTTTACTGCATGTGTCAATATTACACACGAAAATAATATCAACAAGGTGAAATTTTCTTTAACCTGTAAGGGCTGAGATATTTTGCACAAGAGTCCCAAACATTAGTACGTATTTAATTAAATACGTGAATTACGGAAAAAACCGTACCCTCTGAATCATAACCATTGGAAAATAAACAGACTCGCGATATTTTGTTTTCACTCAGAATTCTTGACTCAAAGTAAAACATATTAAAAAATAATATGAAAAAAAATTGCAACCCTGGGGTCTCGTCAACAGCCATAAGAAGTAGGATCGTGCGAGGGTGGCGCCGGACCGACATATAATGGAACCTCCTTCAAATTCGCCCCCTTTCTCTAGTCCCCCCCTGACACCCCGCCCACACTAAGATGACGCGAGGGGCGAATGCCCGGCACTGGATTGTGATATTTTGCCGACTTTTAATCACGCAATATAAGAAATAATGAAATTTTATTTGCGTGTCATTTAGTCGTAAATATATTTGGTGTACCTATTTTATTATTTATTTTGTGTTCAATATTTGTTTATCGCATATCGTACCTACCAAGTTGCCGACCGGCCAGCAAAATTAACATTTGGGTATGTAGTTGTTTGTGTTTGTTGTTGTTGTTTTGCCTTTTGCCCCCACATTTTATCACTTGGAATCTTTATGTTCAATCTTGGTCATTCTTCTTCTTCTTCTTCTTCAGCATTTTTGCATCCACTGCTGGCCATTATTACTTCTAAATTCCACGAATTTTTCACATCTTGCAAAATGTATTTGTTGATTATTGTTTTGTTTAGTAATTAACCGTTCATTTATTATTAGCTGTTATCTCTGCTCCATTTATCCAACTGAGTAACGTTTCAAAAAATATATTGGGGCGGGACACGAGTAAGACGGAGCCAACTCTTAAGGGCTCTACTCACGGTGCAATCTGTCTTGCAACTTGTTGCATGCAACCTGGAACCTGCCTACTCACTACGCAATCCCGATGTAATCGATTGCATGCAACCTGCAACCTGCCTTCTCACGATGCAATCTACCTGCAATCTGTCGCAAGGCAACAAGTTGCAGCAACAAACAAATCGCGAGACAGGCTGCATACGTACAAATCGCGAGACAGATTGCATACGTACAAATCGCGAGACAGATTGCATACGTACAAGTCGCGAGACAGATTACGAACGTACAAATCGCGAGACAGATTGCATACGTACAAGTCGCGAGACAGATTACGAACGTACAAATCGCGAGACAGATTGCATACGTACAAATCGCGAGACAGATTGCATACGTACAAATCGCGAGACAGATTGCATCGTGGGATTGCCCTTTACACTGGCTCAGTGTGGGTAGATAGATAATTTTCTACATAGACATCTTTGTATTTACTCAGACTCGTAATCGGCCGAGCCGCTTAATCCGGAGTCCTGAGTATTGGACAATTTTCATACGGACGAAACTCGTGACTGGCTTAACAATTTAGATATTACAGTACCACGCCAAGGAATGATAATTTGGAGAAGCCGTTTGTTCACCCCTCTGCCAAAGTACATTATTTAACTTTATTTTAAGTAATAATGCATGTCCGTAGAAGTATAACATAATTTTCTCGAGTCTTTAACTGAACTCCGACATCGACTGATTTGATTGCGTTTGTTGCGTTCGTATCAAGTAACATCCGTAGTTGTGTTTCTTTGTTGTTACCTCACCCCACGCAATAAATGCCATTTTTGATAAAGATAAAGATATAAGTAGATCATTTATTGTTCGTGAACACGGGTAATAAAACATTTACTGTGCCGTTCTCTCATTCCTCAGATAGCGTTTATCTGTCTGTTTATCTGGGGCTTTTGACAAAACACACAAACAAAAAGTGTCAAAAAAATTACCTATCTGACTGTTTATCCGTCTTTTGTGAGACCCGGGCCAAGTCAAGTAAGGTTTTTGAGCTGTAGCTCAAACAACAAACAAACAAAAACAACATGAACATGGCATGTTCTGCCAATTATACTTCATAAGGGAAAGGTAATGTCGTTTCCAGGTTTTGTGACTCTGAGTACCACGTCTTTTGTTAAAGCTGCTGAGTTGTGTTTGGGAGATGAGTAATTGTGAAGGGTCTTTTCGTGGTTTTGGACCCCAGCCCTGTTTGGCTTGAGGATTTGTTTGGCTCTAATGAGAGTCTTTGAGTTTGGATGTTACAAGAATTTGGTATTATTCAAGGTAGTCAAATGTTCCTAGATGAGTTTTACTCAAATACATACAAGTCTGAAGTCAAAACTTTACGTACAAAATGTCTTGACAATATCAAAATTCTGTATTTCTAGCCGTTGTATTTAATAAAGTTAATTTGTTGTAAAAAAGCCAGCGTTTGATTATGACGTCACTATGCTAGTATTTAATAGAAACAATGAACAAATTGCCGCTTCGACAGTTCCTAAAATGCTTTTCATTAATTATATAAAAAATATAATGAAATTATTATTTTTTGTGGATACCGAAAGTATTGATTTTATTCGACCATTGATAAGACTTCAACGCCTACCAACTTCTTTTATGATACCTTTTTTAGTTATTTCGTTCAAAATGATTAATCTTTAATCAATTGAAATGAAGCTGGAGGAAATTGCGTTGCGTCTTTTCAATCGAGTATCCATAAACAATTTACGTTTAGTTGCTTGTAACTATTACGAGTACTAGTATGATTTTCAGAACCAAAACATAAATTAATTACTAACAAAGCATCCAAACAACCCAACATAGTTTCCTCTCGCTCCCACAGCTAGAATTTCTCATCCTCACCAACAAATTATGTAAAGCTGCTCCCTCCCGAGAACGCTCACGAGAAATTTCGTCAAACAGCCCTCCCCCCTTTTCCGCCCCTAACCCCCCTCGTACCCAAAACTAGCGAATTAATTATAAAACACGTCAAAACAGGGCGCAAAGTTTCGCCAGCCCATCTGAGATGCACAAAGGGCGCCCTTAATTTGGGTCTAACCCTTTTGCCCCTTATCGCAAAGTCTAATCCAGGCCCCACCATCGATCTTAAGTAGGGTGACTTGACCCCCGAGGGGGGTGATAGGGGTCGGATGAAAGAAATCGAGGGGTGGGAGGATGTAGATTATTTTGGGGTGACGATGAAAAGTGGCGTTGCTGAGGCTTGGCTTATCGAAGCTTGTGTTTAGGCTGTTGGTAGTAATAAGCAAGTCATTTGAGAAACATGGTGATGGTGACTGTTGTTTCTGGATAATGATTTTCTGGTTAGACTTTGATATTTGTAATCAATAAAAAGTTGCAATACAAATGTTCATAAACTGTTATGTAACTCCTAAATTCCGATCGAAACTCATAAATAAAAAAACGTACAAAAAACTGTCAGTGACACCGCCATTACAGTCACATGGCCTTTTCACAATGTCAAACCCATAACCAGACAAGATATGATTTTTCTTCTTCTTCTTCTTCTTCTTTTTATTAATGGCGTCCTAACCTCTTTTGAGTCGAATACTGATTAATTTATCTGTCACATTGAGTTTATCCGGGCATATACCCATAGAAACAGACCCGTAGTTTGAAACCTATCCTAAAAATGAATTATTCCCTTTACCTCGCTCCCCCGTTATGTCGCTCCTTGCTTCCGCTTTGAAACTACTCCCGTTACCTCGCTCTTCCCGTAATGCCGCTCGAAATTATTTTTGCTTAAGGGTGTTAGGTTAGCCATTCATTCAAAGTTAGTTTTTAAAACTATTATTACCTAAATGAGTTGTTCAATATAAATGTTACCCATTCCAATGTGCTTCACGGAAAATACAACGGACAACTTTTCCCCGGATATTTGTAAGTAAATTATGAAATATTTAGTTAGGTACCAAGTTAAAATAGAAAGTTAGAATAGACATTATTCAGGTCCCCGACGGCTTTAAATCCTCGCTTAGATGCTCTAATTAGCACCTCATATATTTACTTTAGACCAGAGTACACAAACTGGGGATAATTTTATGTATCGAGAGCTTCTGGAGGTTTCCTTGAACCAAAAGTAGGTATAATAAAAATCAGAAAATTTTGAGTCTGTGCTAAAAATTTATCTGTCCTAGGTGCCCTCAATTAAATATGAATTTTGTGTTCGATTCAGTTTTTTTTAGGTTTGGAATCGATAGGCTTTATAAACTAATGATAGTTAATACGTTGTATTGTAAGCACTACGGTACAGATCAAAAATAATTGAGGCAACTTCTTCGGTGTTGCAGTCGATGTCCCGGGTTCGAGTCCCGGCTGGGAGGATACATCGAAAAAAAACCCAGGTCTTGGATGTTCATTGTTCTCAGACGTTCGCTGTTTCTGAGTCCCACGACACAGGATGTCCCAGTGAAGGGTCAGAATGAATGTCTTCTAGGAGTAGCTAGTCTCAGAGTAAGGACGTATTTAAACCAACAGAGTAGTAGTAGTAGTAGTGTAGAAGTAGTGCTTTTATTAATAAGACGAATACAGTGTAACATTAGGTAACGCTATCATCAAGATATGTACATATGTGGTGATGTGTTAGTGTTTACATGTAGGTTGTGAGTAATTAAACGAGCACAGATAGTAATAACGAGTCTCGAAATTATCATCTACCTTGAGTTTCAGCGCCGCGGCTGCGGTGTAGACGTACCGTTAGCAAAAAAATAAAATGATATTATTATAAGTAATTTTGGTCATTGTTTTTAGGTTAATATGCTTAGGGATGTGGTGTGAAGGGGGATACAACTTTTAGAATTGTTACTTTTTTTAAGGCAGACAAATAGACAGGCTCTCAAGAAGCACATTGATTTGCTGTATGATAAAACAAAGAACTTGCAAAAAAGAAACTTAATAGTAAAAAAACTCACTTAAATGAGAACATGTATTTTCCTATTTTAATTGTAAAATGATTTTGTGTACAATATAGTAAAGTAAACATGTTATTTTATTATATTTTCATACAATCATTTTCTGTACTGAGGTCCGAATGCACAAACAAAACAACTTGTTTGACATAATTATGAAGTGTAATTTTTCAAAAATATAAATTCTGAATTTACAACATGACTATGACTAATACTGTCCTAGCAGACAACATGACTAAATAATCCGTTTTTGTGTTTTTGGTACAGTACCGTTTATAAAAAAGAGTTGAAAAAGTTGTTCAATATAAAAATGTTGACTCGCCTTTGTATAAGTGAGCCTAGGTAATTTAACAATGAGTCAATCGTTTTTAAAAAACTGATGGCTTAGTTTTTGTCTTTTTTGCAGACCCTACGCACTTGCAAGCAATTTAGCTGAAGCTCCAAGCGAATATACGTATTAGGCGCTCGAAAACATATTCTAAAACATCTAAAATAGACTAAATACTTACACCACTATAACATTCACTAGAATTCTCTCTCAAATTAGTAATATCAGAAATGCGGTTGAGTACTGTAAAATAAATACATACTGTGAACATGCGTAAATTGAGCTTTACCATAGGGGTGCTCATCCCATACAAATTGGAATTAGTAACCGTTCGTTAAAAAGAGATGGCGTAAGGAGTAGATTTGTACTTTAAACGCCATGGTTTCAGGTAACATACTTCTAGGTGGCGCTAATCTTAGAATAAATCCTATATATCTTAGCGCCATCTCGTGGTATTTGCAATTTTTCGATGGTGCTGCACCAAGCGATAATGGCCTCCAACTAAAGAAGCTTCCGTAGCATCTCAGTTTACGCTGGTGTCAAATTTTGTTCTAGGTGGTCTATCTGTATGACATTATAGTATCTGTGGCTTTACTTAAGTATGCCACACAGTATAAATCCATACTTACCACAGTATTAAAGTACCTAAAAATTATGTAGAACATATAAATAAAGTGGGAGTTTCTATGCCTTTCTTCTCCCGCTGTGGTCCAAGGTAGAAAAGAGGCAAAAAATACTTGTTCTAATGTGTATTTGATATTTTTTATCTACAGAAATTAAGATTTTTTAACTTTTAATTTTGAGATGATTGTGGCCGATTCTCTAGGTTACACTCATTTAAATTACTGGACAACATTAGCTTTTGAATTATTTTAATCACTGATGAAATAATTCAAAAGTGAGTTCGAAAATGGAATCGATGGCAACCGCGTAAGAGCGTCAGAGCTAATTTTGTCAAGTAATTTTAGTGAGAAAGTGTACAATTTTAAAATATTCCGATGCGCCGGGTAGTTAAAACTGAATTAATCAAACAATCAGGGGCACGATTCTCGTGCATTCGATATCCATTTATCAAAAGCGAAAGACCCAGCAGCACGAAGTCGAATCGCATTCAAGAAATACAATCTTCATAGCTTTCAACACACTAGTGAAACAGCTCCAACTATAAAATACTCCCTTCTCTTTCTTCCACTTACAATAGCTCGTCCACTATTTAATTACAGTGGATCCATTGAAACAGTTTCCTTTGTCTTGTCAGGCCGGCCGCCATTCGTCGGTTTGCTATTGTCTTAAGTATATGGCAAAGACCTGTGTGAAGAGCCTACTGACTGTTGTTGTACTATTGTGAACTCCGTATGTATAATATGTAAATATATAAACAAAGAACTGATTGCGAGAAGTTTCATTGATATCAGAATAAAAGGATTGTAAATACATGATGATAACACGAGATTCTGATAAAATAATGTAGAGTCAGTTTAATTTTCTTCTAGAATCCATATTACTAGAAAATAGGGTTTTCTGAGAATTGCTTCAACGGTGATCTAAATAGTTTACTCTTTGGCGTCAATACTATCATAATGCGATAATTGATATTGGTGTCAATACACCCTTGTCAATGTGTGAGTGTAGATCTGTATGTATTACAATGATGTATGCGACTATGCGTAGCTTAGGTACTTACATACAAGCATTCACAAGAAAAATATTGTAATGAAGATAGTGAGAGAATGTTTGTGACATGTACATGTATTTAGAGTACGTTACGCTGTTGTAGACAATAGGTTCGAATAGATATGTCGTTTCATTATTTTTAGAGTAGCACATGACAAGAAGCTATCAGGGACAGTCCTTCACTCAACATTTTTAAAAAACGCTTGAAGGAACACTATCTTTCTCTACCTTAATATACCTTAGTATCTATTTATATATAATATTTTGTTTTTTGTTTTTATCTGTATTTATGTATTTATTAGTAAGTAGTCTATTATTTTAATATTTATCGTTGTGCACTTATGTAGGTCTACCTTTTATTAAATTATCCTCTCCATCCTAGGTTTGCTGGAAGAGATCTCTTATTAGAGATAAGCTCGCCTTTGTACATGTTTTTCTAATATTAAGTGTCTGTATTATGTTTTCTGTGCAATAAAGTATAAAGTAAGTAAAGTAAGTAAGAAGTGAACAAAATATGTCAAAAATAATGTGAAAAATAAAGAAAATAAGTGAAACCAAACCCTAACCAGCCAGGGGCTAGAAGCAATACAATGCTTCTTAAAAATAACAGGTTAAAGGAGTAAGAAACTAATGATAAATTTCGCGTGGGGCAGTCAAGAAACCCAAATAGTTTCGGAACCATTTTTACGCTTTCCAACACAATATAAAACTGAGTTTAATTGGTTACAAAAACTCCCACTTCGCGTACTGCTATGAGAAAACTGCAAACCAGAATAGCCCGAACAAAAAGCGGCCAAATTGACAGAAGAAACGGTTATCACTGCTTTTGGCGACAGTTCCCGAAACTTTTCCAATTATGGTCGCCGCCCCCGTCGCTGTCAAGTGACCCCTTCTGCGCGACTGTACCCGTGTACCCGCTGCGACTGCGGTACAGTCACACAAAGAAGTTTTAATTGCTTGCCTTCGGTGCTAGTGATCAACTTGTCTGCAGCACTATTTGCGCGGCGCTGTTCAAAGGAAATCGTCTGAAAATACACGCGGGTGTGTGTGTGTATGTGTGTCTGGCTGAATATAGTTTTGGGATATTCTATTCCCACTTCTGGGGGATGATTTTAACCTGTTCGCCCACACATCTTATATAACAATAGTTCGCCATTGTTCGGTTGTTCGAGCGGTGTGCTTCTGCGAGAGAAGAGGATGAGAAGATGTTTTTGAAAGATTGTTGAATTTTCGACGGATGCCGACAGGTCAGCCCCCTAGCAGCGCCTGTCAAAATGGAGTAAGTGTTGAATATATGGTTCGAAGTGAGCACAGTATTGCCTCTGCCACCCCTTATAGGAAAAAGCGTAATACTATGATACCTTATTACGTGACGCTTAATGATTGTTTATAAACATTAATTAATTTACTTTATACTTTATTGCACAGAAAAAACATATTACAGACACTTATGCCCGGTTTCCTAGGCGCTGATTGAAGTTAACAGGTTGGTTAAATCAGCTTCAGCCAATCACGAGCCGCTATTATTCAAAATGACGGAACGTGATTGGCCGAAACTGATTTAACCAACCTTTAACTTAATCAGCGCCCAGGAAACTGGGTGTTAATATTAATTTGTTCATTTATAGGTTTTTATATTCCTCTCCTTGTTTCCTGTGTAAAGTCAAATTAATCTAAATATATGCTTAAATATTATGCTAAATACGTCAATGAATTACTGTGACTAGACAGCTGTTTAAAAGGAAAATCTTCTCACAATATTTCTGATATCCTCCTATAATTACAGCTCTCTCACTCCTGCAGAATAATAACAGTTTCTATTCAAACTAACCGTCAGTTTTTAACTAATCTAATCAAGCCTCCTCCCTTTGCACCCACCCACACAACTTTAAGGGTCGGTGAAATTACATTTTCTCAAACTTATACTCGTAGGTAAACAGGGGTTCTACCCTTCACTATTCGTCGGGGATATTTGCAGTTCCAGCTGAAATTAGTTTCGGTACCCACCAACCCCCTCCCCCCCCACTTCGGGCCCCTTTGGACCCTGTCGTGAATAAAATTACCAAATCCCTGGACAGATATCCAGACGTTGATAATGTGCTGTGCTTGTGAATGGCACGTTTTAGTGTGTTTTAATGAATTTATATTATTATTTAGTTTTGTTGGTATCAATTTTGAAGTTTTGGGAGTTTGGGGTACATTGTGGGGGGCTAGGAGTTGTTGCTAGGTGTATAGTACGACGTATAGCAAATAATTCGCAGGGTGACCTATACATTTTCGTCCTCTTAGGGTAAAATTCGCACCCTCATCTTGCGAAGAGAATCGCGACCACTCCTGCGCGAGAAATATCGATAAACTGACGAAGCATCAGCAAATAAGTTTTTATTCTAAAGAGTTTTTACACATAATCTGTGGTCATGTATGTTATGGCTAATGTTAGGACAGCGGCTAATGTTTGATATAATCATTAATATTTTTTTTTACATGGGCGCAGAGTCTGTTAGGTCAGGGTATAGTGAGCGAAGCGAAAGTGTTAGGTTGATATGTAAGAACAAATTAAAAGTAAATTGACACCTAACATTAGCCAGCTAAACTTAGTTTTAGCACAGATACTATAATATGTTACTACTCTTCTAACATATGCCATAACAAACACAGATATTTTATTTTCCTATACAACATTCAATAACCAGCATCACACGAAAGATCTTCACCAAACTCAATTTACATGTCCGTTACTAAATTTAAGCGGCGAATAAAAAATATTATGCTTCCTTTTCATTTCGCTTATGTAAATGTCCTGCCATTTTGCGAGCCGGCCATTGTCTAAGTTCTGTGGGGCCAGTCTGTGGGGTCACAGATGGCTGAGGGGTCGTCTTAATGTTACAGATTTAATGAGACTTTTTGACCCCTCGCGAGGACATCAATCGTCAGATGGGGTTAAGGGTTAGTGAACTCGGAATAAGATGGAGGGTTCCCGAGATGCGGAGAATTTAGAGTAATTGGATAATTTTAGACTCTCCAGCTAGATAGATAGATCTAAGATAATTTTGAAATATCTAATAAAAATACTAATTTAACAAAATTTACAATGACCAACGTGATACAATCTATACATCAAAATATCAAGGTTAACTATGAATGTATATAGATTTGTTAACCGTTTTTAGGGTTCCGATCCTTAAAAGGAAAAAAGGAACCTTTATAGGATCACTGTGTTGTCCATCCGTTTGTCTGTCTGTCCGTGTGTCATACCTTTATATCAAGAACGCGTGGATACATCAAGCTGAAATTTATATCAATTGTTAAGATATGTGTTTGCATAAATTTGTGAAAAAAAAACAACCTAAAAAAAAGCCTTCTAGGTCAACGCAATCGAAGGATACGACCGTTTATGCTGTAAAATTGTTGGATTTTCATAGTAATTTTGCAATCGACGCAAAATCTATAGGGTACTTCCCGTAGGCCTACAATCATGAAATTTGGCATAAAGCAAGGTCTTGTAGCACAAGTAAAGGGAAACATCTGAAAACTGCAATTTTCAGTCTTTCTACAAAAAAAAATCATTTGGTTTACATAGATGACATAAGACTTTAGGTTTTTATGTGGAAACCTAATTACACATGTTACGCTCTCCAAGTGTGATCGGAACCCTTGGTGCGCGAGTCCTACTCGCACTTGGCCGGTTATTTTTCTACCGCCAACCGAACTGATTCAAATTACCCAGCATCACAATCCAATCCGCACTTATTCTCAGTTCTCGACAGTTCCCGACAGTACCACCAACAAACAACAAGTTTGTAGCCTATGTACATACTAGATGCATGTAACGTAATACATAATGTGCTGGGAGATAATTTATGTGGAGCCATCGCCACGCTGGCCAACTTTATAAATTACTTTCTCAGATAGCGAGGGTCGGTCTACAGTCGACGCATATTTGCTTTATGAGAATTTCCGTGTGAGATTTTTAAGATTTCTTTGTACTTACATGTGTATTTTCAAAGTACATAGCAATAAAACAATTCAAATCAAAACTTATATTGGCATTTCATAAATTAGAATTGAATTATAACTTTGTTCTTTGTAAAGGACAATGTGTCGATAGGAGGTTACGGAAGTTGAGTATGTAATGATTTATCTTTCGAGCTCTTAATTTCCAACAAAACCGAATTATTCGTTTTGAAATCAACCACTTGTGGTTTTTTGTCTGCTGACACAACGCTGTTACTTTATTTTGATTTTCTTAGTAACAAAATAATGTACTAGTAGTCATGACATGACAGAATCAATAAAAGGAAAGCTTAAAATTTGCTTTTACGGATTCTTGTAACTTATAAAAAAATTCTTATTATTTCTATAATTTCATATTGTAATCTTTCATTTACCATTCATCATTAAAGTTTAAAATTAATGAATGAAACAATATTAAAATCTCTATAAAAATATATCTACCAGCTTGCGACCACTGTGGCGGGGCCCGTACGCGTGGGCGTGCCCACAGCAGACTGGGAAACTATCGCGAACTTGCGCTGCCCCTTCCGCCGACCCTAGTGTGGGGAAACAACCTATCCTACACGCGGACGTGTGGGGAACAGAGGAGGCATTGGCACTTTCTTCAATATTTATCTATGAGATATCTGTGTGCTTTGATTAATTGCGAGTATCAAAAAAATTCTGTGGTAGTTTAATAAAAAGGATAAGTTAATCGTAAGTCTAATTAATTAGGGTTAAGTTTTTTAAATAGTAGTATAGAAATACAGCAGTTTTGTTGACAATACAACCGGTACTAGATTTCGAAATGATCTACTTTGTTTGAAAATAGCAATAAATAAAAAGTTATCCTCCTATTAGATTTGACTAATTGACTAAGTTAAAACTAGAAATACTTTACTAGTCAAAATTAGAATTCACCACTGATGTATTTGATTTTCAGTTAGGTCTAGTTGTCACAAAGAGCTTTAATTAAAACTAGACTTGAGAAACTAATTTGGGATCGAAAACAAGAAAAAACATTTATTCAATATTTTTTAAAAGTATAGTCAATTCCTGACCGAAATACCATTATTGTGGCTAAGTTTCAATTGAGTTAGATTCCCAGACTAAGGTTAGATTAGGTTGGAACTTAGAAGAAGCAAAAGCGCGAGCGGAGCGGAGTGGAGCGAAGCGTATGCAAATAAAATGGGACGAAAGTGTTTTGTGGTAACAGTTCGGAACAGTTTTCACTGACTCGCTTTGGAAAAACGCGTTTTGACTTGTAAGAACTAGTTTCAACTGATATGAATTTTGAGCATTAGTTATTTCTAGTTTTAACAAAGGCACTTAGTAAGAACTAGTTTTAACTAGTGAAAACGCTTTCTAACTAAAAACGGGTTATAACTGTTACATATATTTCGTTATACTCGTATTGTTTCTATATTCACCCATTCCGATTGTAAATAGGACGTCCGGATCTTTCGAACCGTTTCATTATCGGAAACATTTTTTTGCTACAAAATGTACATGGAAGAGAGAGAGTAGAGCTTCGGGGTTTTCCATTAATTACGGTCCATGTATATCAACATTATCCATCTCTCCTTGGCATATTTGACGTTGCTGAAAAACAAGCAAAATAATAAAATAATACTCCAACCCGATGCAAACAAACTCCTAGTTTCTAGACCGCAGCCCGCTGTGGTCCCCTGCGGCAACTTTCCCCGTGTTTTCTTACTCCAGCAGACTTTTCCTACTCATTTGCATTCAAAAGCAGATAGTGCGATGCGATGATACGCCGCTTCAAACCTCGTTGTTCCTTTGTGGATCCAACAGGAACAGAACTCTGGAAGCGAGCGCAGTTGTGACTAACTTCGCGCAGAAGTTGGATGTAATGTTGCAAAAACTAGAACCGCTTACGGCTGGTTTAACAATTAGGTACACGTACCTAAGCAGGGAACTGGGAGGGAGTTGCCGGTTCCGTTTTAGCTGGGAAATTAGTTTCTGAACTTGCTACGATCAGCGAATAAGTAGGTTGCGGGATATCGCTGGGAAATTTCATCTAGCAACACTCAGAATATTTCTTCGTTCAACCATAATAATATGTAGCTACGACCGAATTGTGTCATTTAGTAAATTGTAAATATAATTTGTTCATCAGTTGTGTTGGAACCATCAAGAACTTAATAAACAGTTGCTGTGTTCATTATAAGGGTCAGATGAAGGTAGAAGGCTAATTGTCCTAACAGCAATATTGTAGTCCCAAAACGTTTCTTGGTGACATTAATTCGTGTAGCTGTAGTTGAGATATGTTAGCGTGAAGGAGTGTAGTCCAGTATGGTATTGGCCTCATTTTGGAAGTAGTTTTAAAATAAATATTATTAAATTTTAAGCGCACTACATTAATATTTCCGGGATATCTTCTGTAGTTTCAATAAAAAAAAAGTTGAATTTAAAAAAAAAAACGCGCCAGAAACGCTGTTTTTCTAATACATGACTCGCGTGACGTCACATGCTCGTGAGTAAACGCCCGCTTCAGTCAAGTCAGTTGTCAAAAACGAGCGTGTGACGTCACCAGAGAGATAAAAGGTCAGACAGATCGTTTTCGTCATGTTTTCGTCACAGATTATATTTCGATAGTGTATACATTTTAATTGCTGGAATCCACAAAAAACAAACATATTTTACTCTAAAATATAATGAACCTGAGGGGATTACCAAATTTTGTCCAATATTTTTAATGTTGTCCAATACCGTATTCCACTACGCAATGACGTTGCCACGAACCACCGATTCTAATCCCCGTATTAAAACACCATAGTCACTTCCGCCATGGCTCCATCTAAATAGTTTCGCGTCGTAAATATCGGAACGTATAAATCGTCGTCGTCCGCATTACATGAGCGCCATTAAAGCTGTCGCAGCACACAAACACACAAAGACTACAGAAGTTAATCTTCTTACAATTCGCGTTCGAGAAACGCACAAGTTAATATATAACTGGCCAAGTGCGAGTCGGACTCGCGCACGAAGGGTTCCGTACTATTATCTATAAAAACCGCTAAAAAAAATATGTTAGTTGTATGGGAGACCCCCTTAATATTAAATTTCTTTTGTTTTTTAGTATTTTTTGTTAAAGCGGCAACAGAAATACATCATCTGTGAAAATTTCAACTGTCTAGCTACCACGGTTCATGAGATACAGCCTGGTGACAGACAGACAGACGGACGGATGGACAGCGACGTCTCAGTAATAGGGTCCCGTTTGGCACCCTTCGAGTACGGAACCCTAATAACAGAAGAATGCTCAAAATGTATTTAAAATCAACCCTAAGGGAATGAAAATCTCATTTACGTCCGGTTCCAATAACCTATCTATCCTGGTTTTCACATTACTGAGTTAGATTTGACAGTTGCGCCATAGAAATTATGTCAACTTCGACCCTATCTATCTGCAGATTGAGGATAGATAGGTTATTGAAACCGGACGCTAGTGTATCATAGTACCTACATTTAATTTCTGTCGGGCATGGATTTTTTTGAGCATTCTCCTTTGACATCTGAAACCTATCGCGAGCGCTGTCAAATGTACGTCTCTGTATAAAATATACAAACATGAGCGTTACTTCTGCAGGCAAACATTTTGTGGCTGAACTACAGCTACAGCAGTTTTCAATTACAGGAGGCATTCGTGATATTTGCTCGCGTCCGCGCCCACCAGAAATTGCTGGACGCCATCTCGGGCGAGGGGTGGGGTCGCGGGCGGGAGGGGGGTGGTTTTGGCGCCAATCCGCGCGCCTTCTGCGACTTCCGGACGCCATTGCAAGATGAACAGCGAAGACGAGAAACATGGAAATGCTTTTGGAAAAGTAAGTGTTTCACATTTGAAGATCAAAATTTTATTTAGTCAGTTTCTCTATCGAGAACCTGGATATTAACGTCTTGAGAAGGTTATATTGCTCATTCCCACTAGCCGGCAAGAATGTTTAGGGATGTAGGATTCAAGCATTTATTCCTTTTGACGTAGGCAACAGTAAATGCAATGCCTCCTCATTCACCAAACTATGCATGTTCATACCTAATTACTTATGAAATAGGTAAAAGTAAATATATCCAGGTTATTTTGGCAGTACCTAATAAGTGCATTTTTATCGCAAAATAGTAGTAGGTCCTACTCAGATTTTTCTACTATATATGTAAGTATATTGTAAACATATTTTTTTGTAAAGTATCTAATGTATTGTAAGTATGTAAAGTATTTCATGAATCAATTACTCACCGGCGCACTCAGAGAGATTTAATCAACCATTAAGTCAGTTCCTTTGAATTTACATACAAAATCCTTTACTTAGTAATCCTTAATGAATCATTAAATGACTCTGGGTACGGCGGTACCTGTTACTAATACTAATATTAATACCTACCTCGTTTCATGTAAAACCACCGGAATGTCAATCAGTTCACCAAATCGAATATTTTCGTAATGTGATCTTCTCCAATTCGCAATCATTTCATTTATATGCCGTTTCTAACAACTAGCGCCTGACTTGTGGTATTCATTAGCCTCCCTATACATGTTATTTTCTACTAATCCTCTAACAAAGACTTTAAAGTGTCATCCTAAAATGCGCTGCAACATTCGGATATTAGACCCAAATTCGTTTGTGGGTATTTTAAGTCGATTTGACATAACTTGGGCATTCGGAGCCAGCATTTCGCCACATTGTTTCGGATTTCGGACTCTGTAGTAAGTATTATAAAAGGGAATTTGTTAATTTCCAAAATGGCGGACGGATAGTGGTTCGTTAAGTTTCTAAACGAGCTCGGCGGTCTCTTTGAAAATGTTCCTTAAATTAAATCGGATGGTGCTGAGATATTTCCGTAGAATTCATCCGTGGTTCATGTATTACAATTCTTTAGGGTGGTATTTCATAAAAGTTTATAAACGAATAGCTAATAAATGTCATAGTAAAATAAAGAGGTTACCATGATAACCACTTATTCTTTTATAAATATATAATCCTTTCTCTTAATTCCTTTGAGTTCACATAAAACACACACATTACGTAATTTATGTAGATCAATAGACCCGAAACTACAACTACACCCCAAAGTCCCCCAAGACCCTAATAACGTAAATTAATCAAACCCACACAAGAACACTTCGCTCACTCTCACATAGAAAGTAGACCGTCTAGAGATAAGCGAAAAGCGGGTCGCGACGGGCACTTCCTTTTTGAGATCATAATACTTACATATTAATTTGTGTAGCGTAGCCAATTTGTTGTCTCAAAGCTGGAGAGCCCTTTGAATCCACACTTCCCTATCTGTTGCGACCTCCGGCCGCCTCGGCTGAATCTTGTTGGTCGTCCCGCCAAGGCGATTTATTAATTTATTTATTAATTCATCTGATTGAATGAGTTCCTCTGCCACCTCGTATACGGAAAAAGTTGTGACACACGAGTTATTATAAATTCTGGCTTTATTGGACAGTATGGTCGGTGGGGGAAAAAAATAGTCCACGGTCCACCCAGGTGGACAGAGAAGGTGGACCGTGGGCAATAACTAGTTATATGATAGTGATAGCACGTGATAGCCGGCTCGTCGAGTCTCATCGCAGTCTGAGTCGGTCATGTCAAGCATCGAGCAAAGTTCCATGTCAAATGTCAGTCCCAGCCAGCCTGCCTTGGCAGTTCTTCATTCTGTCCCTCAAGATACGCTTACACGGCCAATTGATATTGCGCGATTTCATCAACTGTCACGTCATGCAACTCAGGCTACATCAAGCAATATGGCATTGGCAAAAAAAGCTATTGTAGCTTGTGATACCACCAGACCGCAAGAAGCAATTAGAAGCAATATCGCGGTAGGTAATCATTGCCGCAAGTAGTTAGAATTTTGGTTACAAGGCAATTTTTGCTCAAGTGTTCATGTAAGCGTGATCTAAAATAAGTAATTGGCACCAACGCAGAAGACACCACCACGAAAAGGATACGGCAATAATGAATTCGGGAGTCACAATTAAAGAGGGGAAGTCCGAACGGATGATCTTGCAAGAGTAATCTAAGGGCTGAGGGCTGAGGCAGCGGGGTGGAGGGAGGGGGAAGGTTTTAGGGAGAGAGCTGTAGATACTTGGAGCGATTTTAGGGAGAGTGGTAATGGTTGTACAAAGGACCAAGGGTCCGAAATTTAAGGTGTTTTTAGAGTAAACAGAAATAATGACCACCAAAACGTTTTCATGAAATGTTTCGTGGAACAGACTTCCAGAAACTGTTATTAGTGCACCATCAGTGAACAGTTTTAAAAATAGACTTGACAATTTTATAAAACAAGTGCAGTGAAATGTGAACTGATATGCACGCATCAGCTTCAAGCTGCTTGTGCATAATAAATAATAATAATAATATAATATTATGGCTCGTATTGTCAAAAAGTTATCAGATCTCATTTAGAGCCATTCTACTTACTCATTCAGTCATAACGCCCCTACAAGCGTCAAAATATGTGGCTTGGCCGTATCAATACTATTGTATTGAACGGTGAATATGTCGGAGCCATATCGTAGAATTGGCCATATCATAAAATGGCGGTGTTTAATGAAAACATGTCTTTTCAAAAGCATTTTTATTCAGCACTTTGTGATGTTTTTTGTGTCAAACTAAACGATGTCAAACTAACACGAAGAATATTTGACTTAAGTCTTCACCTAAGCTACCGCAGTGTTTGCCCTAAAATATTTCATTGTTTCATGACACTTGGCGGTTGGTCTTTTAATGATATGGCGCCGACACATACACATAACAATAATTTCATAATTTCTTTATTGCAACTGTTTACATAAGACAATAAATATTCGGTCAAGTGTAAGTGTGTAAGTCATAATCGCACAAGAAGGGCGGTAATACGTGCCATCGTATAACAAAACTTAAGCACTCAAAACAATAAAACAAAAACAAAAAGAAAATTAAATAACTCACGACCTACGGATTGAGGGCCTACAACATACCGGCTGCGCCACAACAGCGGTGTGAGTTGACGCGAAATATACCATCATATTTTTATTTATTTATTTATTTATTTATTTATCTATTAATATCTACCATTACAGGCATAGACCTAATGCGGTAAATACTTACATAATTACACGACTACTTATAATATTGAAATGCATGGATGTATCAAAACACGTATGGGACCCCCTTTAATTTGTAATATCTTTCGTATTTCAGTATTTGTTGTTGTTGCGGCTTCAGATATACACATTCTGTGAAAATTTCAACTTTCTAACTATTACGGTTCGTGCTCTAGGTCCCGCTGACGGACAGACAGACAGATGGACAAACAGACAGCGTGGGCTTAATAATAGGGTCCCGTTTGGTACCTTTCGGCTACGGTGCCCTAAAACATAGAAAACGTGTACAAAGGCGAGCATACTCTGATAAGAGATCTCTTCCATCAAACTATGTGACTAGCTATATCGCCACACAGGGTAACCTTATACATTGATTTAATTTTCCATTTCTCCATTACCTACTGGGCACCCTGTAACCCTTCAAGCGAAGGTGGCAACAGCCAACCCTGCAACAGTCTTTTGATCTCAGATCCTGATCCGCGCCGGTTCACTGGCTCGGAGTCGCATCTGCGTCTCCAATGAAGCGAGTGGCTGACGACGGGTTAACAGAAACTGGGCTGCAGTCTGGTCAGGGAATCGTGTAACACCAAATATATACATATGTCACCGGAAAATAAGAAGAATCGTCAGTTGATCTATTTACCAGTTACTTAAAAAAATACTGACCTAAAAAAAACTTAGTAACGTAAAGGGCCGCTTGTTCCGCAATTTGGGCAGCTGCTACGCGCAGGATAATTGGAGTTTAAAACATAGTGTCATGTCATTAGTGTATCCGCATACACTAATGTCATGACACTATTATACTCTATATACAATACTTTATTTATTATACACTATATACTCTAGTAGAGTAACAGTTCCGACCGCATTAGACTATTTACTAAAGGGTGAAATGAATTAAGATAACCAACCAGGTAAACATTCACTTTTGAGATTTGTAGGGAAAATCAAAACCCCTTCGCAGAAGCACACCGCTCGAACGACCGAACAATGACGAACTATTGTTATATAAGATGTGTTGGCGAACCAGTTAAGTATTAATTAAAATATTTTCCTTCCAAACATACTTAGATGTTACTCTGTTTTAACTCTCCCAGTAATTTATTTTGCTCTAAAGACGATTCACGAAACTGTCAGTAATGCAGAAAGTGACCCGGTCAATAAAGCCATGAAAGAGAAGAGATCCTCTGTTGGCATCACTGGTGGGCAGAGATCCTTTGTAGGCATCACTGGTGGGCAGAGATCCTCTGTAGGCATCACTGGTGGGCAGAGATCCTTTGTAGGCATCACTGGTGGGCAGAGATCCTCTGTAGGCATCACTGGTGGGCAGAGATCCTCTGTTGGCATCACTGGTGGGCAGAGATCCTTTGTAGGCATCACTGGTGGGCAGAGATCCTTTGTAGGCATCACTGGTGGGCAGAGATCCTCTGTAGGCATCACTGGTGGGCAGAGATCCTCTGTAGGCATCACTGGTGGGCAGAGATCCTCTGTTGGCATCACTGGTGGGCAGAGATCCTTTGTAGGCATCACTGGTGGGCAGAGATCCTCTGTAGGCATCACTGGTGGGCAGAGATCCTCTGTTGGCATCACTGGTGGGCAGAGATCCTCTGTAGGCATCACTGGTGGGCAGAGATCCTCTGTTGGCATCACTGGTGGGCAGAGATCCTCTGTAGGCATCACTGGTGGGCAGAGATCCTCTGTTGGCATCACTGGTGGGCAGAGATCCTTTGTAGGCATCACTGGTGGGCAGAGATCCTCTGTAGGCATCACTGGTGGGCAGAGATCCTCTGTAGGCATCACTGGTGGGCAGAGATCCTCTGTAGGCATCACTGGTGGGCAGAGATCCTCTGTAGGCATCACTGGTGGGCAGAGATCCTCTGTAGGCATCACTGGTGGGCAGAGATCCTCTGTAGGCATCACTGGTGGGCAGAGATCCTCTGTAGGCATCACTGGTGGGCAGAGATCCTCTGTAGGCATCACTGGTGGGCAGAGATCCTCTGTAGGCATCACTGGTGGGCAGAGATCCTCTGTAGGCATCACTGGTGGGCAGAGATCCTCTGTAGGCATCACTGGTGGGCAGAGATCCTCTGTTGGCATCACTGGTGGGCAGAGATCCTTTGTAGGCATCACTGGTGGGCAGAGATCCTCTGCCAAGGCAAAAAGCGTGACGCTATGATTTTTGTAACTAGATACTTATTAATTAAGGCTACATAATCAATCAATCTATGTACCTAGTTTATTGCACAAAAAAAAACATTATATATATGAAGGAAAATTAATAATACTAGTACAAAGACGAGCTTATCTTTCTCTGCATTACCTATTCACAGTCGTACTCAAAACTAGAAGACACGAAATTCATACTGAGACGGATCGATACCACGCGAACTTAAATTTCAACGCCCGCCCGAAGAACGCTTGGCGCTGCACGTATTATAAGGAACTACGTTTTTGGTAATGCAGTTTGAGTGAAAGGTCAGCAAAATTTGAGGATGTGTTATTTATAATTGATATTGGATGCGATTTCGAAGACAGATGAACTGAATTAAAAGGAGAACTAAGCTCTCTAAACGTCATCATGACGTCATCTTAGTTGCTTAGCTCTAATCGGTAATTGGAAGGCATTGTAAGTTAAATAACCTGCTGACAGCCCGCGTTTTACCGCCCTTTTCAATAACCTATCTATCTTTAATCTGCAGATAGATAGGGTCTTTGACATAAGTTCCATAGTGCAACTGTCAAAACTCTAGTAATGTGAAAATCATGGATAAGGGCCATAGGATAGTATCTCTAACTTTTAGGTCGTATTCGAGCGGTTTTGAAAAACAGCGGATCAACATTATTATAACAACGAAACTGTCAAAAAGTGTGAGTTCCACCTGTCACCGCACTTACTGTCAAATTGACGTTTAAAGTAGACATGTAAAATCAAGAAAATACACTAGTTTCTTCCAATCCAGCATATTCCGCTGACCATTACGCGATTATACGTCCATAATATTTGGCTTACAAGTAATGCATTTTGCTACCCGTTCAAATTATAGCAGATATGTTAATACGAGTCGCCCCCGACCGCCGCCCCTCTCCCCCCCCCCCCTGGCGTCCTGCTCCGGCCCTGGGGGTACGTCCGAACTATTATAAAGGGTAGCTCGAAAGTTAGATTAATGATGTTAGAAGCTGGCTAGTGCACAGACGGTTAGTATTTTGGACGTTCAAATAGATTAGCACTAATCTCGAGTTAAAAATATTTTTTTTTATTTTTTATTGCAAAACACAACAGATATTTAACACTTCATTTCTAAGTATATAGACACGGTTTTATATCTAGTAAATTATCCTAAAGGGTGTTTAATTCATTTCCATAGGAAGTATAAGTATTGAATAACAGGAATGTGTACCACAATCGTAAATAATTATTTAGTCTAGTAATTAACGAAAACTTTCTGACATAAAAAAGTAAAGATTAAAATAACTAAGGCACGTAGCAACTAAAAGCGTTACGTACGTAGCACGCACGCCGTAGCATCGTAGACGTTACGAAAAAAACTTTGGTTTACGTTTCTGACGCCGATGTTATTTCTTAATTTCGGAATTTCTTTATTGTAGTCCACAAAACAGACATACAGAAAATACATGAAAAACAATGTACAAAGGCGAGCTCATCTCTAACAAGAGTTTTCTTCCACCAAACCTTATGGAAAGGGATATAATTTAACGGGGGAAGACTTCACTTAAATGACAAACTTAACTTCTTTTGTCGGTTTACTCTCATAAGGACATATGCGGAACTAACTTACAATGGAGAACAATAGATGTCGGAACGAGAGGGTATTTATGTGCAATGAATAATTGTGAAACGAGCTCCGTGGTCTAGTGGGTTCCATGTTTGCTTCTCACGCAGGAGATGCAGGTTCGAATCTCGGTGCTGACCATTACCAGTGAGATAAATCATTTATCTTAAGTACGTTATGTGGATGTTCTAACGTTGATGGAAAACATCGTGAGGTTAACCTTCATAATTCCATAGCTGTGGCGATGGTCTTGCCCCCTGTCGCGCAAAATGGATTATTGAATCACTGGCTAAAAGTGGGCACAGCTGCAAGGCACAATACAACTTGTGCCTCGGCCACCCCGTATGGGAAAAGGCGTGACGCTATGTTATGTTTGTTTGAATAATTGTGAATCGTAACGCTTAGTGTTGACTTTGACCTAGGTCTACCCAGCAGTGGGATACCGTATACAGGGTTTAACAGAAAAATGTGCTCATATTCTTGGGGGTTGTTAGGTTAGGTAATCCTGAACCACTTACGTTTGGGCTAGGCGATCAGCTGAAGTATTTGAGAGGTAAAAATTAAAGTTACTCTGATGAAATCGGTTTTACAGTGAAAGGTGCTCAATTTGATTTCCCTAAAAACCCCAGGAATAAGACTACACCTTTCTGTTATACCCAGTATAAAAAACCGCATACCTCCAAACTCACTCTCGGGTGTACTCTCCTATCGAGGCCCGCGGTAAGTGTGGACGATCTAACTTCGCCATGCGCACACACATACTCGCAACACACACATACTCACACAGACGTATGTAAAGTGTGGACGCGTCAAAATGACGCCGCGGAGCTTTGAGCAGGGTTTACATGGAGATGAAATTGTGGAAAGATGAAGATAACATTTCTATTACGATTACTGATGTGCCGTTGCTGGCAATATTGCCATTTGTGGGAATATGATGTATGGGGAAATATTGCCCCCTTACATTAAATGTCAATATTGCCGGAAAAATGGCAACATTGGCGGCAAATGCACATCAGTTCATTCCTAGAACATAATGTAAAAAATTGTGTCAATTGTAAATTTTGACTAATTTGTTACCTTCTATTTAAAATTACGTGACTCTATGTCATAATTGTTTTTGCATGCTATAATTTAATTAGCTGGATGTGTTTATCTGACAGAAACTATATTATACCACCTTTGTATAACCATATCTATCGCAAATAAAAGTCTTTATCTTTATCAGTGATAACGATTGAAGAACAGTTTTATCCGTATGGTCCAGGCCGGTGGCACGCAAAATGAAGTTGGTATTGAATATCAGGCTAAAAATGCGACCTAAATGAAGCCTTGCCTCCCCGTATGAGATACGACGTGATGCTGTTTATGTTATTACTGTTATGTACTGTTATTATTTTGACAGCCGCTAAATGGAGCTTAAGGGCCATTTGCACCAAAAACTTAATTACGATTGGCGTCCTAATTCTGTTTAGCAGCTGTCTAAATGTATAAAATGTAACTTAATTGTGATTAACGCGCTAATCACAATAAGTACTTTTGGTGCAAATGGAACTGAGTGCAATATAAATACAAATCAAATCAAATAGTTTATTTGTAAAAACATAGGTACAATAAGTTATTTATTATAGTGTGATTGGATCGCTATGTTTCGCCATAGGGCATACAAATATTTTATACATCTAGGAATAGTATATACATGCTTAATTTATTTTCTAAATCCACGCATATGCATTTATGTAATTTGGAGCAGGCTTATGTAGATATGCTATGCATATTTTTTTTTATTACAATGCTGGGTCATTTAAGTATTCATTTATAGCGTAGTATGTCTTATTAATAAGTAACTTTCTCAATTCCCTCCTAACGAAGTCATGTTGAGTGGGAGCCTGGCTGACAGGTAAACAGCCTTGGCATGTTTGACAGTATAACTTGGCTTGTTGTACTTAGACGGCGATTAAACTCCATTTAGCGAATGTCGAAAGTGGGGAACAAGTTGCCCTTAATCTCTTAATATCACAAATACCCGTTAGTTACAAATTTAAATTATTATGGAAGACACAAGCTTGCAATTGGCTTAGAATTTCTTTATTGTTCTCACACTATTATAATATACAGAAAACTTAAGATAAAAAAAAAGTTGTTCAAAGGCAAGCTTAATTTATTGCATGTAAGCTCACTGTTCACTCACACAAACGCGAATCACCCTTAAGTGTCCCGCCTTCATCGCAGAGGATTGAGGCTGTGGCCAACGTAGAATATGTCAAATCGGAACATAAACCTTATTCCAAATAAAGAGTATTTAATTGCTGGCTGAGGGTCACTGCCTCTGATTCTCCTAAGGAAAACTTGTTTGTAACTGCACTGAAATGCAGTACATGAATGAAATCTAAATGTTAGTTTATTCCAGCGGCGACAATTGCAAAACATAATTCGTAAAAGAAGCCCGAACTTATAAAATTTATTTGCATTTTTGTAGATGACATGACGAACTCACTGGGTCATCATCATCATCTACGCAGCGGCGGTGTCATTTCAGTACCAATGGGGCTGAACTAGGAAAAGGAGACTACAGGTAATTTAAACCTATCTCCAAAATGAGTTGGCGCAATCAGCATTTCACGGCGATTTGGTCATAAAAAGTCAAACATAATTTTTTACACATTAATTTACAAAGGATATTACACTAAACTAATACTAAATACCAAACTAAAATTATCCTTAACTAACCTATAAATATCTTACTACATGTATATAGATATACAAATATACACAACTTGGACGCCAGGAGGCTTTTGTGTAACGAAGTCCCTATCAAACTTCCAGTGGGTGCTGGCGTAGCTCAGTCTCTCCAAAATAGATATTTACAGAAATACCTCGATATTTACAATAATTCCTCAATATTTACAAATTAAAGGTCATATTCCACGAGGGCATGTCGGTCTCACATGTACCTACTTTATTAACAAGTGGTCAAACGAACTTTGTGACATTTAATATTTCTTAGAATCCTTGAATATATTTCTCTTGAAACGATATGTTAAATCGCACAGAGGAAGCTCAATAAATATGTCCAGCAAGAAACAATTTTAGCAATTACTCCACACTTTTATTAAATCAACGACCAGCATTTACAGCGCAAGCTCAGGAACCTATTTTCTTGATTATTACGAGATAAGATGTTTTATCTGCAACTCTCGCATATCCCCGCTAAGACCGCCCACATTTCGGACGCGATGCCTCGTAGTTGGGTAAAACTACTCCCGCACCGTTATATTTACGCTTCAGACGACGCTCCAATCTACTGTACACTGTACTGTACACTAGGTACAGAATACTGGCCCTACAGCGTGGCTAGAACTTCTCCGCACATGATGTCATAACATCATGCCTTTTCTAATACGGAGCTGCAGAAGCACAATTGCGGCCATGTTTGATACATTTTATAACTTTAGTATTCCTTGGATAGCTCTGCCAGCTACAAAACATATGTCTTGTTCTATAACTATTTTCATTATAGTTAGAGCGTATGAATTAGTTTGAATTTAGAACTTCTCTACTTCAAGTACTGTTTTTAGGGTACCGTACCCGAAGGGTGCCAAACGGGACCCTATTACTGAGACTTCGCTGTCCGTCTGTCCGTCCGTCCGTCCGTCCGTCCTGTCTGTCACCGGGTCCGTCTGCACGAACCGTAATAGCTAGAAAGCTGAAATTTTCACAGAATGTGTATATCTGTTGCCGCACCAACCACAAATACTGAAATACGAGAGATATTGCAAATTAAAGGGGGCCCCGATACAAGAGACGTGTTTAGATACACTTACGCATTTCAAAATGGAGATCTTGACTGAAACTGTTTATTTATTGTCATAGCAACCATGTCATAGACACATATACTACATATTTAAATATGATAGCATATTTCGCGTCAACCCACATGGTTGGGGTAGCTCAGCCGGTATGATGTAGACTCAATCCGGAGGTCGTCGGTTCAAATCTCGTGAAGGCATAAACTTTTTAAATTTTCTTTTTGTTTATTTTTTTATTGTTTTGAGTGCTTTTGATTTGTTGTACGATGGTACGGTACCCTTCGTGTGCGATACCGACCCGCACTTAACCGATTTTATTTTATATAACAAGTTTATAATGATATTAGCGCTGAATCTGAAATACAGGTTAATCCTAGCTCAGGTTCAGATGATTTCTGTTTTGTCTGACACAAATGCTCTGTATTAATTAAGTCTGCTATGTAATTGTGAACCTTTAATTATGCAATAAATTATTATTATTATTATTAGGATTATGGCCGAGGTTTTGGTACCGCATATAAAATTAAGTAATCTCTCCAAGTCAGTACATAATCCTTAAACTATTTTAGATAGGTACCTCGAATTGACATCCTCTGGCCGAATGCACAGAGTATTCCAATGCAGTTACGTGTAAATGACATAATTTTATCTCCCAAGCGAAAGACAGCGATAGCATGAATTTGAGTATCTGTAAAAAATGGAGGTGTCAGTTGTGCATCTAAGTCATACGATAAAACCTAATAAACCGATGTCCATCCGGCTAGACATCTAATCTACTCGTTTAATACAGATTTAAAATGTCAATTAAAACAATTCTGGTATGTCCAGGGTGTGGAAATAACAGCAGAGTCCCGAACGACGTGTGGCTAAGTGAATTAGAACGTAAATTAATAAACATCGAAACCTGACGCTAGAAGCGGACACCCTGTAGACACCCAATTAGTGAGAGTATTTTCTGATACCCTGTAGGATGTAACACCCTGTGTTATCGTAAATTCCGTGTCTAATTTTTCTAAGATCGGCTAGTTATCGCTTTCATATTTTTTTTATTGCAGACAATTAATTGCAATGACAAAAAGTAAATAAAAACAGTGTACAAAGGCGAGCTTATCTCTAAAAAGAGATCTCTTCCAGCAAACCAAGTTCCGATGAGAGAGTTTGATATATCAGCAAGGGTAGACCTTTGTGTACAACAATATACCTACGAGTACCTACAAAGCAAGAAAATACTTACATCCAAATACATCCTAAAATTAACTACCAAAATATTAAAGATATAATACTATTAATAAACTAATATATATAAAGAAATATTTACATACACATACACTAATAAATACATACAAACTACCTGAGATTTAAAGAGTAAAGTAATGTTTCTTTACCTGGCTTTTAAATATGTTTAGAGTAGGATTATTTTATGCTCATGTTTGTTGGTGCTAAGTGTTTCGATGAAAGTTGTTTATGAATTTTATTTTAAAGTCAGTTATTGGATTTTCAAGATATTACAATTTATGTAACTCAAAAAAAAAAGTATATGATAAAATGCTGAATCTCTTTTTTCACCTGACTTCTGAAGGAAGAATGTCACAATTTTGTCACAAACAGACGTATTTTTGGGTTTTGTAATAAAATGCCTTGTTTCTCTATTCCAGATGTGACGTCATTGTCAGGCAGCTTCAACGTCAACGAGCTATGATGACCCGCTGACACGCAGTCCAAAGCACACACGCATAAATCTCCTATACTACCTGGTAATAATTGCTTTGTATTTTTACTTCTCCAAGTCTATACTGTGTCCTATTGCAGGGCAAACCCGCCGACTACAGGATGTTGATTTGAAAAGTTACGCCAAGCTCAGAGGTTGTTATTTACACGACACTAAAGCTAAAAAAATATATAAAAAAATCAGTAAGTTAGTTTTTTATCTATATTTTTTATTTCAAAAATATTTAGAAAAATCATGAAAATGTGGTCCGAAACGAGTGGCACGGGGCGGGATGGAACTCAGGGCGCGGGGGGAGTCTGTTAGCACTCACGCGTGGTGACTAGCGGGGTATCCACAATTTTAGGTAATTTCAGGAACATCTTCAGATGGGAAGTTATGAATGAAAATTATGCGAGGGAAAATAAACATTTTTTTTGACATCAGCGATACGTAAACTATCGACCCTGAGTCGGTCGTAACTTTACAAATAATGTAATTACTTACGCTGGAGCCAGTTTGACGCCAGCGTACTTCGTTCTACTGTCCAAAACGTAGTACTTACGCTAGCGCCACTTTGACGCCAGCGTAAGTACGTTTTGGGCAGTAGGATACGAAGTACGCTGGCTTCACGCTGGCGCTTGTGAATTGGATTCTGGTTTTAGTAGAATACCAAATACCTTGTATTGAAGTTTGTGCCAGGCTTGTGGAATGCTTGTGAACAGTAGAATCCGGGCCGTAGTACTAAGTTTTGCCATCCTAGAACTGGCATTTTAGTCATACTTATACAGGGTGACATTTAATTAGCTGGCCTTATTTTGGGGAATGATGTTACCCTTCATTATGAACCACTTTCTCCAAGAAACATCCATATATACTTAGTCGAAAATTTACTATGGAAGTATATCAAGTTACTATGGAAGTGCCAATTTTTTTTTCGTTTGCGACCATATGTTCCTTGGGGAAAGTTCGTCATAATGATAAGTACTATTATTCCCCAAAATATGGTCAGCTAATTAAATGTCACCCTGTATAAAGCTGTAAATGGTTGACCAGTAATCAAAGGGGAAACTATAATAACCACTTTTGAAATGTAGTTTGTATATTCGTATTTCAAAACCTCGAAACATTTTACTTGGAAATTGAATAGTCTATTCTAGCTATTTCAAATTAATGAAATCTAAAGCGTGTAAAGTGTATGTAGTATATCAGTATGTATAAGTGTAGTACATAGTTCTTCTGTATTTAGTATTTTTTCGTTCATATTTTATTTAAACTTGTTATTGTGCACTGCCTACCCTTTCATCATATAATTTTTCCTTTCACGCCTGGTTTGCTGGAAGACATCTCTTTTTAGAGATAAGCTCGCCTTTGTACATGTATTTTCTTTTAATTTAACTGTTTAAAATATTGTGTGCAATAAATAAAGAATTGAATTGAATTGAAATCTCACAATGGCCGAGCGGATAAAGTGTTCCTCAAACTAAGTACTGCTTAAAAACACTAGTGATTGATAGTTACAGCATTTTTTTATTCAAATACAAAAGTCTTTATTTGCCAGTTGCAGATCATACAAAGTTCACGTACAATACAGTATATACTAGATTGAGGTAGATTACTTGTGGTCTCCACATTATATTGAGGTAGATTACTTGTGGTCTCCACGTTATATTGAGGTAGATTATTTGTGGTCTCCACATTATATTGAGGTAGATTACTTGTGGTCTCCACATTATATTGAGGTAGATTACTTGTGGTCTCCACGTTATATTGAGGTAGATTACTTGTGGTCTCCACAGTATATTAAGGTAGATTACTTGTGGTCTCCACGTTATATTGAGGTAGATTACTTGTGGTCTCCACAGTATATTAAGGTAGATTACTTGTGGTCTCCACGTTATATTGAGGTAGATTACTTGTGGTCTCCACATTATATTGAGGTAGATTACTTGTGGTCTCCACGTTATATTGAGGTAGATTATTTGTGGTCTCCACATTATATTGAGGTAGATTACTTGTGGTCTCCACATTATATTGAGGTAGATTACTTGTGGTCTCCACGTTATATTGAGGTAGATTACTTGTGGTCTCCACAGTATATTAAGGTAGATTACTTGTGGTCTCCACGTTATATTGAGGTAGATTACTTGTGGTCACCACATTATATTGAGGTAGATTACTTGTGGTCTCCACGTTATATTGAGGTAGATTACTTGTGGTCTCCACATTATGTTGAGGTAGATTATTTGTGGTCTCCACATTATATTGAGGTAGATTACTTGTAGTCTCCACATTATATTGAGGTAGATTACTTGTGGTCTCCACATTATATTGAGGTAGATTACTTGTGGTCTCCACATTATATTGAGGTAGATTACTTGTGGTCTCCACATTATATTTCTTAGAAAACACATAAGATAAGCTGGCCTTTGTGTACACCTACTATGTATTTTTGTCCCATGTAATTTTTCTGTGTTAATTATGAAATTATGAGCATAGTTTTTCATAATATTTTGAACATCTAAAAAATGTAAAAGTCGGAAAGCGTTTAAGGGTGGGAAAGCTTATCTCTTTTTGTATGGAAAAGCTCGCGTGCAAACGATCCTCTTAAAGGAAGAAAGTCTAAGTTTTGCAGTCAGAGTCCAAAGTTGTACCAAGTAGCAATATCAAGTTTCAAAAGGAATATGTTTAATCACAACTCAAAAATACTGGTTTGCGCATCAAATATGTTTAATCACAACTCAAAAATACTGGTTTGCGCATCAAATATGTTTAATCACAACTCAAAAATACTGGTTTGCGCATCAAATATCAGAGCGAAGTGGTTGGTAGGTGAAGGCTAAAGAGGGTGAGCGAAGTGAAACCCCCTTTATCCTTCGTCTTAGGTTGACACTTAAGAACGTCAAACACCAACATACGAGCAAACAAAAATAACCGGCCAAGTTTGAGTCGGACTCGCGCACGAAGGGTTCCGTACCATTATCTATAAAAAAGCGCAAAAAAAAAAATACGTTATTTGTATCGGAGCCCCCTTAATATTAAATTTATTTTGTTTTTTAGTATTTGTTGTTATAGCGGCAACAGAAATACATCATCTGTTTTTGGTGGTAATATTTGGTGTGAAATTAAATACTACCCGTGAATAAACAAAACTGAAGATGGCTGAAGATATTTTATTTCCCTTTTCCAGGTCTGCAAAATACGGTCGCTGTCATTTGAGCTGCACCAGAACAACGTAAGAACTCCACGCTCAGCTTATAAGCTTGAGCAACGCCGCGGCTTCGCTTAACTATGCTTTACTCATGATATGAGCCATTTAACCTGCAGACGTTCGTTAGGCTGTGTCTCTTGACATATGTAGCCCGAATCCTTTTAATTCAAATCAACTGACTCTGCCAATGTCAAGAAATGGATTACACACCTTGAGACTACTGTTATAAGTGAAAGACTTTAATGAGACTAAACTATTGGGTCACCCCAGGGAGCACTTATCCAGTGGAGAGCGCATAGATACATTTTCCTTTGAAACACAACTCACCAATTTATGGGCGGCGGGGACGAGGTAAGAGAGTGTGATTGACCAGCCGCTGCGAAACTGTCTGGCGGCCCGTCATCGTACATAGGTTGCGTACGTTGAATACAACTAACGTTTGGCGAGCCGCGTTCCCCCGCAGGCGCTAACAGTAGGATATATAGTCTCTGGGTCACCCTGACAAACTCAGAAAGAAATTTTGTTATCGGTTCATAAATAATACATGTTTCGAGGTGACAGTCATAAAAAATATATACCTAACATATACAACCGAATTATTAAACCCCTCCTTTTTGAAGTCGGTTAAAAAAACCCGTCCATCTAAATACATAATTATAATCGAAATTACAGATCGAGTAAAATATTGGCGTTCTGTAAGGTTAATCTGAATTTAAAGATGGCTAATCGCTTCGTACTATCAACGAAATATATCGGGATTGATTCATAATTCATAATTCCTTTATTGAACTCCACAAAACAGATAAACAGAAATTACATGAAAGAATAAAAAAATTCAAATGCGATACATATTTAGGTGTATGGTACAAATATATTATGTTAATAATTTGCATGCCCAGCGACGGCTAAATGTGTGAGACTATTAAATATTTAAGAACCCACGTAATAACCACATTTAAAACAAATAAATGAATATGAATATGAGCTTATTGATTCTACTGAAACCTTATTAGCATACTCCAAGATCCTTAAATCCCGAATAGCGTGATCTTTAGAAATACTTTGAATTTGAATGATATTTACGGAGATTTGTTCACATAAACACGAATAATTGATACGATCTTTCTTTAATAACGATTGATGAATATCCTCTAAATATCAAATCAAATTATTTGTGTCAAATGTTTTGAACAGTATAATAATTTAAAAATAGGTATGAAATAAAGAATTATAAGAATACTTGTTTGTTTAATTCATATCCTAAGCTTATAACTGGCGGCTTAAAGCTTCGCGTCGCTTACCTGCTAATCATATTATTAGCTTTCTTGTGTAAAATAAAACAATATACTTGATGATATAGGTACATGTATACGTATATATATGTACCTAAATCATCCAAATATCTGGTAATCACAAGCTCAGACTTTAAACAAATCTAAATTAATGTTACCTCAACAAATAAAAAATTATAGGTATCAAAATACAGACAAATAAGAAGCTCAATTATAAGCAGAACTCATCAAAGACAGCGCAACGCAATCTATAAGCAATAAAAACAGCGCCACACCTTTTCCTAAACGGGGTGGTAGAGGTGTACAATTCCACCTACTTAGCGGATAATTCAATTCTTCATCATTTAATATTGCATCATAAATAAGTAGATACAAAAACTAGAATATTCGTGGATAACTTCACCCGATCTGCCCTCAAGCGAGCCGCGACAGAGGCGCCGCCGTCGACAGCGAGTTTTTCAACAACAACCTCTGAAAAAAATAGCAGCGTCATCTCGCGGCAAGCGGCAGAATTTTTTCTCGCAGCGGTCATAACACCCGACCACGTGCATTTGTTTTGGTTACTTTTTTTCTAAAAAAAGATCGCATACATAACACGCCGCCGGCCCGACACGTTGTAGGTGCGCCAAGCAAAATGGTCGTCATTTTTTTCTTCTCTTTTCAACCAGCTGTCCGTCCTTTTCGGTCAAAAAAGCGATCGTTATTTCAGTTCCGGCGCGACTGTGTGCGTCTCCGTTCGCCACCAAAGACAACTGCCGCCCCGCCCGCACGCGACTAGCCGCCCTATTTCCATTTCGCCCGCTTATTTTAGGGGTCGTTTTTGCGTGTAGCGTTTCTCGTCTTACGCCTAATGGTTGGCGGAGAAAAAATAGAAATATAGGAGCTGCGTCGCGTACGATAAAGAGAGCGGCAGTCGTTAACGATTCTGCGCCGGAAAGTTGCGCAGATTGTTGTTTTGGTGGTTTTTTTGGGGGCAGCGCCTCATCCCAGCGGGGGTTTTTTGCCTCTCTTTCTCTCTCCCGCTCCTTGCGGCGTCTTGTGGGGGGGGGGGGGGGGCAGCCTATGTGTGCGTGAGACCTAGCCTAGCTAGATAGGCTAGGCACGCTTTTTGCGTGTTGTTCTAGGTAGTCGGTTAAGCTCTACATAGGCTGTATATAATGAGCGGCGTCACTGCGCCTATTTATTCGGCGGAAAAACAGATTTTCAGATAAATGGAAAGGGAGTTATTTAGAGCGGGCCGCTAATTGATGTTAGTTGTTGGGTTAGAACAACAATGTTAATACAATTTGTATAGCGTTTGGTAATCGGTTAGTTTTTTAATCAATGGCGGGCGACATGTTGAACACTAGTAAAAGCATTAACAAGTAACATATTGACAAGTTTCGTAGCAATATTAATATAAGACGTACGATATCTTAGTGTCCCTAGCTAGAACGTGTGTAGCCTCACGTTCTGTATCGTATTGTATTGTATTTATTCAGTTATAAATTGTAAATTTACACGTCATTTTTTCATAGCACGAAGTCAGTGTCAGTTAGTCAGTGCATAGCACGAAGTCAGCGTCAGTTAAACAGTGCACGAAGTCAGTGTCAGTTAGTCAGTGCATAGCACGAAGTCAGTGTCAGTTAGTCAGTGCATAGCACGAAATCAGTGTCAGTTAGTCAGTGCACGAAGTCAGTGTCAGTTAGTCAGTGCACGAAGTCAGTGTCAGTTAGTCAGTGCATAGCACGAAGTCAGTGTCAGTTAGTCACTGCACGAAGTCAGTGTCAGTTAGTCAGTGCACGAAGTCAGTGTCAGTTAGTCAGTGCATAGCACGAAGTCAGTGTCAGTTAGTCAGTGCACGAAGTCAGTGTCAGTAAGTCAGTGCACGAAGTGATATTGCACAATTTCTTCTGTGTCTTCTTCTGCAGAATATTTAGGTATTTTGTTAAATAAAAACTAAAGTCGAGTTATTTTATGTATAAATAAAGCTCATATTTATCTAGTGTCCGGTGCCATAAAGAGCTGGTGAATATTTCACGGAGCTTGCGTTCATTGTCAAATATTTGTCAACGCTCGCCGAAGCATTGTCACGAATCCGGAACAATGAAATGTAGTTGACCGCGGCTTTGTATCGTGCCTTTTTCCTACATGAGGCGGCAGAAACACAGTTGTATATTTAGTCGCAGTCATCCAATACTTCGTTTTGTGTAGTCCATCGCCACTTTTATGGAGTTGGAAGGTTTCCTCACGAGGATCCATCCATTCCATACAACATCCATCACTAATACAACATCCGTAGGTATTGATCCCCGCTTCACTCTCAGAAGCCGATCGAACAACCAAACAATGGAGAACAATAGATAGATGTGTCGACCGGGTTAAAATAAACTAAATTAAATAAATTAAACTTATCTCATTGTTACATGGTCGAATCAGGGTTCAAAACCGTATCTCCTGAGTGAGAGCAAGTGTAAAGCCCACTGGACTACGGAGCTCTTGTACCATAACTACGGAGCTCTTGTACCATAACTAAGGAGCTCTTGTACCATAACTACGGAGCTCTTGTACCATAACTACTATTGTATTCACAAATTGTATTTTTGGTATGAATTCGGTTATTTGGTGAACCGGAAATATCGGTTTACGGTAATTACCGCCCGGTTTCCTAAAGGAAAATTAACTGTGACCACTTTTTAAACTCTTATCAAACTTATTTCAGACAGTGCCGCTATTTTAAAAGCTTTTATTTAACTTGCACTGTATGTATGTATGTTTGTTTGTATGTTTGTGGGTATCACGATTCGCGTCAAAAATGTCGGCTTGAATTTGACCCACTTCCCGTTATCCGATTGAGCTGAAATTTTGCATACGTATGTAAGTTGGATGACAATGCAATATTTTTTTGACTTGGAGCTGATCTGATGCTGGAGCCGGAAGGTGGCCATGGGAACCCTGTTACCAAACGACGCAATCCTATTGTGTTTGGGCTCATTTGATTTATATTGACAAGTACTTTGATCCTAGAATATTTTTTATGACATGGAGCTGATCTGATGCTGGAGCCGGAAGGTGGCCATGGGAACTCTGTTACCAAACGACGCAATCCTATTGTGTTTAGGCTGATTTGATTTATATTGACAAGTACTTTGATTCTAGAATATTTTTTATGACATGGAGCTGATCTGATGCTGGAGCCGGAAGGTGGCCATGGGAACCCTGTTACCAAACGACGCAATCCTATTGTGTTTAGGCTGATTTGATTTATATTGGCAAGTACTTTGATTCTAGAATATTTTTTTTATGACATGGAGCTGATCTGATGCTGGAGCCAGAAGGTGGCCATGGGAACCCTGTTACCAAACGACGCAATCCTATTGTGTTTGGGCTCATTTGATTTATATTGACAAGTACTTTGATCCTAGAATATTTTTTATGACATGGAGCTGATCTAATGCTGGAGCCTGAAGCTGGCCATGGGAACCCTGTTACCAAACGACGCAATCCTATTGTGTTTGGGCTCATTTGATTTATATTGACAAGTACTTTGATCCTAGAATATTTTTTATGACATGGAGCTGATCTGATGCTGGAGCCGGAAGGTGGCCATGGGAACCCTGTTACCAAATGACGCAATCCTATTGTGTTTGGGCTCATTTGATTTATATTGACAAGTACTTTGATCCTAGAATATTTTTTATGACATGGAGCTGATCTGATGCTGGAGCCTGAAGCTGGCCATGGGAACCCTGTTACCAAACGACGCAATCCTATTGTGTTTGGGCTCATTTGATTAATATTGACAAGTACTTAGATCCTAGAATATTTTTTATGACATGGAGCTGATCTGATGCTGCAGCCTGAAGCTGGCCATGGGAACCCTGTTACCACACGACACAATCCTATTGTGTTTGGGCTCATTTGATTTATATTGACAAGTACTTTGATCCTAGAATATTTTTATGACATGGAGCTGATCTGATGATGGAGACGGAAGGTGGCCATGGGAACTCTGTCATAAAACATCGCAACACCATCATGCTTGGGCTCGTTCGATTCGTCTTAACAAATACTTTGGTCCTAAAATATTTTTTATGACATAGTGCTGATCTGATGCTGGAGCCGGAAGGTGGCCATGGGAACTCTGTTACCAAACGACGCAATTCTATCGTGTTTGGTCTCATTTGATTCGTCTTGACAAGCACTCGAATTCTAGATTAGATGTTTTGTCCTGTAATGATAAAGACTAAAAAGTTAAAAATAAATTAAAAGTAAAAAATCATTTTTAAACAAAGCTTTTATTTAATGCCCTAAAAAGTAGAAAATAAAATTTCAATTCAATCAAATGCGTCATTTTATTACATTACACAATTTATACGATATAAAAGCTTGTTGCGGGATTTATCTCCAAGTCTGTGCAAATAGGTGCCTACCCACCTAATTAAGTCTACACAAGTAAATCTCGCAACAAGCTTTTATATCGTATAAATTGTGTAATGTAATAAAATGACGCATTTGATTGAATTGAAATTTTATTTTCTTCTTTTTAGGGCATTAAATAAAAGCTTTGTTTAAAAATGATTTTTTACTTTTAATTTATTTAATTAATATTGGATTATTCGTTTGTCACATTTTATTGCTCTTTCAGAAACTGGGGGTAAGACTCAGGTGCTTGGACTTGTCTGAAATATAGACACAACTGTGCAGTTCCGTCTTTTTATTTTTTAGCAGTAGTTACTTGTCTTCCGGAGATTTTTTGGCTGATGAATGAGTGACGTTTATAGGGGGGCGCCAGCTCTACGTAACTTAATGTAAAGAATCTGTCATCAACACAGACCTTTCATTCCTCATTTGTGATCAAGTGCTATAGTGTATCTAATATAACAGGTAACTTGACAGATGTAAATAGCATGTTAGTGAAAGGATTTTGCTAAAAAATCGATTAATCAAAAGAATCGATACACCCTTTAAACATTTGTGAATTAGAAAGATGTCTAACATTTTATTCATGATTCTTCAGTTACCTTAAATATGGTTGTAAATGAAATAATAATATCTTCAAGGCTAATAGCAGTGATGGCGATGAAAACTCTTCTGTTAGTTCAACTGAATAAACAATTTACATTCTTTCCTATGATTTTGATAACATCCCTAGTGTTATGAAGTTTTAGGTTAGCTGTCAAGTTATTTCTAAGCATGGATAGAGTACAGTTCCACCTTCTATTCACTGTGGAATATGCAAATGTTTAGTTTCTTTCTATATATTTTTAAGTTTTGTAAGAATCTTTATTGTATTTGTGTGTATTCTTACGGTGAATAAATGAATTATCTATCTATCTATCTATCTATCTATCTATCTATCTACCTTCCACCTGTCACCGCGTACCAAAAGATCATCGTTGGAATGCTGTGTAAGTGGCAGGCAGTAAAAAAGTATATTTCGTATATATTTATTGCACATAAAAGACAAAAAAAAAAACAGAAAATACAGAGAAGTAATTTACAAAGTATTAGAAAATCTTATTTTTAACCGACCTCACAAAGGCAGGAGGTTTACAATCGTCGAGATATTTTTTTTATGTATGTGCCCCGATTGCGCCCAGACGGATGGACCGATTCGGTTTTTTTTTGAAAGGGTTACCTTCCAATTGGTCCCAGATATAGTGATTTTTGTGTTTTTCATAATAACTCGTGCATTTACTCATGGAAAGCATAATATTGTGATGCGGAACTGATAATAAAGACCACACATGGCCACCAGATCTGCTCAATACTAGGTACAAATACAATGTGTGGCTGACGGGCAGGCAACGCATAGCCTAAACCGGTGGACCTAGAGCCATGAAACTTTGTACAGGGGATTCCTTATGAAGTGTAGGGTAGCTCTGAGATGGAATTTGACGAATATAATTCCTCAAGGGGGGGGGAATAGGGGGTTACAGTTTGTATTGTACATAGCTGAGACAGCTCTCGAACGGAGAGCGTGAGCGGTTTTTTATTCAAGGCCTAACTTATTATTATAATTAGATTAGAACTTCAAAATTTGAAGCATTTCATACAATGCAATGTAGATGTTCAAACGATTAATGGAGATGAAACCATTAAATACTACTGCTGTAATATGCCAGCAAACTATTATTAAAGTTCTCGCTAATAATGAGTGATGAGACGTCCTCCTATTTCTATAAGGTTGAAGCAATATGTACATTATATTCACAGCAATATGCTTAATTAACAATATCAGTATTGTCTGTTTCCAGCAAATGCATTTTATAAACTCGATTTTGTGTAAAGAAAAGTCAGAATTTTATTTAGATTTAAGTAATTTAGTATTTAGTTCTTTATGCAAACCATACTGATCCACCACCCTCAATATCCAATTAAATGAAGTAGTGATAGTGCGATGTCACTTGAGAAGAATGTCCAATTATATGAAAAAACTCACTCCTAAGTGCTGATCTTTCAATCCTCGGATATCCTCTTAATATGTATGTCTGTTTATTTGAGGCATTTGACATTTATTTCAAAAGTACAAGAATCTGGCCGTTTATCTGGGTAATGTGATCAGCCCTTAGTGCCGTTCTCCGATTCCTCAGATGGCGTTTATCTGTCTGTTTATCTGGGGCTTTGACATTACACACGTACAAAAAGTGTTAAAAAAAATTATCTGGACCCGGGCTAAATCGAATTGTGTCCTAGTTAGTTCGTTTTGATTTCGGTTATAAATACCAAAATTACAAAGCACAAGACAAAGCATCTCCAGTGAAATTAAGAAAATAGATACCTAGTAATTGTAAACATTTCCTTAAAAAAACATTATTATGCATATTAATAAATTTTAGCAGTCCCAATTCTCTCAAAAATCTAACAAATGTACCTAAAAACAGCGCATTTACTTCAATAACCTCCTAACCAATATTTATCAAACAAGATAATAAAAATAATATTTTATTATGTCCTTCGTAGCTCGTAGCAAGCAAAAAGTATTCGTAGACAAGCGACCGCGTCGGTCGTCGTCGTAGCAACCACGTAGAGCTACGTCGCGTCGCGCGTAGGTGGCCGCTACGAACTCGTGCCAGCGCCATCTACATCTCCGACGGGGAACTAAAAAATAAATAAAATGTGTATGTGTTTTATTTGAAACGGTAAGAATTTTACTACTATAGTTTGTGTGACGTTATAAATTATACCAACTAAATAAAGACTGATATTGTAGAATCCTGATAAGGAATGATGTTATTTATGCTCAGTAGCGCCATCCCGTGGGGAGTAGCGAAACTAAAGTCATTATGCGCCCGGGTCTCTCAAGAGACGGATAATCAGTCGGATGACTTTTTTTACACTTTTTGTACGTGTGAAATGCCAAAAGTCCCAGATAAACAGATAAACGCTAGTATCTGAGCAATGAGAGAACGGCATTCACATCATTCATTAGATGTGAAGAATTTGGTTTCCATTTGTAATTTCTGCAGATTTTGAAAGTTTACAAGAGTTGAAAGTATTTTTTACAAGATGTTTCTTCCAGTAAGCCAGGTTTCTCACGATTGTTTTCGATTTCCAAACATTTGATAGTCAACGTAAGTTTGTTCGGCCTATGTCCTTAGAGACTATTATACCAATCTGTGCTATTACCGATTACTAAACTTCTACTGCAGACTTTGTTATAACTTATAGATAACTCCCGAGATGTATCTGTGTGTGCGTCTCGCTCTCTCACCAAGACTGTCTTTGTGAGAGAGCGAGACACACACAACAAAAGCAGGCCAAGTTTTTTTTGTTATTTTTTATTGAACATTATTTATTTATTTACGAGGGGTACAAATAGGAGCCAAAGTTTGTATCAAATACAAAAAACACATTACCTATGAAGCTGTAATTTAGCAGGTAGGCAGTTCAAAGATCTAGGACGTAAGTTCAGTATTCAGGTTCCGATCCATAAAAGGAAAAACAGGAACCCTTATAGGATCACTTTGTTGTCCGTCTGTTCGTCCGTCCGTCCGTGTGTAAGACCTTTATATCAAAAACGCGTGCAGGTATCAAGCTGAAACTCATATCAGCTGTGATCTCAATAACACTGTAAAAAACAATCTTCTATGTCAACCAAATCGAACACTACGACTGGGTAAAAGAATAAAGAAGAAGAATAACCGGCCAAGTGCGAGTCGGACTCGCGCACGAAGGGTTCCGTACCATTATCTATAAAAAAACGCAAAAAAAAATGTATGGGAGCCCCCCCTAAATATTAATTTAATTTAAATTTAATTATTTATTTTTTAAGTAAATAATATACTTAATATATTGTTAACATTTTAAGCGTCTACCTGCTACCATTATCAATATCGAGAAAAAATGAGCAAAAAAATCACGTTTGTTGTATGGGAGCCCCCCTTAATAATAAATTTCTTTTGATTTTTAGTATTTGTTGTTATAGCGGCAACATAAATACATCATCTGTGAAAATTTCAACTGTCTAGCTACCACGGTTCATGAGATACAGCCTGGTGACAGACAGACGGATGGACGGACGGACAGCGAAGTCTCATTAATAGGGTCCCGTTTGGCACCCTTCGGGTACGGAACCCTAAAAAAGAAAAGCTGTAAAAGAAGAAGTTACATTCCGGGATTTTTTTTTTTTTTTTTTTCTTTTTTTATGGACTCGCGCGACTAGCGCATTTGCCACTAACAAATTATTTTATTATATTACAAAAATATAAGGTAAGGAAACGAAACACGAAAATAATAGGAGTTACGGATAGGAAAAAGGATCAGGGAGATTAGTAACTTATTGGCCATTGGGTAGGAAAATAAACATTACAAATAAATATTATTTTGGTTAAGAAAATTTACAATAATATGATAAATATTTACATTGCATAAATTTAATAAACTGTGAATAGAAGTAGGAATTCAAAAAGTATAGAGAATTATAGAAACCAGAGTGATCAAGAAGAGGACATGAAAAGAACACATGGTTCAAATCAGCCCAGTCCGCACCACATTCACACTCAGCAGTAGTTACGATATTCAACCTGTAATTCCGGGATTTATACTATGTAGTTGATAAATATCATTAAATACAGGGTGTTGATTTGTAAAGTTACGCCCGACTCAGGGTTGATATTTTACGTATCGCTGATGACAAAATAAAAGTTTGAATTTTCCCTCGCATAATTTTCATTCATAAATTACCATCTGAAAATTTTCCTGAAATTACCTAAAAGTGTGGATACCCCCGCCAGCCACCGCGCACAAGTGCTAACAGACTCTCCCTCGTGCCCTGAGCCCCACCCCATCCCGTGCGACTCTTTTCAGACCACATTTACATGTTTATTTTTATTTTTTAAATAAATAATTAATTTAAAGAAAAAATATTGAACAAAAAATATTTTTTTTTTATATTTTTTTAGCTTCAGTATCATGTAAATAACAACCTCTGAGCTCGGCGTAACTTTACAAATCAACACCCTGTATATTGTAACGCCTTTTCCATTCATGATTGCAGAGGCATAATTGTCGTAACGTATTTTTGTATTTTTGCCTCCCAAAGGGGCTAGCCCATCGCCGCAGCTATTGAGATTGAGGATTGAGTGGATGACCTAGCGGCAAAGGCCGACCCAGCTAATTTAGTTTCATAGTGTGTACAGACAGACCCTGAGACTTCGAAAGTGGCGCCACCTAGAAATATGCGGAGAACGCGAGAACTACTTACAAACGTGTCTAGTTCCTGTGGCCCGTTTCTCGCCCATGAAAATATAGGCTTGTGGCCTGTCAAGTCAAAATAGATACTTTTTATGAACTGTCAAAACGGAACCTTTGTTCCTGAGTTCTATGAAAAAACAACAGAATGACATCTTGTAAAAGTGCCATCAAATGCTGTCTTTTTTGCACAAAATTGACTTTATAAAATATATCTGAGAATGTCAAGCCATTTAGTACATAATGGTTCAACTTAAGACTTGTTCCTAGATTTATTGGATTACCTTGGCCATTACTTGGGCCCCAGAATTTACGTCTCGATACGAAACGTCATGCGTCTTGTTGACGACCTCCTGTAGCGTAGCGGTTGCGCATCTGCCTACCATGCGAGAGGTTACAGGTTCAAATCCCAGCTGGAGACAAAAAAATAAAACTTGGTCTTGGATGTTTACATGTATGTGATGTCGCTGTTTCTGGTGCCCACGCTACAGGGTATCCTAGTGTGGGACCAGAAGCAATGTATGTGCCTGTATGTAAATGTTTATGTTTATGTTATCAGCGTCACGGCTGAGAGCGCGTTCCCACTATAACGAAACGATTTATTAATCGTTTGGACGACAGTCGTAAATCTGTAATAAAGTCGCGGACGATAAATAAATTAATCGTATTGTCCTAAGATAATTCATAATTTTATTATTGCACACAAACAATTGAGAAAACAAGAAGTACATAAAGTAGTGTACAAAGGCGAGCTTGTATCTAATAAGAGATCTATTCCAGCAAACCAATTTCCGCAGAGAGAGTGAAGGCACTTCTCCATTTATTTATACAGGGTGTAACAGAAAGGGGTGTACAAGCCGAAAGAGGGTTGTTAGGGACATCATTCTGAACAACTTTCACTATGAGACCGACTTGATCAGAGCAACTTTATTTTTCACTCCACCATACAGATCAGCTGAGCGCTAGGCCGGAAATGTACTGGGTTAATAAAAATAAAGCAACACCCCTTTCTGTTACACCCTGTACAAGCCACGGTCAAATAAACGGAACGACTATCTGTCATGTCGTCGTAGTGATAGGGTGTAACCTGAGATGCAATCGACTCAGGTCACACACAGTTACGCAATCGGTCGCCGCAACTCATAGAAGGCAGGTCAACCACTCGATACCACCGTTCGTTGGGTATTCCCCGATAACTAGACCATACCATGCGTAGAATAACCATAGACAATGTGGCTAAATATTAAAAAACAAAGTAAAGGAGTCTATAGACACAGCTTTTTGTATTTTTTTAGTGAAGCTTGCATTATTTATGAATATACGAAAAAGAGTCAAAACTTGTAGAAAGTAGAGCTAAGAAGCTAAACCGACTTCTTTGAAGCTGACCAAGTTAATTTAGAGCTAAATCTTGCTCTAAAAACTCCGTGTTGGCAACACTGCTTGCAACCGCTACAGAAGGACAGAACAGGAAGATAGACAGAGAGAGAAATACAAGTTGCAGCAACAAATCGCGAGACAGATTGCATCGTGAGTAGAGCCCATTAATGTTAGCGGCAAGTCTGGTCTTTAGAAATGGCTATAGTCTATTCGTGATAAGAATGCAGTAAAGTCATCACTGTCCGGCGGCCTAGCCACGCCCCGTAACCAATCAAATCGTTTCCAATTATCAAGCCAAGTTCACAGTGACCAGTTGAAGGCAAACTTTCGAACGCGAAGGTTGTGTCCTGTCCTGTGAGTTTAAATTTCACTGCATTCTTATCACAAAAAGACTGTAGTATTTGTTACGGACGGACGGATAGGTAAGTATAGTTTATTTGATCGGACGCTTCCGTGTTTCGGATGACATGTAAAACTGTAGAAGGTCCCGCTACTAACGCAACTTGGTACTATGTACTTACCTTATTGTAAATAAGTTACTCTTTGCTATGTAGTAGTCATTAAACTCCCTCCACCAACCCGCACTGGGCCAGCGTGGTGGAGTATGGCCCAATCTTACTCGTATCCGAGTACAGGCCTGTGCCTCTCGGTGGGCACATTAATAGGCAACATATTCTTTACTTTTAGTATTCAAACGAGCGTACAAAAGTTGGACTCTAACCGCCGTACCCAGAGTCATTTAATGATTCAAAGGATTACTAAGTAAAGGATTTTGTATGTAAATTCAAATTTAGAACTGACTTAATGGTTCATTAAATCTCTCTGAGTGCGGCGGTAAGCCCTCCGAAAAAAAAAAAAACTAAACTTCCCCCTTGAGCGACGTCAGTATTTTAGTCGGAGATTTAGGTCCATTTGCACCAAAAACATTAATTGTGATTAGCGCGCTAATCGTAATTACGTTTGACATATTTCATACATTTTGACAGCGGCCAAATAGAATTAAGACGCTAACTGTTATTAAGTTTTTGGTGCAAATGGACCTTAAATTGTTTTTCGAAACCAATATTATTTCCCTATGGAAATTACTTGCAAAATTATTGTTTTGTACCACTCGATTTAAAAAGTGAAGAAAAAAAAAGTTAGTTTATTTCGATTCCATTTTGCATGACAGGAGATAAGCCCATACTGCAACGAATTTTAGAACGAACTAAAAACTACAAGACATTCTTGTCCAACGATCTTTTGGTGTCCGGCGACAAGTGAAACTGACGATTTTTGGCAGGATCATTGCATGAGGTTGCGTAGACGCACCCTTCTACAGGGCCACCAAATTAGCTGGGCCCAAATTCTACTGTTCACAAGCATAGCCTGGCACAAACTTCAATACGAAGCCGGAATCCAATTCACAAGCGCCAGCGCAAGTACGTTTTGGACAGGAGTATACGAAGTACGCTGGCGTCAAACTGGCGCCAGCGTAAATCCGTTGTGGACAGTAGAATACGCAGTACGCAGGCTTCACGCTGGCGCTTAGTAGAATACCAAATAAACTCGTATTGAAGTTTGTGCCAGGCTTGTCGTATGCTTGTGAACAGTAGGATTCGGGCCCTGGTCGAAAAATTGGTACTATGGACTTGTCATCCGCCATCAAAGAGAATAACATACTATGCTATGTCCGCTATTATGAAGACTCTACGACACTAGCGACCGCTATCAACTGAACAGCTAAGTTGGTCGCACTGTAAACGTCACTCACACGCAAAAAGAGCATTGGACGAGTATACAGAGATTTTATTGACAAAATAGACGGACGTATCGACTGGGTTATATTTGATATATCAAAAATCTGTAACATATCACAAAAAACACTTTTCCTAAAAATCATAACGCCGATGGTTATTGGGCCGGTTGTTTTTGACTCATCAAATCTTTTTCCACTCTGGACGGAATTGGCCATCAGGCTGAGCTGGCTCGGGAATTGCAGATGGCTCACATTAGAGGCCAACATGGCGTTTAAGTTAGCCATTAGGGCCAAATGTGAAGCCTGGCTGATGGATTCGTTTGTACTATGGTAGGTATGGCAAGTATATCTATGATGGTGATGGGCTCGCCCCTGCCACGTAAAATGGAGTATGGTTTTCTAGCTAAAAGTGGGCACAAGCTGTGGCTTTACCAGTCCGTTTGTGAAAAGGCGTGACGCTGTGTGTCTTTGAAGGATATTTTTAATACTATGGTTGTATTCGAGGACTAGGTGGAAACTGAAGTGCACGATCGTTGCTCGCTGCGTCACATGTTACATACTTGTAACATTTGGTCAGTTTCCACCTTTAAAGTAGAGGCAAGCTTGTTACAATGCAAACTACAAATGTTTGAGTGACAGCAGTCAACTAAAGTCTTCACATAATAAAAGGCCCGTTTTGACAGTTCACGCCCATGAAGTTTTAACCCCTAATGCGTAGGTAATAAAAGCCAACTGTTGCGTACAAGCAAAGCGTACAAGTTGCACCTAAAAAACGCTTCTATTACCTACGTGTTAGGGGTTAAAACTTCATGGGCGTGAACTGTCAAAACGGGCCTTTTATTTTGTGAAGACTGTAACCATAGATTCCTTTTTCATATCGTATTTTAGTCATGTTTGTTGCCAGCGGAATTGTAAAACTGATATTATTGTTAACATTAGTTAAAATACCTACTTATCTTTACTGTATTGGTTATGCTTGCCTGTCAAGCAGGGGCCTGATGCTGCTCTGAGAAACGCACTTATATTGGATCGCTATCGCATGGTAAACACCCAAAATAGCGTCATTTGGTATGCTCCTAAAGAATCGCATCGTATACGCTTTGCTTGCAATCTATTTACGATCTATTTGCGATTCTTTAGGAGCACACCAAATGACGCCATTTTGGGTGTTTACGATGCGATAGCGATCCAATATAAGTGCGTTTCTCAGAGCAGCATCAGGCCCCAGGATAGGTCTGTCGATAGGGTTTTGAATCCCGTGAGTTGTGGTTGGTTTAGCGACAACTTGAAATATTTCATAGAATTTATACATAGAAGTATACAATTCCGCCCATATCGTTTTCACTAGGAATGTACTACATACTAAACCCTTTCAAAATCCTTTATATTAAATACTTAGGTAAATAGTTTTTCTATTATATTATGACATTTTTAAGTTACTCACAGTAACACTTGCAAGCAAGAATAGTCACTATGCCCCCTAGATAAAGTTATGGCGTCGTCTGCGCGAATCTATTATTTTTCTATTCGCATAGGGTGATTCGGCACTCCCCTATTTTGTCTATGAGTATTGTACAAAGGGTTGCTTTGTTGTATTTCCTTGCAGCTACATAACTTGCAACTATGTTGTGATACATGAGGGGTTAACGAACTATTAAAATACATACCTACCAAAAATGTATCTCCATAAAAAGGTTTATTATCCTGTAAATTAAATACAGCAAAGTTAAAATTAAAATGTGTAAAATTCAATGACATACACATAATAAGTGTATTAGTTTCAACTTCAATATATTAGCATAAAGAATGAAGAGATATCTCTAATAAGCTAACATTTTTCGGCTAATATAGATGCTACAAAAAACTATGTTAGCCACTTAGGTAAAAGTTAGCTGGTAGAGATCTCTTGTTAGAGATGTGCTAGACTTTCAATTTTACATGTTTACTTTTTCTGTATGTTGTGGGCAGCAAATAAATGATGAATTATGAAGGTTTTTGCAAATCCCAAAGTAAGTCAAAACTTTATTATTTATATCTACGTTATTAATTAAATATCACTCGGGTATATCTACGAAAACGGAACTTATTCTACATTTTTCAGGATCCAGGCAGATTAAATTCGTTACGCACAAAATGGCGAGCCCACAACAATATATCACGAAAAAAAACACAGCACAGTGCGAACGCAAATCCTTTATCTCGAGCGGACAAAAACGACAACTGCGAAAAGGTGGCACATTTTAATACGGAAACCCCAATATATACACCGACTGTGTATTATACGCATATACACAACGTATAACATAGAAAATGTAATCACGCATTCAGCACAGATACTATAATATTATTTTCAGATAGATATATGTTCCCTTCAGCAATACAACCAGTAAATATGAAGCTTTTGAAACTGTTCCTATGTTACATTACCGATACCGATGAGGTTGTAAGTACTTAAACTCAAATTGCTTTTTTCGTAGCAAAAAAACATGCACAATCCAAAACACAATATGTAGTAACGTGAAACTCAAAGGTTTTGTACAGGCATTTGTTTACGTTTTTGCTACGAGTTTAGTCATTTTAGTTTACATAGCGGCTTCTGTAGCACATACATTGCTTCTGGCCCCACACTAGGATACCCTGTGTCGTGGGAACCAGAAACAGCGACATCACAAACATGTAAACATCCAAGACCTGGGAATATTTTTTTTCTTTTATCCCGAGCCGGGATTCGAACCCAGGATCTCTCGCTGTACGTACAGAAACCTTCAGATGACGTCACGCCAAGATATTTAAAAACACAAGTACTTACGTATCTCTTTAGATATTTATCTATATGCCTCGCCATTCCATATAATCCGCACCATTCAGCAAACCCGGGCCACAGTTAAGTGCGCTATTCACAACCCTAAGTATGCCATTTTTCTCCCAGCAGCCCTAGGGCTGTGCTCTCCGAGGATATTAATATTAAATCACCATGTAAGAAACTCGTACCCTCCGAGGGAGGGGCCCTAAATGCGCCTCTCCGACCCCTATGCTAAAACAAAAAAAAACACGCCCACGCCTTCTCAACTTAAAATAACTCTTATTTCGATACAATAGAGTTGGGTTTAGAAGGAAAATGTAGTGTAATCACCGCTGTCTCCCGCATAATATGTATAATGGTCTCGTACTTAACCGTTTTTTTTTGCGAAGCTCGTTTGTGACGTGTTACGCAAATCCAAGATGGCTGCCGTTCTGCTAAAAGAGTAGGTTTTTATGAAATTTACTGAAGTTTTTAGAGCGGGAGTTTTATAATTGCTGTAAATTGAATCTTGCTTTGAACTCTGCTGTGATTTCCTTTTCCATTTCCTTTTGCGTTTTAATTTCTTATTAGTTTCTTGGTTGTCAAAATTAGCTGGTTAAGTAAACAGTAGGTGTAAGAATTTGTGAGGTCAAATAAAGCCGAGATTATCACTAGTATAATTTTTATTTAAAGCTCCGTTCGCTTCCTCTTCTGGCCGTAAAGGAAAATATTTGACTTTAAAATTAGGAGTTACCCTTGCAAAAAATTACGTCTTGGTAGGTACCCATGGTGTTCGGGGTGTTATGTCCTTCCGCGAGGGGAAGGGTTCCTGTCGTCAAATAATCAGCCAGAAATAAATACATATACAATATTTACATTTATAAAATAGCAATACAACAAGACACTATTGCGGCTTTTCCTAAAATATGCCTTGCGGAACAGGTGGAGCCCATCGCCGCCACAGCTATAGACATTAAAGGTTGCCTCACGATGTGTTCCAGAAGAGTAAATCAAACAGAAAAAACCGGCCAAGTGCGAGTCGGACTCGCGCACGAAGGGTTCCGTACCATTATCTATAAAAACGGCAAAAAAATCATGTCTGTTGTATGGGAGCCCCCTTATATTTATATATTTTATTCTGTTTTTTAGTATTTGTTGTTATAGCGGTAACAGAAATACATCATTGAAAATTTCAACTGTCTAACTGTCACGGTTCATGAGATACAGCCTGGTGACAGACGGACAGACAGACAGACAGACAGATAGACGGACGTACAGCGGAGTCTTAGTAATAGGGTCCCGTTTTTTACCCTTTGTATACGGAACCCTAAAAAGAAGCAGATGTGAATTGAATAAAACTCGGATCAATATTGACCTATTTGAAATCATTACTGTTTGTTAATCGATAATGAATCGATATAGAAAGAGAGAGGATGTAATTGAGCTTATTTAAATATTTTTAGTTTTGTGCTTACCAGCTGCAGTACCGGAACATTCTACTAGAGATAGTGTAATAACGAAGTTACTGGGGGTTCGAATTATGCCAGTTAAGGATAATGCAACCTTGCCTTTGTTTGCTAGACTTGGCGGGGTGGCTTCCGCGCCTCCAGATAATGATTGAATACCTGGATAATATACAAAAAAGTCTGCATTAATAACAAAACTACTCTACAACGCCAATCCAGATCGCAGGGTTGATCCTCGAACTCATTCCCTCTTCTAGAAAATTATTCGGAAGGTGTTTGTTTTTAATCAACCTTCATAAAACTGTGCATTGTGAAAATACAAAATAAACTACAGTATACAATACAGCCTACCACGGAGCACTTATCCAGTGGAGAGCGCATAGATACATTTTCCTTTGAAACACAACTCACCAATTTACGGGCGGCGGGGGACGAGGTAAGAGAGCTGTGATTGGTCAGCGCCGCTGTGAAACTGTCTGGCGGCCCGTCATCGTACATAGGTTGCGCATGCGAACGTTTGTTGAATACAACAAACGTTTGGCGAGCCGCATTCCCCCGCAAGCGCAGTCAATTGGATATATAGTCTCTGCAGCCTACATATACTGGGTTACAAGTATGAAAATCAAACGCAATCGTTAAACTTTTTTTTTCTAACCCACATTGTCGATCGCCGTCAATCGGATGCGTTGCGAATGGCGCCCTTGCGAAAATAAAATAAAGTCTGTACAAACAAACTGGTATTGGGTTCCGTACGAGAAATGGTGAAACTTGGCGAGAAAATTAAGAAGTTGGTGAGATTCGGTGGAAAAACGCAATGCTGAAAAAAAATATTTTTTATAGTACTGACTGATGGACTCATATTTATACAGACATATTTGTATACAGAATAGAAATACATGATTCTGTCAATCCTTAGCATCAGAAACAAATGACAATCCTATGAGATTTTCGCCGTTAAATCAGTAAAGACAACCTGAAATTTTAAAATAGTTTCGTGCAAGTCAGGGTTTGTACACAAATATTTTAACTACACAATACTGTTTAGATTTATTTGATTTGGTATGTAGTTAAATAACCAGTTCCGCTAAACATTACATAATATAGCATGACGTCATCCCATGAGCCATGAGCCTTACACGTAATTTTGTAATTTCTTTATTGTACTCGTACTCACATGATAGTAAAAATATCTTAGCTACGATGTCATAAGGTTAATTTCATCTGAACTCGAACACTTTTTCACTCTGGTAATAATTCCTGCTTGACCCTCGATCACGAACGTTTTCGAGAACGCAGGAAATTATATTTTATGTCATAAAGAATAAGAATCACTGACATTTGGCTTCTGGATAGTTTTCTATCGAACCTTCTTAAGGTTCCGTGCCCAAAGGGTGCCAAACGGGACCCTATTCCTATTACTGAGACTTCGCTGTCCGTCTGTCTTTCTGTCTGTCACCAGGCTGTATCTCATGAACCGTGGTAGCTAGACATTTGAAATTTTCACAGATGTATTTCTGTTGCCGCTATAACAACAAATACTAAATAAATAACCGGCCAAGTGCCAGTCGGACTCGCGCACGAAGAGTTCCGTACCATTATCTATAAACATTAATTTGATTTTAATTTAATTATTTATTTTTTAAGTAAATAATATACTCAATATATTGCGAACATTTTAAGCGTCTACCTGCTACGATTATCAATATCGAGCAAAAACGAGCAAAAAAATCACGCTTGTTGTATGGGAGCCCCTCTTAATATTAAATTTCTTTTGATTTTATAGCGGCAACAGAAATACATCATCTGTGAAAATTTCAACTGTCTACCACGGTTCATGAGATACAGCCTGGTGACAGACAGACGGACGGACGGACGGACAGACGGACAGACAGCAAAGTCTCAGTAATAGGGTCCCGTTTGGCACCCTTTGGGCACGAAACCCTAAAAACAAAATAAATTTAATATTAAGGGGGGCTCCCATAAAACTAACGTGTTTTTTTTTGCGGCTTTTTATAGATAATGGTACGGAACCCTTCGTGCGCGAGTCCGACTCGCACTGAGCCGGTTTTTTCGTGATTGGGTTGCTGTTCTGCCTATACGTATATTCGCACACGGGTTCACAGGTTTTCAACAGAACCCATCCACGCAACTCTACAATGCTTCTCTCGATACTTTTTGCCGCGCCCGTCACTCGACCGATCGTGATCGGAGCACGATCGACTAAATAAATTCCGTGCCGTGGCCTCCTGAAGCGGTTTATTTGGCCTCTCTGTGCCTGTGGCCTCGATACAGTGTTATTATTCTATTTTTCGAAAATTTTCACGGTTCTCTTTGTTGCTGTTTGGTCTGTCACCGTCTAAGTTTGATCCACCTGTCTCATACATACAGTACGGGGCTATTGTTTTGGCACGTCGGGGCGGGACCGTACGTGCCCCAGTATGATACTCTGTGTTTGACTTGGCGGGGAAGAGAGAGAGAGCGAGACGAGACCTGACGCGACGTGCCAAATTAAGGCCTCGTACTGTACTGTAATGGTTTGCTGGAAGATATGTCTGGCTAGAGATAATTGTAATTGTATTTTTTTGCGTGCAATAACAGTGGACGCGGGTTACACGCACAGGACTGAGTTGAATGGCGTGTAAGTGCATGAGGAGACCTATACTCAACAGTGGGTTCCCTGACAGGCTGATGACGATGATGATGATGATGATGATGATGATGATGATTAAGGAATCATTAATTACGTTTTAAACTCCATGGCGAGAAGAGTTTGTTTGGCTGCTAAATACGGAACCAAACTAATAAATATGTATGTCTACAGTTGGCTGCGGCGACGGACTACCCCCCTGTCATGCAATATGGAGTGTTAAATATCAGATGTAAATATTGTCAAAAATATGCCCCTGCCACCCTAGTGAGAAAAAGCGTGACGCTAAGTTTTTTTTACAAGAAATAATAGATCAAAATACTGTTTTTTTCCCGTATCATTTAAAAAATAACCGGCCAAGTGCGAGTAGGACTGGCGCACGAAGGGTTCCGTACCATTATCTATAAAAAACCGCAAAAAAAAAACGGCGGCAACAGAAATACATCATCTGTGAAAATTTCAATTGTCTAGCTAGCACGGTTCATGAGATACAGCCTGGTGACAGACGGACGGACGGACGGACGGACGGACGGACAGACAGTGAAGTCTCAGTAATAGGGTCCCGTTTGGCACCCTTCGGGTACGGAACCCTATAAACGCTAATCGTACCAGTGCAGTTGAGTAATGTCTTCGCCATCCCAACCGCTATTTATTTACCTACCCTACCCCCGTGTGTACTCGTATGTACTCGAGGCGGGCGAGGGGCCGGCCCCTTATCGTGAGCTCGGCTCTGCAAGTCTACAGCTCTGCAGCTACTGTCGCAACCGGTTAACATAACACTACAGGGTGATCCGGTAATGCCAGATTCTTTGTATATTGTCTGCGATAACCACGGAGCACTTATCCAGTGGAGAGCGCATAGATACATTTTCCTTTGAAACACAACTCACCAATTTACTGGCGGCGGGGGACGAGGTAAGAGAGCTGTGATTGGTCAGCCGCTGCGAAACTGTCTGGCGGCCCGTCTCATGGGACATAGGTTGCTAAAGCGAACGTTTGTTGAATACAACAAACGTTTGGCGAGCCGAATTCCCCCGCAGGCGCAGTCAGTTGGATAAATAGTCTCTGGCGATAACGCACCTCTTGGTAGCAATACCTAAAAGCAAAGAAACAAGTGTGATCTTTTTAATCGAGTGTTTCCACTCCTATACTGCGCGCGGAGAGAAGCGGAAACTAATTTGACAGGTAGGCATTTTGTCGTTCTATGGTATTGCCAATAAAAAATACTGGAAGTACTTACCATAGAACGACTCGCCGCTACCGTCACGCCACCCTTCAGGCGCAGCATAATCCTGGACGCACTCTATACTTGACTTAACAGCAAGGTATATCATAAATTAAATCCAATCATCTGGTTAGTACCCCAAAAATAAAAAGAAGAAAAAGAAAGAACTAGAAATACATAATATGTCGCGTTGAAACCACCATAACAAAAGTAATACCACGTTGTCTCGTAGTACGTCCACCCCCTCTCTACAATCGACATTTACTATCAAATCATGTTTCACTAAAAATAACTTTAGTTTTCTATTTAGTTACCTGTGTAAAGTGTGATTGCAAAGTTACGAAATCACGATTACATAGTCTCCAGAGATTAACACTAAACTTACATTCTTGTCTATTTAAAAAGCATATTAAAAAATCCTGTGTTAGCAAAGCAGCCTCTGCAAAACGATTTTGCTGGCTGCAAGACCTCGTGCTCTTGCATGTTCGAAAAAAAAAGATTACAAAAGATTCGCAAAACCGGCTCTTTAGATATTTTTTAACTGGCTACGCTATTCGATTTTTGAAAAGGGTGGGGTTAAAGGCGGTGCTTCAATTGATAACAATTCAAAAAAAATAGCAGCTGGTTTTATTATCTCATACGAAAATAGATGGGAAACGATGGGACCCGTATTTTTTATTTTAGTGTTTATTCTTATTTTTAAGTTATAATTCAAGATTTTTAGAGTTACTCATTCTAAAAGGGCGTAAGTACAATGTCGGGATTATAAAACGTTGAACTTTTGCCCGTCATTGCATCAATAAAAATTAAAAAGTCATTATTCTGTCATAATATCACCCCCTGTTCCGAGTCACGCCAAAATCGATTACAGTCCGAGTCAGTTTTGAGCTGTTGGCGATACAAAACGATGGCATCTTAGACGCTGTATTCGATTATGGCGCTGACGGCGATGTCGCGGAACGCACTGTCAATATGTGTAAATACTCTTTTGTTGTTGTGCAACTTCGTGACAAGTTGACAACCAGCAATGACAAAATTTAGATGACAGATGATGACTGACAGTTGCTTTTTTATTTATATCTAGCCTGTGGAACACATGCCATAAATCCTGAAATTGATAATTTGGACAAAATTTAAGTTTTTATTATTTAACTCTTAAATTACTGATCTAAACATTCTGAAAAAAATATCTAAGAGCTCAGAACACTTAAATCTCGAAATGGTTTTCTAATTTTAGTACCTTATCAAAATGAAAGGTTATCAATTAGTTTAGTCGATCTGTTGATGCGATGGCAAGCAACAGTAATATTTAATTCAATAAAATAAATGATTTGCGAAACGAAAGATAATTCAAGACTGAAGACAAGTCGACTATTAACATGATATGGGCCGGGTTCTTATTGGACAAAATTTTGTATTGACTGATTGGCTGATTGTTGATTTTGACATCAGGGTATGGACGGGAGTGGCCAGCAGCGTAGAACCTGATGCGCTTGGCGAAAAACGAGGAGTAATGGAGCGCGAACTGCCAACCTCCAGTAGAGGAAACGGTTTAAAGAAGAACTATTTACATAAGATTTTAAAATGGACGATCATCAGTTAAGGGAACTGGCATTGGCTGTATAATCCAAAGAATTTTGCCTATTCCCTGTTCCCCGAACACAAAATAAATATTCGCGCGCAGTGAAGTTAAAAACGCTAGACGGAAGTGCAGACCACAAAAAAAGACTTGTTGTCATATTTGTTTGTGCACGTAGACGCATGCCATCTGGCCAATGTACCGAGTCACGCAAAATGAGGAGAATCGGACAATACCTGGAGTTTTGGTGTACAGACGATATTTCTTTATTTTTGGGCTTATTGTTGCCTGTTGTGAGCTCTGTTGTGACGGCCGCGTGAATTATTTGCCGAGCATTGACGGTGGGTAGTGCTGATGTTATGAATTTGTGTAGCTGTTGTGTGTGCCTAGGATTTTGTAGTCTCTAGATTGTTTTCTTATTTTGGATAGAAATAGGTGGGTAAAGTAAAACCCACAACTGTCTGGAATGCACAAACTTTCCAGACTGTTGTCTTTTTCGTGCATCTCTATTCAGTTCGTTTTGGAGAGAGAAATTTCAACTTTAATTAACTAATTCAGAGTGCGTTAAAAACGCTACAGGCAATAAAACTTTGGGTACTAATGGCAGCAGATAGATATATTTAAGGGTAGTATTTAAACGAGCATCAAAAAAGTCTAACCTAACCTAACCGAAAAATTAACTGAGCCACTAAATTACTAACACAGTTGCCCAGCGACTTGTGGCTCAGTCAGTAATTTAGTCGCTCAGTTAGTTTTTCAGTGGATCATTTTATTATATTCCCATTCTATTGTAGTCTATTTTTCGTGACAGGGGGCTTTCCAATCGATGCAGCTATATGGGCATATCTGTACCTCTGCCACCCTGTATGGGAAAATTACGCGATTGCCTGACCGCTTTGCCAAGAAATCAACTAAAGGTAACCAACTCATTTGTATTTTTAATACCAAACCAATACAAAAAATCAATAAAATTTTATTATCTTTATACATTTTGTCATTTGTTCAACTGTTGAATCAGTGAGAAACTTCTGCCCCCTCGCAGACATTTCTGGAGGTCGAAAACTAGTATTTTTCATGGCTAGTCTATAGTTAACTTATTTAAAATTTCAAATCTCCTGCTTGTAACAACCACTCCATTCATTATTCACCTCGGAAGAGGAACAGGCCTGCGTGCCATAAACACAGGTTCATCTTGAGCCTAGCTATGGAAGCAGACACCTCCCATATGCCCTATGTTTGTAATTATATTATAAATTTATTGTAAACCGTTTCTTGAATAAAGTTTTTATCATTATTATTATATATTATTATTATATTATATTACATTTTGTAGGGCAAAAATACCTGCTGGCTGGGGTATAAACGTAACCAACTTCGTACGTTACCACTTATTTATAACATTCGCGACATAAAATCTCCGATATTTCCCACAGTTTTCCTGTGCCTTTTTTCTGACAACATGAAGGCGTAGATAAAAGGGTCTGTTTAAACATTCACGCAACGTACTCTCGGACCGTACTCGGACCCACAGGGGCCCGCCCACCTTGTGACTAATTACTGTGCCGATAAAATCCTTTTTGCGCGGGATGAGAAGGGCCGTCCCTAAAGGGTTGCTATACCTATACTCGCTGTGAGTATACATAAGATCTAAATACCCCTTGTTTGTAGAATCGTAGGACCGAATTATCGGTTGTGCTAAAAATGAATGATTTTGTACAAGATATTATTGAAACGAGCGAACAAATTAGTCTTGACTAACGGAAATTTATTTGAGCCATTGAAATAATCTGAGGGACAATAAATCGGCCTATTTCGGCTATCGTAAACGCCAAGTTGGTTTTGTTACAAAAAATAAAGACTTTAATTAGGTACATGTTCTGTTGTGATTATGACATCCATTATTTAACATTTCCGCAGGGCCTTCCCCGACTCGCAGATAAAATTTATATTTTTTGGGTTCCGTACCCGAAGGGTGCCAAACGGGACCCTATTACTAAGACTTCGCTGTCCGTCCGTCCGTCCGTCCGTCACCAGGCTGTATCTCATGAACCGTGATAGCTAGACAGTTGAAATTTTCACAAATGATGTATTTATGTTGTTGCTATATAATACTAAAAAACAAATTAAATTCAATATTAAGGGGGGCTCCCAGACAACAAACGTGATTTTTTTGCTAATTTTTGCTCGATATTGATATTGGTAGCAGGTAGACGCTTAAAATGTTCACAATATATTGAGTATATTATTTATTTAAGAAATAAAAAAAATAAATTAAAATGAAATTAATATTTTAGGGGGGCTCCCATACAACAAAAGTTTTTTATAGATAATGGTACGGAACCCTTCGTGCGCGAGTCCGACTCGCACTTGGCCGGTTATTTATAGACGTTTTATACTATTGTCATGGTAAGGTACACTCAGTATCAGATATGTGTAAGTACGCGAGTTATTCAAATATATCTAAATGTCCTAATTAAACCAGAAACATCTACAGTCTAAAAGTGTAAAATATCGTAAATATTTTCAAACACACAATTTTAAATAGTCATAGTTTAGTCGCCTCCCGAATCGCAGATCACGTTGACATTTATGCTGTTTTGATGTTGTTGATGATGCGTAGAATATTTTACTATCTTGCGTGCTCGCTCCCTATGCTGCTGTCTGTACATGTTTACAGGTAGTATCCACGTTTCTCTTTCAAAGGCTAATTCGCCTTTGCGTTGCAAAAAAGGCTTATGAATAGTGAATAGCCGCTAACAGCGTACAGACCGCGTCCTCTCTTGCTGGCGACAAGGGGTAAACCTATTTACACTCGAACATGAACAATACATTCTAGGCAACGCGTGGGTTGACTTTCAAACCACCAGGGGGCAATTCTGGCGCTAGCGAGATCATGTCCATGGTCGAAATATCGATTTTGAGATACCGAAATCTCTATCAAAAACAAGAAAAAGCTATTCATAGCGGGGCCTGGCCCCCGATTCTCGCGCTATCGAGATCATCTCCCCAGTCGAGATATCACTATTTCTACCGCCTAAATCCGTCGAAAACAATCTCGATTTACTTATATTTATTTTAATCGAAAACCGGTCGAGATATCTCGGTTGGTCGAAAGGCTAGTCGTAAGAATAGCTTTTTCTTGTTTTTGACAGAGATTTCGGTATCATAAAATGGATTTTTCGACGTAAGACATGATCTCGCTAGCGCCAGAATTGCCCTACTGGAGTTTTTAAGGTGAACCTTGGTGAGTGAGCTGGCTAAAAAGTGGGTAAAGTTGTGCCTCTGCCACTCCATATGGGTAAAGGCGTGACGCTACGTTATGTTCTGTTTTATATGAATTAAATTAGCATTCATAGTCGACTGCGCTCGTTACTAATCTATATGCAAATGAAGTATCCACAAATAATGAAAGTTAAACTCAGCCTTGTGCGAGAGAAAAAGTGAACGGACATTTCCTATTTCCTTTTATGGCATTTTTAATGGCGTTTTTTACGCCCTTTAATTGCGGTCCAGTGTAAACTGGAGCTATAGCAAGCGCGATCCGGATAATGCTATTGAATTACTTACAAATTGCTTAGTTGTCATGGTTGTCTGACTAGAATTAAGTAACTAATCTGTATGGGTGTACTTAGGCTGGATTCACACGGCATAGTCCTGCACGTTTTTTTGCAGTATACGTCTTAACGGATAAACAGTGGCCTTGGTTCACACGGCATTGTCCTGCACGTTTTTTTGCAGTATACGTCGTGTGAACCTAGGCCACTGTTTATCCGTTAAGAAGTATACTGCAAAAAAACGTGCAGGACTATGCCGTGTGAACCACGCCTTAGCTGGTTTTGTTTACGGGAACAGTAATGATTTTAATTTCAACATGTATTCATTAATTAACGGTTAGCTTTAAGTATGTGTATTTTATGACATAAATTAAATTAACTAACTAACCCCCAGTTTCTGAGACGCTGATCGTTGGAAACGACGTAATCGGTGGTTAATTCAAAATGGCGGCACACGATTGGCTTTTCGCGGCACGTGATTGGCTGAAATTAGTTAATCGCTCTGTTAGTTAATCGTAACCTTTGATCAGCGTCTCAGAAACCGGACTTAAATAATAAATATCTCTAATAAACCTCGCTCTACTTTGTCCCAGACATCCTGGCCAGTATCAAGCTTTACAAAAGAAAAAACTCCAATGCATTTCGAAACGGGTTGTCTAAAAAACCTGTTCTATTTTCAAACGTTATATTTTAGGGCGCTTGCAGCATCTGAGGCATGCGGAATGCAAACCCAGTGCTGCAGGTCGCAGAAAAACAAGTTTGCAAACAAGTTTCAGAACACACCATTGTTGCTCCCGATGTAACTTACACGCGATGACTTTTGTCCAAGAGAATGGCTTTGAAAAGGATTTCTGAACATTTTCGAGATGAAATACTGGCAGATGTAATGCGAAAACGAGTTTTTTAACCCGTTGACTGTTATCTGCGTGCTCTGATTGTGTTATTGTGCAGTCGTATACTTTGTAAGTTACACCAATGCAGATTCATTTCATTAGTAGTTCAATGTCGACGCATGACGTATCGTCTTCGTCGCCGATCTTCGCACATCGTGTCAGATGTTGAGACGTCATTGTGCGCCCAAGCCTAAACGTGTTAGTGAGTGAGATTTCGGAGGTGTCACCTTTATCTGAATAAACTAATTACCTAGTTTCAAACAAATTAAACGATATATCTAGAATCTTCTCAATGACAGGTGTCTCCACCTTTGTTACCACGTGGTGGTGCTATCATATTTTGAGGCACAGAGTAAGTAAGTAACAGAGTTTTGTCTATCTGAGATTAATGCCCGATTTCACCAACAGTTAGGGGTCACTTAGCACTTTTTCTTAGCTGACTAGCGACTGTTTCGGAGGCTGGCCTCTTAAATTTAGGGGATCCCCTAGTAGCCTAGATGACCCTTAAACTTAGGTCAAAGCGAAAGAACTGGTAGGTGGCCCCTGAAAGTAAATAAAGTGTCCCTTAAGCTCGCCTTTGTACATGTGTTTTATTTTAATGTAACTGTTTAAATTATTGTGTGCAATAAAGAATTGTGAATTGTGAATTGTGTCCCCTAAAGATAGGGATTGTTGGTGAAATCGGTCATAAGCAGTGATCGGATATTCAGATGCATATTTACCTAAAGTTTGTTTTTAGCTGTAAAAGTATGGAAGCGGCTTCATAATATAATTTATCTAAAAAAAAAACGGGTATAAAGTATCCCGATATTGTGTAACTTATCGGATGCATATTCATTTAGTGTTAATGTTTGATCCCTGATCCAATTATGTGTATGTAAGGGTACTAAGGGAACAATAGGGTGTGTTGTTTGAAAAAAAAACAATTTGAAAAAAAAAAGTTTTATTAAATTATATTTGTATCTACCATTTTAACCACTGTCTATCACTATCATTTGTTCACTTAAGTCGGGAGTTTTCGTAAACAAAGTGCATTCCATATTAGCCAACACCTGAACTTTAGGTAAATATGCATCCGAATATCCGATCACTGGTCATAAGGCACTTAAATTCTCAACGAGCAAAAAGGCACAACACAACACAGGCATTTAAAGCCGCAAAAATAGGGAACCTATTTGTAAACAAGACACGAAATTATTTAGAAAGTAGATATGATAGAATTTGGCATCTTTGACAGATAGCCTTTCAACTACACCAGCGCATTTGACAGAGCCTTTCATGACTTAAAGCTTGTTTCCGGCTTTAAAAGAAGTCTGCTGTAAAGACCAAACGCAGCTCTAAATGCACTGTACTGAATGCTCACCAAAGCTAGCTTGCTACGTAGCTCCGACCAAGTCAGCATTTTTTCCTCCATTTTCAGTCAAGATAACGTTTCGCTGAGCAAAAATATGAAGAGTTACTATCGCCGCCATCTAACTTGCACTAAATCACCCTATATAAGGGGAAGCAGGGTCGTATTTACTCGCAAACGGCCAAAATAAATGTTTTTTATTACATAATGCGAATTTTCTCTGAGACTTTATGTACCTCACTCGAAACTCTGCCGAACAAACGTTGAATTAAGAGACAATTTCGTATGAATGCTACGTAGGCCCTCGCCGTTAGCGGTTCTTTTGGGTTTTGTGCGTTATTTCGTGGGTGTTAGGGTGTGTTTTTGTTAGGCTACAGTCGAGGGCAGATGGGCTACATAAAAGGGTTGGTGCTAAATTTTAAGTAGGGGATTTGGAAAGCCGGCGCAGTAGCTTTCGCCGCTTCTCCACAATTACAGAGCCGTGTAGGTGGAATATGAAACAAAGCTTAGGAAATTACATTTGCGAGCGAAAAAACTGCGTAATATTTTATCCACAATGCTTTCGCTTGGAAGGGTTTGGGGAGTCTAATTGAATCTTTAAATTATATGACAATCTGTTTGACAGAAACAATAATGAAATATTCAATATCTTATATCTTCTGACAATCTACCTTGAGGATTTTAGATGTGACACAACAAATTTGTGCTGTCAGTTTATTTAGTTAGGCTTTCGATTTCATATTATTGGAGGCTATATGTAGGTACAACTAGTTTGACACTAAATTTGTAGTTAGGTCTTTATTATTAACTTAAGATGATAAACTAAAATAAGAAACGCTACGAAACAGTTTAAAAATATAACTTTAAATACTTACTTTACTTACAACTTAAATAATAACAAATAAAGTACTAAAACATCCACAACACAAACAACATCAACAAACAGTTTAGTCTAATGAAAAGCAAAAAAGAAAAAAAAAAAACATAAATAAAGTTCCCGCCATTTCACAATACAGCGATATCATCCGAAACTATTTAGAGGTCGCCATAGTTCCGTTACTTGTGGCTCAGATACTATAAAATTATACTAATACTTGTGGAACGTCAGATATGTTCATGATGCAGAGATATAAGCGATATAGCCATCTGTGTGAAAACTCGGAAAAATCGTTTGCCTAGAGAAGAAACCTTGATCGTTGAGGACTTTTGCTCCCCCCCCCTTATCCAAATTGTGTTCATAATTTATTTATTACAATTTAGAAGAAGATATTATTAGGAATAGTGTACGGCGAGCTTATCTCTAGAAAGAGATATCTTCCAGCAAACCAAGTTGAGATGAGACCGGTGGAGTAGAGTAGTGTAGGGATGTGTACAACAATGAATATATTTAGAATGCCGCGTTTAATAATATAAATACATAGTAAATTCAAACAAATACACTTAGGCTGGATTTTACCACCAAAAAAATATGCGAAAATAACTGTACCGGGGATAATTTGTATGACAATGACAGTTCAAAATAAGGTCATTCTATCAAAAAGTAGAAGATTACTCTCGAGTAAAAAGTTACTCTTCGTTGGTAAAAATTCGCTCTTACTAACTTACTTTATGTTTATACTTTATTGCAAAAAACCAAAATACACAAAAAAAATATATAATCAATCACAGAAACAGCGAGGTAACGGTGCCAGCGTTTTGGGCACCCTTCCTCCCGGCAGCGATCTGGGCGAAATTTTTGACCTAGTTTAGTTGTAGTTAGTTTAGTTATTACGTATACTTTAGTTATAATTAATCATTTGTTAAGTTTTCTGTATGTCATTCATTTTACAATAAAATTCTAGTAAATTGTAAAAAAAAAAAAAACAAAGAAACAAAAAAAAATCACAGAAATATATCTCGTCTGAGAGCAGTGACTATATGAATGCTTTTTTGTAGCGCGCATTAGAATAGAATATAATAGAATATCCATTTATTGACTGATACTATACACAACACCAGTTTATGGCCATATAGGTATTATAAAGTACACAGAGAAAATAAAATACTAAGTAAAAAAACCAAAGTTGTAAATACACGGAAAAAAATTTACGGTTCCGACTCAGCATGTGCTACAGGACTCGTTATTCCGATATCCTATTTAAAATTTCCACCGCATTCAACCCTCGTGGAATTATAAACATTTTCCTCCCTTATGCAAACCTTAAGCTTGACTCTATGTAATTGGAGGCCTCGTAAAGGGGTTGTGGGGCGCATAGTCGGGTTGGGGGGACAGAGGGGGTTTATGGAAATGACGCACCACACCACCATTTCCCTGTTTTTGTATTTGATTATCCTTTCAAGACAATATTTCGCTGGCTCCGGAAATTATGAATGCAATTTATGGGACTGAAGCTCTGGTCCGGGTTTTATTTAAATATAACATTTTTTTTGTCTCGGTTTTTGGCCGGCTGCCTCTTTTAATTGGACTCTGTTGTGTGCTGTGTTTTTATACAAATACATATGTTTGAACGAGGCTACGTATACGTAGTCAAGCAGCAAGGTTATTGCCTGTCAGCCAGGTTCACACACACACATGGCTCTATTGTCTTTACGCGAGTCAACGGTAATTTTTAGGGTTCCGTACCCGAAGGTTGCCAAACGGGACCCTATTACTGAGACTTCGCTGTCTGTCCGTCCGTCTGTCTGACACCAGGCTGTATCTCATGAACCGTGGTAGCTAGACAGTTGAAATTTTCACAGATGATGTATTTCTGTTGCCGCTATAACAACAAATACTAAAAATTAAAATAAATTTAATATTAAGGGGGGCTCCCATACAACAAACGTGATTTTTTTGCTCATTTTTGCTCGATATTGATAATGGTAGCAGGTAGACGCTTAAAATGTTCACAATATATTGAGTAGATATATTATTTACTTAAAAAATAAATAATTAAATTAAAATTTAATTAATATTTAGGGGGGGGCTCCCATATTTATTTATTTTTGCGGATTTTATAGATAATGGTACGGAACCCTTCGTGCGCGAGTCCGACTCGCACTTGGCCGGTTATTATAACTACAATATTAGAGGCTGTCAAAAGTGAAGAGCAAGTCGGCCTTTAAAGAGTATAGGTAGTCGTGTATATGTATCTATAGCATGTTTGTTTTACAGAGATTTGGAGTTGAAATAAAATCGTTTAGTTTTGAAAAAAAAAACTAAAAACATACAAAACAAACATACCTAATCTAACCAAATACCTACACTTTACCTGTCGCTGTTTCTGGTTCTCACGATACAGGGTATCTAGTGTGGGGCCAGAAGCAATGTATGAGCCTGTGTGTAAATGTTTGTGTTTATGTATATCAGTAAATATCAAGTTAAGTGAAAAATATGGTGAAAAATATAAGGTAACATCGGTGATGTTGGTTTCGGCAATGTGAACAAGTACTTATAAAAGAGCTTATTACATTACGCTGTCGGCAGGGCACGATTTGTATAGACGTCTCACTCTGATGGAACGACTAGAAAGAGACAGTGAGTCAGACAGGGCCCTGCCGACAGCGTAGTCTAATAGGCCCAAAAGCCCTACCGCCGTAAAGTCGACCTTCCCGTTGATCCAAAGTCTATCGCAGTTTGTTGGTTAAATCAGACACTTAACTAACACCCTTGACCGATAATTAAAGACCGACATTTAACCAAGTCGCTAAAGTTCCGTCAAACAAAACGTTTAACGAGTTATCTAAACGTTCCTAGGCAACAACACGCATTTCAATTTTGGTAGGGTAATAAGCAACCAATGCGGTTTTGAGAAGCTACTCGCTCCGCTCGACTCTGGGTGGTTCATAAAGTTGTGACCTACAACTTATCCTTACAACCTATCTTTAGTATTGGCACAGAAACTGACCTAAAGCAACCAATTCTGTTTTGTGAAATGATCGTGAAACAATCATGGTGGACTCGACAACATTGTTTACAATTGCTCCGAAGGACCAAACTTGAAACAAAAACCACTGAACACAACAAACCAACGTTGCACAACGTTTGCTAAAAAGATAGACTCTAAAAGTAATCAGCTGTTGTTGTGACGCCATCTTGATTTAACAAACACGCTGGCTTTCGGTAAGTAAGCTTTGAGCCGCTCAAACTACGCGCAAAACTCTGTTATAAACAGAATTCGTTCTGATTATAATAGGGTATTGAAGGAAAGGGAAATAGACATTTTCCATTCTTCCAAAGTGGTTTTTAGGAAGCAACTATTTTCCGACTCATAATCCACGCACCCTGCTTAGTGGCAAATGCTGCCAAATATCCGATCCCAAGACTACTGTCGTAGGGCTAAGCAGGTGTGTACACCACCACACTACACTACAATACTCTACAATTATAGGTACACATCACACTCACCCACTTCTCACCTGTGCATTTTCATTTTCATTTTCTTTTTAATTTATAATTTTTGTGTTTGTTCCACTGTTTCGTACAATGTCAAAATGTTTAGATTAAGTAATTTAAATCCGTTATTGGCTTTTGTTAAGTTTTAATTTAGCCGTATAAAACAATGTAATTTAGCTGTGGATTTTTTAAGATACTTAAATAAAAAAAAAAAAACATACGGGTCGAATTGAGAACCTCCTCCTTTTTTTGAAGTCGGTTGAAAATAAAATAAAATAAAATAAAGACAGATTGTTAAAAGTTTTCGATGCTAGTGACTTAGTTAAATGTCGGTCTTTAATTAACGGTCTAGGGTGTTAAAATATAAGATATAAGATCGGATATTTTTTATATATTTTGACCATATTAGCGAACTTCGAGCAAACATCCACAATAAGGAACATAAGGTACAAAAACTCCACTACCCAATAAATAGCAATCAAAACAGCCGTCACCAAAACCCCATCTAACAAAATCCTCACATCAACCAGACGCTAGCCAGGACAAATCGGAAACGATCTTATGAAAACACGACCAAATTCGTTTTGAGTTTCCCGAGGCCTAAACAAACAAAAGTCTTATTGGCCCCAATGTTTGTGCTCCTCTTAATTAATTTTCTCATTTCCTATTACGTGGAAGAGCGCGCAAAGGATTCTGCACGTTTTTTAGAACGCAACAAAATAGGCGGGAAAAAATACACGGAAATATTTACATAACTCGGCGTTTGCACCCCGATTTTCTGTTTAGTTTCATTGAGCAGTTTTTCTAAATGTTTTGATAAGTTCAGAAACTATTTTCTGTATCGGGTATACTTACTTTAAGTCTTCACAAAATAAAAGGCCCGTTTTGACAGTTCACGCCCATGAAGTTTTAACCCCTAACGCGTAGGTTTTAGGTAGGTTTTTCCTAGGTGCAACTTGTACGCTTTGCTTGTACGCACAGTTGGCTTTTATTAGCTGCGCTTTAGGGGTTAAAACTTCATGGCCGTGATCTGTCAAAACAGGCCTTTTATTTTGTGAAGACTTTACTTTCTGGTTTTGTTCAGAGGTTGTTTAAACGCAGTATAATGTACAAGTACAATCATATAACGCAACTATTTATTTAACCCTAGACTTTAAGGACCAGGGACCTGAACCATTATATTATGGACTTGTCGAATTTATTCCAAGAACAATGTTAATTCGTGTTTAAAGTAGTGGCACTAACATATCGAACCGCATGTCCTAAACCGGAATAGCTGCCACATGCACCCACTTTTAGATAAGTAAATTAAGAGCGCATCCGAAGCAGTGCCTAGTAATTCATATGTATTATACAAAAAGTACATACCAAACCCAACAACCCATTATCAGCTTACCTACCAGTATCTCTATAAATACCCACGAGCGTGTTCTTTCAGGGCAATTTGTCACAAAAAGTTGCCAACTTCGCCCCCAGGGTAGCACACTCCGTGTCATTTATTATCCGCCTCCCCCTCCCCACCCCTGGAATGGGCCTCTTCCCCCTCAAGGGCCAGTAATTTTGCCTTTGCGTAGAGCCTCCACGGGAATTCGTAATGACTAACGGCGTGGGGTATCGCGAAGGGATTAACCCTTCTCCGCTCGGTTTGAAAGGGCCTTTTTCGGTACGCAGTACATATGTAAGGGTTATGTAAACAGTTAAAGTAAATAGGCGTTATAACTTTTCAGGGAATTGGGCTGTGTACCGAATTTGGTGTTATCAATCAGATACGTTTATCGTCCTACCTACCAGAGACTCTTTTTCTGTTGAATCATCTATAAGTTATAACATAACATAGCATCACGCCATGTCACGGTTCCCCGTTGAAGGCACAATTGTGCCCACTATTTCACACTAATTCAATACTCCATTTTGCGTGACTGAGGGCTAGCCCGTCGCCGCACTAAAAATATTTTTACAATATTTCAATATTTCGTGAATTGTGATAACTTGTTATTATGTTAGTAGGAGATAATGTATCTAAGTTGCTAGGTATTTTTTTACGATATCTTTTTGTATCGATATCCTAATTCCTAATACAGTTCTGAATTCGGTTGTATTTGGAGCAAAACAGACCTTTGCTCGCGCAATTACTCACTACAGAACTAGACCTGATTATAATAATCATATACGCAACCCCAAAAAAGCTCTTTCGTCCTTACCCGCAAATCACCGTGAACTTTGCGCAAAAAGCTCGCCGTATTTACATAATGACTTTATATTATACTCGAGGCTCGCTTTTGGAATTTTAATGTGCAGCCGCCATTTTGTCCTTAATGCGTGCGCATGAAATAATGACAACTCTCTTTTATGTTATGAAATACAAATGGGCACTTGTATGGTCACATAAAATTACACTCTTCGTTATTTTAAGTAGGGTTTTATAACTGTGAAGTGAGAGAAAGAGCTAAAGTAAGCAGGTAAGTAATTGTAAAAGGATTCCAAATTCGTCTAACACCCGTCCTTATGCTTAGTCATTTCCTCCACCCGATTTCACCTCGACTCAACCTAACTCACTCAAGAGATGGTTGACAAAAATTGCATTAATAAATCTTTGTGAACGCTTTACATATACCTACCGGGCAAAATCAGCTCAACTTGTCATAGTTTACAACTGTGCCAAGTGAATTCATCCGATACCAAAATCAGCTCAACTTGTCATAGTTTACAACTGTGCCAAGTGAATTCATCCGATACCAAAATCAGCTCAACTTGTCATAGTTTACAACTGTGCCAAGTGAATTCATCCGATACCAAAATCAGCTCAACTTGTCATAGTTTACAACTGTGCCAAGTGAATTCATCCGACACCAAAATCAGCTCAACTTGTCATAGTTTACAACTGTGCCAAGTGAATTCATCCGATACCAAAATTTGCAGGTTACGACACATTTCTCGTAATAATATGACCAAGCCAAGGACTAAGGATACCGTTGCAACACTACCTTTACAAATCCGTTACAGTATTTTTTACAATCTTCAAATGTCTCTTCCTTTCCACCAGAACAGTAGCTAAGAATCGCTAATAAATATAATAGAGCATCGAAAAATTAATCTTCTTGCCATCTAACGTGTTACTTGCCTTTAAATGATCATCTACTAAGTTGCTTCAGATATACATAAAAAAGTAAAAGGTAAAAAGTAAAAGTATTTATTCAAGGAAAAATGGTAGGTACACTTAAAAATGGTGGTTGACTGCTGCCATAACTAGGACAACTGTATGTACTTGTAGCTACCTACCCTACCCATTTCCCTATACATGAAAAAGGCAGCGACGGAAATACGTAAACAAGGGTTTCTCCGATTTGGTACCGGTAGGGAGAAGATTAATATAATAATATTTATAATGAAAACAAACGACAGAGGGTCCGTTTGACGTCTGGCCGTGTGTCCCGGGTAGATAAATGATTTAGAAACCACCCTCTTCCCGGGGCAATCTAGCTTTGATTGCTTTTGCAACATTTATTTGTGCGTTAGTACATACAGCGGTGATAATAATAACCGGCCAAGTGCGAGTCGGACTCGCGCACGAAGGGTTCCGTACCATTATCTATAAAAAACCTCAAACAAAAGAAAAAAATGTATGGGAGCCCTCCCTAAATATTAATTTAATTATTTATTTTTTAAGTAAATAATATACTCAATATATTGTGAACATTTTAAGCGTCTACCTGCTACCATTATCAATATCGAGCAAAAATGAGCAAACAAATCACGTTTGTTGTATGGGAGCCCCACTTAATATTAAATTTCTTTTGATTTTTATGGTAAAAAGGACTTAGTTTGGATTTATTGTCTATCGAGAAATTTCTATCCAAACACGTTTTCATTCATGAAAACCCTAGATTGTATCATTGAACTACTATTACCTTATTACTCAAAGGATTGTATAGGTAGTCAAATTACATATACCAGAAATTGATTACAATTTGTCTAGTATTTCCTGAAATACACATAAAAAAGCACCCCTAATTTATTCATGAGTCGCCACAGTATCAATACATATATGATAAATAACGCTGAACATTTTCATTTTTGAAGGACAAACAGGGTAATTGACTCGTCAAAAATAATCACCCTCGTTATCTTAATTGGCCTACAGCTCAAATAAAATGGTTTTGGCCTCGCAATCTTGCGTTGGTCATCCTGGACTCACGTAGTCACGTAGTACATAATCCTAAAAACATATAAACATTTATATTATGTTACATTATGTTATATGTTAAGCTTCTAGCTCCACATCAGGGTAACCTCAAACCTGTGTCGTGGGTACCAGTAATAATGACGTCACAATCATGTAAACAGTTACGATTAATATAACGAGCTTACACCATTACAAACATTACAAATAACTGTATCTCAGGATACGATAAGAATTCAAAGGGCGCTTTAAAGTTTTATTTTTGGTAAACATCAAAATAAAGAACAAATACGTATATAAAATATGTACTCAAAAGGGCCCTTTTATTCAATTTCAGCTCGAAATGGAATGCAAATCTTTGAATACGTCCCTTATGTTTATGGGCCCAAAGGGTTCGTGTAAATGGGAAATTCATGAAAACCCCCATTTTCCTGTAGGGCCTAAAATTATTGAGCACAATAGCGGACACCCTTTCAAAGGGCTCTTGGGATGGTATTGGGACTGGGTAGGTTGTAGAGAATGCAATCCCGATATTTGAGGCATAATTTGGCGAGATCTCGACGAGATTTCCGAGATTGATTTATATTATTGGTTGACTGGTTTGCAGTAACCGATGAGTGTGCAACAAATCTAGGAATGGAAATTTCGCCCACTTCTAGTTGTTCTATCATTATCATTACTGATCTTGGTATGATCATGTTGTTCAGATGAAAACATAATAATAGCTGGCCTGATCATGGAGCTCGAAGGACACCCTGAGATATTTGTTTCCTTGTACACTCTGAGTTAGGGCAAATTAGATTCTTCATGAGTTCACAACAAATCCTATTCATATCTTCTGGCGATGTTCTCATCATCATCCTCATCATCACCTGCTGATAGAGCTGGAAGGTGATAGACGGAAGACTGGTAATCTTCTTGTAAACCCATCGCTTAGGCTCATCTAATACGTCTAACAAGACCTAATTTAATTTGATTTATTTATTTTAATTATTGCAAAACACAACAGATATAATACATTGCGTTTCTTAATACAATGTACGTTTAGACCTAATAAAATCTACCTACCCGAGATCTCGAAAATTCCGAATCTCGAATTGGCGATCTCGGGTCGAGATAGAATTCCCTAGTAAGTTGTAATTGAATTTTGCCTTGAGCCGTGCAGGGCGTCGCTTGGTTAATTTCCCGAACGTGAAAAGGGCTGAGCAGAAGGGCAGGATATGATTGATGACCAAAGGTTGCCTGCTGCTGGCCTGTTTACGCTTCAGTTTAAAAAAATGTACATATTTTATAAATATAAAAGCTGTGTTTTACGTACCCGCGGCTGATTCTCGCGCATTCGATATACGATATCTACACCTATATCGAGTGATTTTGTGTGGGAATCTGTCAATATAGGTCTCGATATCCGTATATGAAAGGCGCGAGAATCATGCCACAGTACTTATCTACTTCTCAATTTGTGACATTTATCGAAATATCTTTGAATTTATTTTTTGAAGCATGTTTGTAAACTTCACATTGACCTGCTGAGCTTAGGACCGTTCCCCAAAATTCAATCTATATTTATCTATACTATTAATATCTATCCCATAAACAAGAAGCACTCGCAATCGCAAAAACAAACAAAGTCGCAAATAATCGTGTTCTTATTGGGCCAATGTTCTATTGGATCGGTATTGAGAATCGATTGATCAGAAAAAGGCTAAGTCTGACTTGTAGACGGAAATGTAACTTTTTAATCTTATATTCCTATCGATATTGTAAAGTAGAGCCGTGGTAAAGTATCAATTTACCATCGATATTACAACAGTAGGTTTGTGCCCACGAAGACACCCGGCTGCCACTCCTGTCAACAAATAGGGCTAATGGGTTTTTTAATCTTTGACCATCCTGGTCCCTTGTGTTGAATGTTGACCCTTAGGTTAGGACAACAGAGGTGTAAGTGTTTATACGAGTAGAAAGTTTGTTTGTGGTTATCAAATAAAAAAGAAATGTTGTACCTACGGTCTATAACGCAACTGGACCTGCCAACTTGACTGTGAACTGACGGGTGTTGCTAGTGGATGTCTAGTATGCCTTTTTTGGGAATTGCGTCCGTTCATAGGATGGCGATTAAAGGATGGCGGTTGTACTTAGTTCTGAATTTTGACGTTTCACAGATAACTTGGTAGGTCTGTCTGTACTAACTTAAGCCTCGGTCACACACAGCGATTAATCGCAGCGAATGCCTACTCGCCGCGAGTATTCGCTATGTTCGACAAGCTATTCGCTGCGAATATTTTCAGTCGCCGCGAGTTGAATTCACTGCGATTTTAATTGAGCATGTTCAATTTTACTCACGGCGATTAGGCATTTGCAGCGATTAGTCGCTGTGTGTGACTGGGTACTCGCTGCAAATAGCTATTCCGCTCTTTCTCTCTCTCTCTTCCGCGCTCTCTCTCTCGCAGACTGTCGAAATTCTCGTGTAGAACTCGCTGTGTCGATTAGTCGCTGCGATTACAATTAGCTGTGTCTGTGTGTGACCGAAGCTTTAGTAGGTATGCAGGCCGGCCCAGCTAATTCCTTTGCAGAGTGTACCTGGTAAATTCATTTTTTATAAATTAAACAATGACTATTCTGGTATTACCTTCGGTTGAAAAATTATGTGAAGTACATGACCCAGCATTTAACAAATATTAACACATAAACACTGGCTAAAAGTGGGCACAATAGGCTTGTGGCCAAGGTAATCCAATAAATCTAGGAACAAGTCTTAAGTTGAAACATTATGTACAAAATGGCTTGACATTCTCAGAATTGTATATTTCCAGCAGATATATTTTATAAAATCAATTTTGTGCAAAAAAAAAGAGCATTTGATGGCACTTTTACATGACGTCATTCTGTTGTTATTTTTCTTAGAACTCAGGAACAAAAGTTCCGTTTTGACAGTTCATAAAAAGTATCTATTTTGACTTGACAGGCCACAAGCCTATTGTGTCTCTAATACCCCGTATGGGCAAAGGCGTGACGCTATTATTTGTTATTACTAATACATATACAACGATGCGTAATTTAAAACAGCACTCCTTGATAATATTATGCAATGAATAGGAATAAAATTACGTGACAGCAAAACAAGTGCTAATAGCCAATCCGGGTGCAATTTGTTTTGCATTCATGCCGCACGGAGCGGCCGCAGCGAACGCTTCTATGTTTTAATTTGCACAACAAAAACCCAGGGAATACCAAATGCCAGCCTACCTAATAAGCCGGCCGAAATTAAAACAACGCACCCTAATTAATTCTACAAACACACAGGCTGGCCACGTCAAAACCCTGGCCGCAAAAAAAAAAACCAAAAATCTGCACGCAGCAACATAATGAAACCGCAGCAATTATTCATAAGGGACGTCAAAGCCGTAATGCTCAAGGAAGATGGTCGCAAAAATGTACACGAAATAAAATAAAAAAATGTTTTAAAATGCCCACAAGAGTGCTTGATGGCGGGCGGCGATTGTGGGGGCACGCACATGCGTATTCCCGCCCTGGCCGCCCACCCTGCGGCATATAGGTACCTAAGCAGCCTTCCATTTTGTTTTTTTGCGAAGATTCGCTTTATGTACTTTTTTCGACAGTTTTTGAGGTTTCCGTGCTTAGGAAAGAAACCTTTTTATTAGGAAAACGAATAAACGATAATCAAGTTGTGTTACACCGGCTATACATACACTGTGTTAGTAGCAACTTGGCACTAATTACCGACTTCTACTAAATAAAAAAAAAACATAGCACTTAGCCAATATAGGCATGCAGAATTAATCATTGATTACGGGCTTTATTACAAAGCTATAAGGCTGAAAAATAGGTGGACATTAAATATAAACGGGATAAGAGAGGCTACATACATTATTCACGTAAAATAACCGCTATGTTCAACCTTCTTACCTAAGTAGTAGTATCTCTTTTCATAATCATCAAATTACATCATAATGCCCAGCCCACATTATTCCACTGCTGGTCATAGAACTCTTCATAATCATTTATACTTAAAACCATCATTAATTTATAATTTCAGGCCGCATGACGCATCCTCATCAGAGACATCATATTCATCTCCTACCTACACTAAACGCACGGCAGTGCGTCAAGCCATGTTCAAGTAAGTACTGGCGACATTATTAGGGGGCAATTCTCGCGCCAGCGAGATCATGTCCATAGTCAAAGTATCGATTTTGAGGTAACGAAATCAAAAACAAGAAAAAGCTATTCTCACGACCAGCCTTACTGAGAAATCTCGACCCGTTTTAAACCGAAATAATTATGAATCGAGATCGTTTTCAACGGATTTAGGCGACTAGGGAGATGATCTCGATAGCGTAAGAATCGGGGGCCAGGGGGTCAATTCCCGTGCTATCCAGTACATCTCTATGGTCGAAATATCGATATCGAGATAACGAATTCAAACAATAAAGCCTATTCTCACAATCCGCGCCTTTCGACCTACCGACATATGTATTCGACCCCGATCGATCGTTTTCGATGGGGATATTAGGTATCCCTAAGCCCACAACTTCCGAACGGGCGGTAGTATACAAATAGTAGATTGTTTACCAAGGGAGTAAAGAACTATTTTTAGGGCGAGAGTGTTTTTTGACTCCTGAGCGACCGAGGGATTCTAGAGTTGAGTCCCGAGTGTAACGAGGGACTCAAAAGTAGAATCCTGAGGGAGCGAGGGATTCAAAGTACATCACTCGAGCCAAAAATAGTTTTTACTCCTGAGGTGGACACACTACTTTTCATCACCCTCTATGAGAAAAGTAGTAAGTAATCAATAAAATAACATACATGTACCTATACAGGGTCTAACAGAAAGGGGTGTACAAGCGGAATGAGGGACATCATTCTGAACAACTTTCACTATGGGATCGACTTGATCAGAGCAACATTTCGGGCCTAGCACTCAGCTTATCTGTATGGTGGAGTGAAAAATAAAGTTGCTCTGATCAAGTCGGTCCAATTGTGAAAGTTGTTCAAAATGATGTCCCTAACAACCTTCTTTCGGCTTGTACACCCCTTTCTGTTAGACCCTATATTTATTTAAGTACACAATTGTCGTTATATGTTGTGTGGTTGTGTGTAATGGTTTGTTGGAAAAAATCTCTTGTTATCTGTTATAAGTTTTCTGTATGTCATTCTTGTCTTAGTACAATAAAGAAATTACGAATTACAAATATGTCCTCCACATAGTTAAAGCTTGTTTAGTATTGGCTAAATCTTGAAAATTGGTTCAAAAAGCATTTTCAGATACTAGTTTTTACATACCTATATTTCTCGTGATTTTATTGGTAACAGATCTTGTATTTGTCATTCGCGTTTGTTGTTATCATCTGGAGTTAGACACTCACTCTCACTCATATTCTTTACTCATATCCGCAAACGAAATTGAAATAATTACAGCATTCAGATTTGGCGCGCTTTGTTTACAAATTTTCCACAACTTTTTAAATTATTTGGTCCGTGTTTCGATATCAATTCTGTAAGGTTGTTTCTCTTTTGTCACCAATCGGTGTCAATCGATTCGGTCGATCGGATTATCTAATCTGTGTCGAGTACGCATTTTAGTACAATTTTTATTTTTTTTATTGGCTGCGTTTAGAATCGATCTCTCTTTTAATTGGGTCTGTCAGCCTGAGTGGTAGTGAAACTGATTAGTGACAGCATTTTTTTCCTTTGTACTGGCAACAAAATTAAAAAGTTACTTTTAGTTCCTAGGGACTAAATGACCTACTTTAGTCCCTGTTTGCCGGGACTAAAGTAGATCTTTTTGAATAGATGTGATGAAAAATATTATATTGACGTTGACTCTAATTAATATGTATGATTTTATGGTCAGTAAAAATTTTGACCTGAACTGAACTCTGTTCCGATATCTCGGCTATGGAGATGATCTCGTGGGCGCTATGATTATGTACTATGTTGATTCATGTAAAAAGATACTGAGCGAGAGCGATGGGAAGTGTTCGCAATTCACATCAAGACCTAAAAGTGGCTACTCACTACATACGTTAGTATCCCTCCCTATACAGGGTGTAACAGAAAGGGGTGTACAAGCCGAAAGATGGTTGTTAGGGACATCATTCTGAACAACTCTCACGCCCAGTTTCCTGGACGCTGATTAAAGTTAACAGGTTGGTTATATCAGTTTCGGCCAATCACGTCCCGCTATTTTGAATAATAGAGGTTCGTGGTTGGCTGAGGCTGGTTTAACCAACCTGTTAACTTAATCAGCGCCCAGGCAACCGGGCATCACTATGGGACCGACTTGATCAGAGCAACTTAATTTTTCACTCGACCATACAGATCAGCTGAGCGCTAGGCCCGAAATGTACTGAGTTAATAAAAATAAAGTTGCTCTGATCAAGTCGGTCCCATAGTGAAAGTTGTTCAGAATGATGTCCCGAACAACCGTCTTTCGGCTTGTACACCCCTTTCTGTTACATCCTGTATAGTCTGTGCTCACTACACTACACCACACTACACACTTATCTTATGACACGCCTACTCACGCCACGCTCAGCTCAGTTCCGGGATGATAAGTGATCCTTACCCCCCCCCCCCGCCCCCGGGCCCGTGATCCATCATTGTGATTGTTCTATTTATCACGATGAGCCGCTGTCACTCTTGCTCTGTGCGACCTTTTTTTCGCCGCCTTTTTCGAAAAAGTACCGCCGCCTTTTTACGTACAGGCCGCGCGAATTTCCTTTGGCTCTGAAAGAGGTGTAACCTTGGATAGTAGAATACGAAGTAGGCTGGCGTCACGCTGGCGCTTGTGAATTGGATTCCGGTTTTAGTAGAATACCAAATGCCTCGTATTCAAGTTTGTGCCAGGCTTGTGGTATGCTTGTGTACAGTAGAATTCGGGCCCAGCTCAGAGCCAAAAAACTCAGCATAAAGTATAATATAACCAAGGTCAGTATTTAAACTGATCTGAGTTGTCTCGGTATATCAAAAAGACGGTGTCGCTGTATCTAATCTGTGTAATTCACGCGCTTGAGTTAGCTCTCAGAGGTGAGAACGGTTTTATTAGTACGTGCATTAAATCTGTTGAAAAATCTTAGCAGTTTAGGTCCAGATCCGATGCACAATTGATAACTCATAGTTTGGCGGCTTCTTGGTATTGATGATGAGTTCTCAATGGTATAATCATTATTCCAGAGCCGTACCCAGGACATGCTGAGTCCTTGACAAACAAAGACAAACAACCTTATACAAAGGACTGCATTCATCGTATGACACTTCCTGTGACATTCTTGTGAGTATACAAAACACAAACATATTTACATTTAGATTAGCAATTAAAAAACTTGTTGTATGGGAGCCCCCCCTAAATATGAATTTAATTTTAATTTAATTATTTATTTATTAAGTAAATAATATACTCAATATATTGTGAACATTTTAAGCGTCTATATACCTATCGAGCAAAAAGGAGCAAAAAAATCACGTTTGTTGTATAGGAGCCCCCTTAATATTAAATTTCTTTTATTTTTTAGTATTTGTTGTTATAGCGGCAACAGAAATACATCATCTGTGAAAATTTAAACTGTCTAGCTACCACGGTTCATGAGATACAGCCTGGTGACAGACAGACGGACGGACGGACGGACGGACAGACAGCGAAGTCTCAGTAATAGGGTCCCGTTTGGCACCCTTCGGGTACGGAACCCTAAAAATGAATGTATTTCAAGAGTTAAACATTTCCAACAACCCTACCTACATAAGTGTTAAGTAGACATGAGAAGTCTCATTATTCGTTTTCACGAGAGATATATAATACTTATACTTATGTGCCTGATAACAAATTCAAACAAAGGAAATCACAAATACCGCCCTGAAAAAACAAAACCGTTCCAAGCCGCGAACTCGCAATCATAATTTAAACAAGCTCATTGCAGAAAACTCATTTCGTCATGCGAGACAAAGGCGCCCCAGGTACCATTCACACAGACAGAGCATCAGCAATCCGCAAATACATATACATAACATAAACATCTTTAAGTAAACAAGAAAAAAGCCCTTTCAGGACCCGCAGGACCCCTTTGTTTACTTCAAAAGCAGACACGCCAAAGCCTCGCAGCGGCAGCGTGCCCGAAAACAATAGATTTTATAACCACACTATCACCAAGACAAATGAGAAATGGGCAATGCTAGCCTATTTACCTACCGGCGTCCCTTTTACTCGTGCGAGCCACGGAACTCGCAGCCTTTTTTGTACATAAGTAGAAAAAAAAAAACAATCAAATCTCAACTTTATTGTAAAGTGTTAAAACATTCTTTGAATCGACGAAACGAAACCGCTGCAAAACTCGCAACGCTTTCTTTCACATACACACATTTGTACATAGAATTCGAGCGAAAAGCAACTCAATTTCGCTTCGGTTAGAGTATAATTTCATAGCTTCACCAGGGCGGTACTAAGGATGTTCCAGCGAGGGGCGCACAGTCAAAATTTATTGTGCATAAATGTACCTCGGGCTAACCCGGGAGTTTAGAGGGGATGGAGGGGGTGGTAGGGCGCTGTAGGCTTAAAAATCGTGGTAAGGGGTGAGGGGATCGTTTTTAGCGTCGCAGCCGGACCGTTTGGGGTGTTGATGACTAACAGGGTCGGACTCGGGATCATGCTGTTGCATGTAGTCATTTGACACCAATAAATAATAATAAAAGAGATAAGCTCGCCTTTGTCATGTGTTGTCCACTTTCAATTGTTAAATGTATTATTTTGTGCAATAAAGTATTTGAAAAAAACGCGTTAAATTATAAAATTATTATATTTGTATTTATCCTCCTGAGTACCAGGGTAGTTATTTTTCGAATTTCTTCTTGAAATTATTTTGACATGGTAGCATAGGTACTTCGGACATCATCATCCTCCTTCGGACAAAATATTCAGTTATTTGGATGTTTTAAATTAAGGACAGAAAGACTTAGGAGGTAATATGAATACATTTTTGCTTGAGTTTAGGTAAGTAATCTGTTTTTTAATGCCCAACCAGAAGTAAAGTTACTTATGAAAAAATAACCTTTGAATGTTCCTAGCTATAGCAAAAAGTTTACTATAAGTATTTGTAATTCGTAATTTCTTTATTGTACTTACTCACAACATGACAAATAAATATTTTAAAGATAGCTCCACAACTTTTACTTATCGTGAACAAGAAATAAACATAACATGGAGTCACGCCTTTTCCCATACGGGGCGGCAGAGGCATAACTATGCCCACTTTTACCCAGTGATTCAATACTCCATTTTTCACAAAAAATTGCTCGTCTTGAGAAGCTTCAGATTTTTTTTTAAATCATTAGACCAGGACCGGCACTAACTATAATGATAATAAAAGGCTGTGTGATAAATTCAATATTGCCTCCCTAGAAAGCAGGCGCACTTTTTTGGATGCCTCATTTCTTTATAAATTATTAAATGACCACATAGATTCTGAGAAGGTAAACCTGTTTGTTAACCGCATCTCCTCACGTTCAAAGAAAACATTTTATTTTTCCCTATGCAGCACAAATTATGCAAAAAACACATTCTTTCGACGGTCTTTCGAAACTCATAACAAAAGACTGATAGATATAGAAATCTTCGCAAACTCACTTTCTAGCTATAAACGACAAATAAAAGAAATTATATTTAAGTAAGTAGGTAATTTAACTATTCAAACATGCTCGAATATTGTCACAGCACTTTATAAATTACAACCGATTAATGGTAAGTACTCCAGGTCTTTGAATAAATAATCCAATCAATCCATATTTTGTAAGTGACTGTTTGTTACCTGAATTCAACTTCACAGTGTACACATTTAATTAATCCTATTCAAATCAACACATACATTTCATTTCATTTTTTTAAACAAGCAGTGTAAATAGTAATTTTACAATGCATGTTTTTTTAAATCTGAAATGAAGTATAAAAAATCAAAAACCATCAAAAATACCGCCAATACCTCGTCTTACGCCCAGCCCAGTCTTCGCGTAGTTCTAAAAACTGCCACCGCAAAACGCGCTAAGTTCAAAGTCCGTCCCTGTCGCGCGTTTAGCCGGATCCCACCCGACCTCTACGCACATCTCACTCGCACAAACTACAAAAAGAACGTTCCGTCGCGTTCCACCGTTTGCTTAAATTATTGCACCTCCATTCGTGCATTGGAAAAGTGGTCGTATCTAATTCCAAATCCGACATTCGAATACCAACCCTAAGCGTATTAACACACGAGTTACTTTACAAGGTTGACACAAACACTTTTCTCCAAAGAAGTATAGTTCTACAGAGCTGGGTGTTCCATTAGATACGGATCTAACTTTAGGATGTAGCTGTTCAAAAGTAAACCTTAGCTAAACTGGTTAGGGTTTTAAATGCAGTGTTAAGACGATTGCAAAATTGGTCTTTTAAGAGTTGGGTGCAATAACAGACGAGGACGTGAGTGCAAAGGCGACTGGCGTTAAAAAGGCCACCCAGGGGGTGGGGGTGGGGTGGAATGGGTGGAGGGGGGTGGACGGTGGAACAAGTGACGTCACGCGGGAAGACAGACAATCTCATTGCTCGATGGGACTTGAGAATGCAAGGACGTTTGTGGAGTTTAGGACGTGTGGTTTGCCTGACGATAGGTAATCCTGGTTCAGGGTTTTCTTTTGAATACATTTTAATTTTTAGGGTTCCGTACCCAGGGTGCCAAACGGGACCCTATTACTAAACCTGCGCTGTCCATCCGTCCGTCTCTCCATCAGCGGGATCTATCTTAATTATTAAGCATCTGTTAAATAAAAGAGATCAAAAAAATAATCTGTGGGAGTTTCGTTGCCCTTCTTCTCTCACAGTGGTCCAACGTAGAAAAGAGGCAAAAAAAATAACGTGTTCTAAGTATATTTATAAATATCTATAGAAAAAAATGATTTGATTTGATTTCTACAGTAATAGGTAAAGAGTTGAAATTGTCTCAGAATTTTTAAACACAGGTACTTATCTGTTTTCTCGCTGCTACAGCAACAATTAATAAACTACACGAAATATTTAAAAAAAAAACAAGAGTGTCACTAGACGAGTTTTTTAATACTTTTTTGTATGTTGGTGCGGAACCCTTCCCGTGAGAGTTCTACTCTCTTTTCACGGGAATACTGCATAGGCTTTCTCCAGACGGTATAATTTATTTTTTCGTTATCGGACACTTTGTATTTTGGTCCGATTTGGTTGATGATATAATAAATACGCCTTTTTTGTTCAGACATAAAGACATTATTTGGCGCGGTCTTATTAGCTCGTGCCCACCGTTTCATTGGTTCTGATTAAGCTGTCAGCATGATCATCGTATTGTGGTATCATAACTGTAAAAAAATACACAAATCAAATTAATTATAGTGCGTTCGCCCAAGCTGTGTCGGCGGCTTCTTTGACAGAGTGTCGGCGTTCTTTGAAATTACAAGGCGGGGCGCCGAAATAAAAGGGTGACAGTGACACAAACGAAACGCATCGACTTCACTAACATAACGTTCGTCATGCGTTTCACATACGAGATGTTCAGATATTTAATACCTTAGTTCGACATTTTGCGTAGCAGGTAGTTAACCCATCACCACAGATATTTAGGTTAAAGTTACTTCACGATCAGCGAGCACTTAACCAGTGGAGAGCGCATAGATACATTTTCCTTTGAAACACAACTTACCAATTTACGGGCGGCGGGGACGAGGTAAGAGAGCTGTGATTGGTCAGCCGCTGCGAAACTGTCTGGCTGCCCGTCACCGTACATAGGTTGCGCATGCGAACTTTTGTTGAATTAGGGGGCACGGCAGTGCCCCCGCCAAGTCGAGCGCGAAGCAAACACTGCCGTACCATCCTTTACTGGAACCATTTCGCCGCATTTTCAGGCCCCTATTTGAGAACCTCTGGATAAGACCAGAACGCAGAAATTTTCGTCATCTAGTAAGCTACAATCACATACTTAAAATCCAAAATTTCAAGTCTGTAGGTCATTTAGTTCCAAAGTTATTCGAAAGCAAAGTTTCGCATTTTCGACACTCACTCACTCATGATCATCATAGAACTAGTTGTTAGGTATCCAACACTAGATGGGTCTGCCAGTCTTCTAACTCGCGCTGGTGAAGTGTTTTTCTATTAGTATATAAAATCAATTTATCTTTCATTCAATGGTCAGTCAGTCAATGGAGTCTGTCATACTCAGGTACCTTATGGGGGTCAAAGGTCAAAACACCAGTACTTCCCATAGACTCCGGTGCTGAAATTTGGTGCAGAGTTAGGTTTTAATAGCAACATAAAGAGAAAACTATACAAGGTGACTTTAAAATATCGATCAATACTTTGGGAAATGATGGTGCCCATAGAATAATATGAACTTTCCATAAGAAAAATTTTTTTGGGTCTCCCATAGTAAGTTGAAAACAGCTGATCGGGGCAATGGACGGGACGGGACGGGACGGGACGGGACGAGACGGGACGGGACGGGACGGGACGGGACGGGACGGCACGGCACGGCACGGGACGGTACGGCAAGGGACGATCAATACTTTGGGAAATGATGGTGCCCATAGAATAATATGAACTTTCCCCAAGAAAAAAAATTTTGGGTCTCCCATAGTAAATTGAAAACAGCTGATCGGGGCAATGGAGGGGACGGGACGGGACGGGACGGGACGGGACGGCACGGGACGGCACGGCACGGGACGGGACGGGACGGCACGGGACGGCACGGCACGGGACTGCACGGCACGGCACTGGACGGGACGGCACGGGACGGCCGACCGACCGACCGACCGACGCATATAAATAAAATTAAAGGAAAACTCTGGATAAGACTAGACCGGCTTTTATACTTATACATATTATTACTTATTACAAGTTTACAAGAAGAAATAGTCGAACGATTAACTTTATTCTACTCAAACATTACCCACGTTTCTACAAAAAGAAGTGAAATCCCACCAAAACATTCTGTAAAAAACTAGCCAAGTCTCGATGGAGCTGCTCGTTTATCTCTAAAAAGTAATGAAATCTAGACAAAGGCGTGCCAAGTCTAAGGTTCCTTACTGCGATTTCTTTATTATTATAGTTAATGTTGTGTGACTTGGCCGTTTAACATTCTTTATACGTTAGTGAGTACAAGTCAATTTTGAACTGCGTCGTATTTAATTACAATAAATTACAAGTTGCAAGTTTCCTGATAGTATATAAAGGAATTCTATTTTAAGCAAATTAGTATGTAAAATACAACAGATATAACATAGGTAGTTACAACAGATATAACATTACGTGTAAACAAAATTGACTTGTACCCACTAACGTATAAAGAATGTTCAACGGCCAAGTCACACAACATTAACTATAATAATAAAGAAATCGCAGTAAGGAACCTTAGACTTGGCACGCCTTTGTCTAGATTTCATTACTTTTTAGAGATAAACGAGCAGCTCCATCGAGACTTGGCTAGTTTTTTACAGAATGTTTTGGTGGGATATAACATACGTTTAGCGAGCCCCATTCCTCCGCAGGCGCAGTCAATTGGATCAGATTGGATGAGTCTGTTCACGATGTTTTCCATCACCGTTAGAATATCCGAATAATGTAGTACTCAGGAGGATTTACTCACATATCACAGCACCGGATTCGACCACGCACCTCCTCCGTGAGAAGCAAGTGAGAAACCACTTGACCACAGAGGTTTTCAAAGCACTAATTACAATTTAATCAGAAAATAATTCCGCACTACTTATTTCATTGCCTCAAGTGCATTTAGCACAAAACGTCGCTTCGAGTACTGTCGGCATAAAAAGTCGCTGGCTGGAGACATCAGATCGGTATAATTTTTCATTACATTAGCATGGGAAAGTCGTGCACGCGTGAAGATAAAGCCCGGGCCCGCCCCCGTACCCAGGCGTAGCGACAGATTTAGCGATATCATTTTTTAGTTGTAATATTTTTTCACTTAGAAACCAAGAAAAAATGCTATAAATTTAATGATGGCAATGGCAACATTAGCAGGCCATTGTGCGTTTTATTTAATGACATATTTTTTTCTCAATCAAAACACTGAATAGGTCACATAAGTAGCCGTTATTTTATTTCTAGGATTTCTTGCCAAGCTGCAATAAATACTTATTTGCAAAAAAATTAATAAAATAACAGTAATAGACAATACAGAAGTTATCTTAGGGGTTTCAATTTTGTTTGTCAGGAATTAGGTAAATGGTTGTATCTGTTTTTGATGAAATTGCTTATGATTCAGTTTTTGCGATACCTAAGAATTGCGTTTGCGTAAGTGCTTCCATCTGCAGAATGCGACGAAGTGTGAGACGAGTCTATTGTACTATTGTCTATTGTCTGTGTAGTATACTCTTGTCAAGTACCTAGCCCATTGACCGATCATGTGCACGCTGCACGCACGCAAACACTCGCAATTCAGGACTTGACTTCCCGCCAGTAGTAAGTCTAGATAATTATGTACGAAATGTAAATAATTCGCAATGAAATATGCTTTATTAGGTATGTAATTTCCTAATTTGCAAGTTATTTATTTAAGAATAATATTGGAGACCATTTGGGCCTGCTGCCCTATTTGTAAACTGTAATTTTATAAAACTGTAATAAATCAAGTAGCTGTTTTACAAGTTTATTAAGTATAACAGAACATGTTTATTATAAAATGCTTACTTGGATCGTAAAGATTTATATTTTTAGAAAAACTTGGACTTGTTGTCTATATTGGTGATGATACCTAGTCTTCACTTTCTAAACATTTGCTTTTTAAAGAAAAAGGCGCGTTTCATTTATTTATTACCTGGAAGTATCGTCTAGTTTTTCCGCAAGTTTCATGGTACAGGGGAGGGGTGTTAAGGGGTGTCCCTTAGGAAATTAATAGCAACCAGCCAGGCCCTTTGCGGCCAGGGGGCGGCCCTGTTACGTGGTTCGAAGGGCCAACGATAGATGGCGTTGTTATTTAAAAAAGTTAACTTTGTCTTTGTGTCAAAATAAATTCGCTTAGTCGTTTCCTCCACCTAGATGAAGCCTCGACTCAACCTAACTCTGTCAAAATTGCTTTCAAATTTAATTCCTCGCCTTGACAAGACCAGGACATATTCCACCTTCAGCCAACCTTGTTTCGACTTCATGTTAATATATTCTTCATCTTCATCTTCATGTTGTAATGAGGCAAACGTGGGGAGCAAACTAACCGGTTATACAGGGTGTAACAGAAAGGGGTGTACAAGCCAAAAGTGGGTTATTAGGGACATCGTTCTGAACAACTTTCCCTATAGGACCGACTTGATCAGCGCAACTTTATTTTTCACTCCACAATACAGATCCTGAGCGCTAAGGCCCGTTACTGAGTTAATAAAAATAAAGTTGCTCTGATCAGGTCGGTCCCGTAATGAAAGTTGTTCAGAATGATGTCCCTAACAACCCTCTTTCGGCTTGTACACCCCTTTATGTTACACCCTGTATTTATCCATGTAATCCGCAGCTTTTTCTGTGCATCCCCATTAAGACTGGTCCGGACACAGACCATGAAGTCTGTGGGTCCGGTCTTCTTTTCGCAGACAACATGATCAAGTCAAAGGAGCAGTCAAGCAAGCCACTACAGTCTTCCAACGTTCTTTTGGCTGATGAGTGACGTTTACCTGGGGGCGCCCCTTCTAAGCAAATAAATGCAATGAACCAGAGGCTATATATCCAATTGACTGCGCGCCTGCGGGGGAATGCGGCTCGCCAAACGTTTGATGTATTGAACAAACGTTCGCATACGCAACCTATGTACGGTGACGGGCAGCCAGACAGTTTCGCAGCGGCTGTCCAATCACAGCTCTCTTACCTCGTGCCCGCCGCCCGTAAATTGGTGAGTTGTGTTTCAAAGGAAAATGTATCTATGCGCTCTCCACTGGATAAGTGCTCCCTGCAATGAACCAATCAACACCGACCTTGCATTCCTCATTGGTCATCAACTCATCAAGCGTTAGTTTCACCTGTCATCACGCGCTAGAAGATTGTCGGAAAGCTGTAAGATGATCTCCAACGATATTTTGACACGCAGTAACATAACATTTTAAGAGTCGTGTGAAGAAGCATTACCTGTCTTTATAGAATTATAGGTAGTATGTATAGAATTTATTAGTTTATGTATATTATATAATATACTTCATATTTATTTATATAAGTATGCACTAGTTTATGTAGTCTATTGATTTGTAAGTAATTATTATATGTATTGTACACATGGGTCTACTCCTGCTCAGCAATCCACCTGTCTCATCCCTATTTGGTTTGCTGGAAGAGATCTCTTATTAGAGATAAGCTCGCCTTTGTACACGTTTTCTATGTTTTTTACTGTCCTATGTAACTGTTTGTGTGCAATAAAGAAATTATGAATTATGAACATGGGACTTACCTTTGTGACAAGTTCTTTCGTAAGTTGCGTAGAACAAGCGCCCTCTGTCAACCAACATCACTTAAGAGCCAAAAGATCGTTGGAAGACGGGCGCTAGTGTAAGAACCGCCTCGTCCGGGCGTGAACAAATTGAGCGGCGCGCTGCAGCGAGCGGCGGAACTTTTGTGCAATTACCGTGCAGCCGCAGAGCAGCCGCCGCCGCGGGTAGCGATAGCGAAACACGCCGCCTCAGCCTAGAAAAAAAAAACAGTCAAAAATAATACGTAATTTCATCATTGTCTACCTATACAAGACAGACATACAGATAACGTATTATAGATAGACCGTGTACGGTTGCCTGCGCCTAAAAGTATACAAGCAGTAGATATTTTTTGGGAAGAGCACTGCAGCCTGAAATACAGGTTTACACCTAGCTCGGGCTCAGTTGTTCCAATTATTAGGTGTCACTTTTTAGCTAAGTTACTCAAATTGTGTAAACTTTTCTGTTTTTCTTTTTGAATAAATAAATAAAATATAAATATAAGTGGGATTCACACGTGCCCGTACAAGCCGAGCTACCTCTAACAAGAGGTTTCTTCGAGCAAACCGCATATGGAAAGGGAAAGATAGATTGGTTAATTGAGGGGAAACTAACCGTCGATCGACGACCTCTGTGGCGCAGCGGTTGCGCATCTGCCTACCATGCGAGAGGTTCCTCGTTCGAAACCCGGCTGGGGATAAAAAAAACCTCAGGACTTGGGTGTTTACATGTTTGTGATGTCGCTGTTTCTGGTTCCCACGAGCCACGACACATTGTATCCTAGTGTGGGGCCACAAGCAACGTATGTGCCTGAATGTAAATGTAATCTTACTCGCTAACAGTTGTGCCTCTGCCACCGCGTATGGGAAACGGCTATGTTTGTCTAGTTTTGCTTAAATTCAGTCATAATATGTTTTATATACAGGGTGACATTAAATTAGCCGACCATATTTTGGGGAATGATAGTACCCATCATTATGAACAACTTTCCCCAAGAAACATACAGTCGCAAATAATTTTTTTTTTCGTCGCTCAGTATATTGCCCCGATCAGCTGATTTCAAGTTACTATGGGAGACCCAAAATTTTTTTTCATTTGCGACTATATGTTTCATGGGGAAGTTGTTCATAATGATGGGTACTATTATTCCCCAAAATATGATCAGCTAATTTAATGTCATTCTGTATATTTGACTTCCTATCTACATGACGCCTCCCCGCTGCTGACGGTACTCGCAGAAGCCGCACATAATTTAAAGGCACCAAAGGATAGAAACGCTGTCTAACTTTGCACTTTCCTCGTATATTACAACTAATGGATATTTATGAGCGGTCCCAACTTTAAACGGACGCAACTTGTTAAATGCGTGTAAGCTAGTTGTCTAGTTCACTGTACAGGGTGTAGCAAACTATCAAAAATCATATTCGACATCTGCAAACTAAAAGAATTTAATGACCTTATAATTGGAGGTTTGACTAAAATGCCTAGCCAGTGCCTGCAATTAGGGAGGCGACACGAACTATACTAACTAAACTAATTAAAATGGTGTGTTTGAAAATGGAATCTATGGCCACCGCGCAAGAGCTGTCGGATTTGAAGGTTGTCAGTTAGTTCCTCTAGTTTAGTGGTTTTGACACCTCCCAAATAGCCTCTGAATCTTAAAAATTTGGCGATGTGACTAGCTAGTATTTACATAATTAGACAATTCTCAAGATACATAATCTTTCATTAGCCATCTTGCCAGCTAGACAATAATTCATAATTTCTTTATTGCAGACAATTAATTGAAAACACTATAAGCTGCCAAGTGCGAGCTGGACTCGCGTTGAGAGGGTTTCGTACAACAATAATAGGATTAACACCAACAAAATATCCTAAAAGTACCCTAAAATTTAGTTGTTCATACAAACTCTGCACCCCAGATTTAAGGGGTTAAAGGGTTGAAGTTGTAGATTTCGGAGTTTTTATGGGATATGGGTGCAAGCATATGCTTGAATACCCTGATTTTTAGGACTTTGGTAAATACCCTAGAGGTTTTGATGACACGAATCAGTCATATTATTTATTGGACATTACTTTTTTTTGGTCTTTAAAATATTACAAAAATGTATTTAAGATCCTCACACCATGCGCTTTCATTTGATATGACGGCAAATTTAGAACTTTTTTAATTTTATGTTTCTTATTTGGTCTCCAAAAGTGGCCCCTATATTATCTATACAATTACATTGCATCTCTGTCTTTGGGTCACAAATATTGATATGGTAAATTGCCTGTGACAGACGGACGGACGGACAGACGCACGATTGATCCTATAAGGGTTTCTCCTTCTGAGATACGAAACCCAAAAAGTAAATAAAATAGTGTACAAAGGCGAGATTATCTCTAATAAAAATTGATTTTAATAAGTTCCTACTCGTTTCGGATCTGTCTTCTCACACCCTGTATTTTTCGCTTATTCGATGAACATTTTACTATCCGGAGCAACTTCACCGGATTCCGCCAGCGGTTGAGAGTGGGTAGTTGTTCAAAATTAGACGCGCTGGCGCAAGGCACTGATATGGAGAGGAATTCTGTAATGCATCCGCACCAAAATACTGCTCATTATTAGTACCTATGTAGAGCTCGTCTAAGCTGAAATGACGCGCCCCACTCCTAGGTTTTGTATTTACTTGTCATACAAAACCAAGGAGTGGGGCGCGTCATTTCAGCTTAGACGAGCTCTATCTAGGTAATTACAGTAGTTAGGGAACTAGTCGTTTTGTAGGGATTTTAGATGTGTTTTATCTACTACCTATACTATGTATACTTTTTAGGACGCCGCTTTGACCATGTGTCTATCTATTTATTTAAGTCTATTATTATGTTTTTTGTATGTCTGTCTTGTGTAGTACAATAAAGAAATTAATACGAATAACTTTTTTTTTCGAAAAGGAATGTACTGAATATTAAACACTGTTTTTATAAACTTTTATTATTTGTTTTGATTATAATACATCATATGCTTGCGACATTACAATTTAAACCAAATCGACACAAGTAGACAATAAATTAAGGACAGAGAAAAAGGTAATCGTTACACAGTCGTTACTTATATTATAACTATAACATAATCAAAAAGTGGCGATCTAAGTAAATCCCTCTGCAGCTTTTGGCAATCCGAGTTGTCCATTACATCCATGAACAACTTGACGTCGTCCGCAAACAAGAGACAGACAGCGTCCCTTATGACCTCCGGAAGGTCATTCATTAATCATAATGATAAATATATTTGAACAAAATAGGCAATCTTTGTCCTTAAACAAAATATCACAATAATCATCAATGACAAATAATAAGTCTACACTCTAAAAAACCGAATCCAGCATAACAAAGTTTGGTGCCGCCATCAGACGTAGGTATAGTATAAGTAGGTACTAGGGGTCCGCAAACACGGCCCTTTGCCGTGTCGCCTGCAAGCGTTTTAATTACGGAACCCTCAGAAACTAATTACTTGAGCTTGTCAACACTTCCGCAGGAACCCTACAGCTTGCCCTACCTTGGTTTTAATTTTTTGCGGATTTTCTGGCAATTTTGTAAAACGTCAATCGTCGGTGCTTCAGTTACATTTGAATTTGAAAGTCACATAGAGGAGAAGTACGTGGCTATTCTATTAGAAAAATGATTAACTAAAGTGTTAAGTAAGCTAAACGAAATAATAATAATATAATAATATGTATTAGACTAGAATAGTCTTATTGTACGCGCAATTCTTCCCCTTACCTATCATCTCCGTCTCCTACCCAACATGGTTTGCTGGAAGAAATCTCTTATTAGAGATAAGCTCGACTTTGTACATATTTTTACTGTCATGTGAGTACAATAAAGAAATTACGAAATTACGAAATAGAATAATATATACTGTAAATCTAACTGAGCTACAGAGTCTTGACTCTTGAGCTTGAGCGGCCAACCAAGTTTTCAAATAATTTTCGTATAATATTCATGAACTTTGTATTCTAAGTTGAGAAAACGCTTACACTAGTCCCTAACCTGTATTACAAAACGCTTACACTAGTCCCTAACCTGTATTACAAAACGCTTACACTAGTCCCTAACCTGTATAACAAAAACCATAATACTATGCAGTAAGGCCATTACCGAAACGTTGAAAAGCTGACATCGCCTTTGCTTATAAAGATTTCTAGGCAATTTCCACTCAAAGAGCTGAAATAAAACCAAACAATCTATGCCCACCTGATTGTGCCTAAAATCAAATTTCACTCCCCGCTATTTAGAGCAGATTTTATCGACAATTGGGACTTGCGTAATCAGAATTTAAATTACACTTTTGCAGAAAGTTAAATGGAATGGAGTTCGTGAAAGTCCAAGTTGGTCAAACAGCGGGTTTGGGCGGCTGGGCGGCTCTTGGGCGGGAGACCGTAATGAGTTGGGCAGCCGCCCACTGGCTGTGATGAGGCTGGGCGCAGAAGCGACATGCCACCATAAGTGGCTAGTTCTGGTTGGTAATATGTCCTCTGGAAAAATAGTAACTAAATGTAAATGCCTTTACGGATCCGAGTAAAGGCCTGTGCCCCTCGGTGGGGACATTAATGGGCTACATTTACTTTTACTTTACTTTAAATGTAAATGTTACAATAAAAAAAGAAGAATTTTAGAATATTTTGAATTTTTTGAATGTGTTTGCCTAAGTTACGATTTATGAATGACATTTTTATTTTTTTACATACATTGCTTCTGGCCCCACACTAGGATACCATGTGTCGTGGGAACCAGAAACAGCGAAATCACAAACATGTAAACATCCGAGACCTGGGGGCTTTTTTTTGTCCCCAGCCGGGATTCGAACCCGGGACCTCTTGCATGGTAGGCAGATGCATAGCCGCTACGCCACAGAGGCCGTCAATTTCTGTGAAGTCTCCATTATCTGTGAAGTCTCTAAATGACCAATCCATCCGATAAACTCCCGGATGTTTTCAGGGCCTACCTTCAGGACTACACTTATATTTGGTGAAATAATATGGAAATAATCATTTCATCTATAAAGCGAGCAGTGAAATACTGACATGATGCTCTAAGGTCGCGCCATTGAAACGAAGCAGGCAACGCAAAAAATTAGACCTCCAAATGAAACAGTAAAGTAAAGGAAAGTAATGTAAATGACCTGTTTATCTCAAGAGAAGGATAAACAGTCAGGTAACTTTTGTTGATACTTTTTGTACGTGTGAAATGTCAAAAGCCCCAGATAAACTGACAGATAAACGAAATCTGAGGAATGAGAGAACGGCACTTAGATTAACAGGTCATTTACATCCCAGGTAAGATTATTAATTTGAGTTTACTTAAACTCGAATTACTAATCCTGTAGCAAAGAGGTAAATAATGACACCTTCAAAACCTTTGAGTTTAACGATCCCTAGGGACTAAAAGTATCTTTTGAATTTTGTTGCCAGTACAAAGGAAAAAAATGCTGTCACTAATCAGTTTCACTACCATTCAGGCTGACAGACCCAATTACAAGAGAGATCGATCGCAGCCATTAAAAGAAAAGTTTGTACTTAGTACTTAAATGCGTACTCGACACAATTTAGATAACCCGATCGACCGGATCGATTGACACCGATTGATGACAGACAACAGAGACACAATCTTTGATATCGAAACACGGACCAAATAATTAAAAAGATGTGGAAAATTTGCAAACAAACCGATAACTCTCAGAAGTTGAGAGCACTTTATTATACCAACCCCCCCGGATTTTAAAAGACCGATAAAATGTGACAGGCGATTAATCGAAGATTAATTCAAAATAGCGGTACGTGATTAGCTGAAATTAGTTTGACATTTAACAAGTTGTCACAGCTAATATTCCTTTCGGAAAACGTAGGTACGGGGCGTAAGTCCGCGTAAGTCACAGAAATTCCCGAACTATGCCATATCACCTCTGCCGCATCTTGCCCAGTCTTTGCGCTAAGTTAAAATTTCGCCCGTTTTCGGTGACTACAGATATTTATCTGGCCCCGGCCGCGCTCTGGCGGACTTTTTTAATATAAATGTTCTTTGTTCGTGACGGCGAAACTTTTAATGAAAATTCATAAAAGGACGACTTCAAACTTTACATTTTATTTTTCTGGAATTGTTATTTCGGAACCCTTTCGGCCGGCTCTTGGGAAATACCGAATTTGGCGGAGAGTTTCGACGCGGTCTCAGAGTTGGGTTTACGGTAGCTGCCGTACAAGCCGTACAATGATGCCTGCTTGACGACCTTTGTGGCGGAGCGGTCGTTCACAAGCCAGAGGTACCGAGTTCGAATCCTGGTAGGGAAGGTCGCGGGAGGTACTGAGAAAATACCTGCAAGTTGCGTAGTAGGGTACTAAATAATTATGAGGCGAGATATAGGCCGGAGGAAATTGGGAAAAAATAAGCATGTCTTGTCTAGTCTAAGTTCGCTGCTTATATTATTTTTGAATTGTGCTGTGCGGCTTTGATAAATAAAGAAGCATTATTAACTATAGTCATATTTTTTATGAATAAGAGCTGCTGGATATATTCAAATGATTTATGAGCAGAGTGTACAATAGTAAAATTTTTCAATTATTCAAATAAGACTTTTTCTTTTCCAGGTTTGCTACTCCGTAGTTGAAAATCATTTCAACGAATCTACAGTCAATAACTACTTATACAGGGTGAAATTAAATTAGCTGACCATATTTTGAGGAATGATAGTACCCACCATTGTGAACAACATTCCCTATGAAACATTTACGACCATAGTAAATGAAAACATTTTTCGTCCCCCAGTACATTGCCCCGATCAGCTGATTTCAAGTTACTATGGGAGACCCAAAATTTATTTTCGTTTGCGACCATATGTTTCATAGGGAAAGTTGTTCACAATGATGGGTACTATCATTACCCAAAATATGGTCAGCTAATTAAATGTCACCCTGTAGATCTTCGGGTCTTCACAGAATCCACGGTTATCTTTATACCAAACTGCAGATAAGGATGTGGTTTGTGAGTGGAAAACAAAACTAAAAACATTCTTACGAAGAAAAATACTTGCTTTACTTTTTAAACCCCTTCGTATATACCCCAAACTCCAAACTTTGCGTCACGCATTTTCCCATACGGCGTGATCAAGGCACATTAAGTTATGTCCAAAGTATAGTCAGGATTTCAACACTCAATTTTACGTACTTTCGAGTTTATAACATCAAGAGATTTGAAGCAATCGTTACACAGTGTATTCTTTTTTAACTGGCTTCAAAAGAGGAGAAGTTTATTCACTTCATAAGCCATCTTTCGCCTATCAAATTGGGTTTATAGTGAAATATCTTCATAATTCTTTGTCTTTACCTGTGTTTTACACCCTGTAGAAAGGCAAAATAAAATTAAACCGCATTTTCGTCCATAAAACCTTCACGTACCCTTATCTAAACCTTTTTCCTCCAAAATTAAAATTCTCAAACAGTGCCCGCACTTTGAAAAAGATATATGAGGGTGTTCTTTCATCTTCCCTATGCGGGTAACCTTAGCCGTTAGCGAACGGACCCGGGGGGGGCAAAACTGACCCTAAAAAGAGGGGGCTTGGGGCGAGAGGGGGGCAGAAAGTTGGGGGTTATTTATGGGTCTCTTGAGCGGGGTGATAGTACCCGTTGAATATAAATCCTGGGTCGGGGAAGACTTAAAATGTAAAATAAGAACGGTTTTCGTAGTATATATGAGTATGAGTATGAGTATGAGCCCTCTGCGTGAAATAGGTCGTTTGATTATATGTGCCCGGGTGGTTTATGTTCTCTGTCATTTTGATTCCAACTGTTAAATAAAACCGGCCAAGTGCGAGTCGGACTCGCGCACGAAGGGTTCCGTACCATTATCTATAAAAAACCGCAAAAAAAAAAGCATGGGAGCCCCCCCTAAATATTAATTTAATTTTAATTTAATTATTTATTTTTTAAGTAAATAATATACTCAATATATTGTGAACATTTTAAGCGTCTACCTGCTACCATTATCAATATCGAGCAAAAATTAGCAAAAAAAATCACGTTTGTTGTATGGGAGCCCCCTTTAATATTAAATTTCTTTTGATTTTTAGTATTTGTTGTTATAGCGGCAACAGAAATACATCATCTGTGAAAATTTTACCTGTCTAGCTACCACGGTTTATGAGTTACAGCCTGGTGACAGACAGGACGGACGGACGGACGGATGGACAGACGGACAGCGAAGTCTCAGTAATAGGGTCCCGTTTGGCACCCTTCGGGTACGGAACCCTAAAAAATGAGGTTGCTTCCCAGTTTACTTATATTTTGCCTTGCCTAAATTGTAGGATACTACAAAATAGGTACAATTTAGGTACGAGTTCCTATTCTACCTAAGTTTTAATGATAGCATAATTTCAGCACGCGATTTCATCCACTTTCAATGTTTCAGCCCTATATAAAACACGACGACTTTTAATCGGTGATCGAGAGTAAAATATTAATACTTATCTAGCTACAATTAAACTTACCTAATAGGCGAGGTCTCACGCAATTTCCTACCTTTTATAATAATCGTTTAATTAATCAAAATTAAAAACATAATTAAAACAAAACTAATAACCACTTAGATATGTATGGTCATCCTTCATACGACTTCTACGTCACTCCTAAATTGTCTTATTGCCGTGAATGAAAGAGGTTGTAAGCTCACAGACAGACACAGATTAGTAGGGTGACAAGGATGTCAGGATAAACTTGATTTAAAAAAAATGCGGCGCGTGCGATGCTGACACCGTGCGATCAGCAGTGGTTATTAAGATACATTTGCCAGTGATTTCTTAAAGCGTCCCTTGTATCAACAAAGAAAATTACATACAACGTGTAACTTTAAGTACGCAAAACCTGAAAATAGGTTGTTCAGAATGACGAGTATAATCGATTCCATCACTATACCTACATCTTATTTTTTAATTTTATCCATAATTATTTATTGCCGCTTCTATCATTTACCGTGATCCAGCGAGATATTCAAATAAGTGTGTCGAACGAAAGCAGCGGCAGATCAATCCACAAAGCAAGCGCGCGCGCGCTACATTAGTTATCTCTTTCAAACTAAGGATCTCGCAATGAACGTTAGAAGGGAACAAACGGCGGGTGTGAATGTCTAGGTACCTATTTTGTGCTATCGCGGGCGGTGTACTGCCACAGAAGAGATAAGTACTGCGGGCGGTTTTTAAGGCGGCAGAGCTAAGAGAAACTATTAGAATTGTTAGGCAAACGAAAACTGCTCATATCATTTTAGTTTTTTTTTTTTTTTCATCAATAATTTTCTTGTAATAAAAATCACTTGGGGTCTATAAGGTTTTGCGTACTTAGAGTTACACGTTGTATATCTCCAGTACTTTGACCTTATACTTTTGGATGTGATTGAATAAACGAAATAACAATTGACACTTTGAACACCTAAATAACAATTGACACTTCGAACACCTAAAGAATTAGAATGTTCATTGCGTACCCAAACATTCCCATATCAGCAGTTCCACACGTCCTATATACGACCACCCATAAAAGTGACCATACCCGTCCTCTGAAACGGAAAGCTTCACAAACTCCACTATAAAACGACCAAGTTAAATATTCACTAAGGTATCTCAATATAAACCTTAGCATTGTACCAATAGGGATTGTTTGTTATAGAGTACAAAGCGGAGATATTTTTGTCGTATGGCTGAATTTTATGGATGGACATAGTATTCATGGAACGGCTTTAACATAGGTATACATATTTACATAGGTATACATATTTACAAATTAAAGCCGTTCATGGTACATTTTGGTGGCCCAATTTTATCTTTTTCTCAATAACTGTCAAAAGTCAAGTATATTAGTTTTATTTATTCATGAAGGTCTATGCAACCGGCATGCAACATTACAGATATAACTTAAATATTGACAAACTTATAAAATAATAAGTATTATAAGAAATTATCAACAATTGTAATTTTTAAGTAATTTAATACACGTTCTATACAAGATAGTGTGCCAGGCCAAGTTCACACCAACCATGGTCGGAAAACAACTTGGTCAGCGTTTGCTGTGTGTGTCTCGCTCTCTCACAAAGACATACTTTTTGAGAGAGCGAGACACATACAGCAAATGCTGGCCAAGATACATTCCGGGAGTTATAATTATTCATTAAACTACCTAACGATTATATTTCTATTCTACATAAATGCTAACTTGATAAACAAAGCTCGATGTTAGCCCGATTAACACTTTATGCGGCTAGAGGCCTTAAGGGCAGCTTAATTAAGGGCAGCTAACTTCTGACAGTTGGATTGGCGACTATCCCGAAACCTCTCCAGCAATACGAACTGAGCCAGCGTGGTGGAGAATCGCTCAATCTTACTCGTATCAGAGAGAGTAAATGGCCGTGTCTCTCGTTGGGAACATTATGGGCTACATATTATTATTATTAATATTGATAATCATTTTATGAATTTTCATTTCACCCTTATTAGTAAGAGTTTTTTTTTTTAAATCTGTTTTTTTTAATGAGGGCTTAGTACAATAAAAATGACTATGTCGCCCTCGTTCGGGTCAACTAATATTCTTACATTAACTAATTAATAGGCACACCATTATTTCTTAGTCTAATTCCTAACCTAACTAAACTATATAATAACCTGGCTTCATCAGACTCAGGTGAAGCCAGAACGATATTGCAGCCACCCACATCGAAAAAAACATTGTTGTTATAAAAAAGCCTCCTTCGAGATTCGTTCCGGACGCACTCCACTATAATATGATAGACATCTTCTATTTGGTCACACTCAGTACAGTTCGGAGACGGGACTTTCCTCATCAAGAAGGCAAATTTATTCAAAGGAATGTGTCCCGAACGAAGTCTAAAAGCGGTTACAAGTTCCGTTCTCCCCAAAGAGCAATTCTCAAACCAAGGTCTGTGGATGGGGCTGCCTTGAATGGTGCGATACCAAATACCCTTCTCCAAAGATCTTTGATCAAAATATTCTTTCCAGAGTGACTGACAGTGGGCACGAATTTGGGTTAATACATCAGTGTAGAAGGGGCGACACCGCACCAATATACCATCGGTAGACGCTAGGCTGGCAAGTGAATCAGCTATCTCATTTCCTGCTATACCCACATGAGATGGGATCCACTGTAGCTGTATTTGAACTTCCCTAGCCCTCAATTCCAAAATTGTACCTAAAATGCTGTAGGCTATCGGGGTGCCTCGACAATTCGAGGTGCAACGAGCCAAATGTTGTAAAGAACTTTTGGAGTCTGTTAAGATTACAATTTTGTCCGAGGTCAAAGATTTACAATAAGTCAGAGCCTCAGAAATAGCGAATAATTCTATATACATTATACATACACTAACATCTATTTGAAACTTAATGGAACTTTTGATCTGTGGGTCATATATAGCTGCCCCACTACTACTATTTTTGTCTTTAGAACCATCTGTATAAAGTTGATAAAAATTTGGATATTTTGATTTTAACATTGTATCACATTTAGATTTTAATTCTACAGGATTACACAATCGTTTAGCTGACTCCAGCCCATCTATACTACTAAAAATTACGTTCGATAGGTCTATGTTACTGGTCCAAGTGTCTAACGAAAATAACTCCAAAACTGGACTGGAATACATAGGAATTTCTCTAATTTGTTCATATACCAAAGTTAATAAGGGTTTCCTCTTAGTTCTCCAGTAGCTACATTGGCATGATATTGATAGCTCCTCTACGACATTTATGGTTGGATTATCACTAAGAGATCTTGCTCTCAGTAAAAATTTACCGGCTAGAAATCGGCGACGGATGTGTAATGGCTGGAGACTCAATTCACTTTCCATTACATGAATAGGTGTTGACCTAATAAATCCGCCTATCACCCGCATAGCCTGGTTTTGTACCTTTTCTAACTTATACAAATGGCTTTTAGCGCTAGTGTCATATAAAAAACTAGCATAATCCAACCGACTACGAATAAGAGCTATATAAATTCGTCTTAGATGTTTAGGATGGGCTCCCCATCCCGACCCTGCCAATACTTTGAGAATGTTAAGGAATTTCATGCATTTCTCACTGATTTCATTTATATGTTTGCCCCATCTTAGTGATCTATCCAACCATAAACCTAAATATTTAATGTTCTGTTCCAATTGTAAGGTTGTTCCATCTATTTTAACATTTGTAACCTGCCTGTTGAACCCTCTGCTGAACAAACATAATTTTGTTTTGCTACTAGATATACTTAAACCTAACTCATTAACCAGTAAGCACATAGTACTAACAGCATTTTGAAGCGTAGAATTACATCTAGATAGTTCTTTGTATGTAACATAGACAACAAAATCATCAGCGTATTGCGATACATTAAAGCTAACACCTAACCTATGGCAAATATGCATGGTTGCTACATTAAACAATAATGGTGATAAGGGGTCACCCTGAGCAATACCTAGCCCCGTAGTCCTACATAAAGAAGTTGCGTTAACATCTACTTTTAATTGCCTATTCTTTAGGAAATGCCACAAATAATTACAAATATGGGATCCCACACCAATATTATTCAAAGTAGACAAAAGACTTCCAATATTAACATTGTTGTAGGCACTATCAACATCTATAAAACAACCTAGGGTCAGCTGTTTTCTACTAAAACCCGTTTGTACCCTAGATACTACCCTAGTTAAACTATCGAGACATGATTTACCTTTTCGAAAACCTACCATCTCTTTAGAAAACATTATATTTTTTTCAAGAAACCACTCTAACCTTTTATTAATTATTGAATGAAAAATCTTGCATGGACATGACATAAGGGAGATAGGCCGAATATCAGATATTGTTTGGGTATTTCGACCAGGTTTAGGTACAGCAACTATTTTAATATCACGCCATTGATTAGGAACACAACCGGAGGACAATACTTTGTTATAAATATCATTCAAAGTATCCTTTCCGTTCTTTGGCAATCTCTTTATCATGGAAAACGAAATACCGTCAACACCGGGTGCCGTATCTATAGTCTTAATTGAATTGTTTAGTTCTTGAATCGATATTTTGGATGACAATTGAGAATTACTTGAGTTAAATATGAAATCTGGAGGGGTTACATAATCTGGTGTAAGGCTGTGTAAAATAGCATCAGCTTTCTCCTTATCAATATGTATTCTAGGACACTTATAACCTTTCAACCATTTCATCCTACGCCACATTTCGCTAGGAGACACTGTGCTGTCTAGGTTATCACACATCTTCTTCCATGCACTACTTTTGGCGTTTCGTATAAGGCGCTGAGCTATAGAAATCTTTGATTGTAGTATCTCTAGGTTTTGAGGCGTAGGGTTATCCCTCAGATTAACCAAGGCGAGTCTTCTTTGTGCTATTGCATGTGATAATTCTGTATTCCAATAAGGTTTTGGTCTAAATTTTTCTTGTCTTAAAGGGTTTTCACACAGCTTCACCACAGGAATATATTTGTCAGCTACTTTATCAATACAATCCAAAAATCTATCATAAGTAATTTGTGTATCATCTGATGGCGTAAATGTCGAAAAAGCCTTCTCCAAATCATTTGTGTAGTTATGCCAGTCCGCCTTCTTCAAATTCCTGAATCTTTTAAATTCTGATTTAAAATAAACGTCCAAGCTGATTTTCAAGATCAGGTGGTCACTACCCAATGTCTCATTAGTTACCGTCCAATTGCATTTCAGTACAATATCCTGTGTAGCCAAAGTAATATCAGGTGCCGTTTTCCGGAGAACGCCATTAACAAGTTGTATGCGTGTCGGGGTTCCATCATTTAGAGTAACGTAATTATTGTCATTCAAACAATCGAACAATATATTACCTCTGGAATCAGTTTTAGTGGACCAATTAGGATGGTGTCCGTTAAAATCACCTCCGATAATGGTTTTTTCATTGAATAGAGAAAATAAGAAATCCCAATCACTTTGAGTAGTAGTAACTGAAGAGGGGCAATAAATACATATGATATTTTCAATGTGGGTACAGTTAAATAGTTTAACACGAATGATTTCGATACCTGGGTTAGGACTATGGATCGGGCTCATTTGCGACTTGATCGACGGGTGAGTCAAGATGGCCACGCCCCCATACGAGTCAATTCTATCTCGTCGGAATATGGTATAATTACTTATCTTTAATCTGCTCTCAGGCTCCAGCCAAGTTTCGCTTATCAAGGCAATATGAACTTTTTCTTGGGTCAAGAATTGATCAAGCTCCAATAGTTTTGGGCGTACACTTTGTGCATTCCATTGTAAGATATTTACTACGCTCTTCTTTAGTGGTGAATTATCCATTTAATATCCCGGTTAAAGCTTTTATAATAGACCAGTCCTGATAATTATCTATAAAATATTTTATTACCCATTCTAAGATTACAGACCCACATGTCTTGAATTTCTCTTCAAAAGTATTATTTTCCAAAATTGTATCTTTTAATTTATGAAATAGTTCCCACCATCTGGAATCTCGACTCTTCTTTTGGTTTGGTACCTCTGCCTCTGCATGTATTTCACTTTCTTCTGATTCCGCCATAAATGACATAGTTTCCCATTGGAGGTTCCCCTCCGTGCCTACATTGTACTCATACCGTGATTTACCCGACGACGAACGGTGCTTCTTTTTTGGTGACTTTTCCCGTTGGCCGGAGGGGGCATTGCGGTTTATTTGAGCATTTGTTTTTACTACTTCAGCATACGACGGGGATCTATCCGAGTCAGAATCATTCGTCTGGGGCTGAGGTTGTGTAGGTGCGATGTAAAGTGGTAATGAGTCGTCTGTCTCTGTCGGGCGTCGCAGTCTATTATCGTCGCGCTCGCTCCCTCTAATTATATGCGCCTGCGTACGAACCCGTGTGCTTGTTGCTACTGGCGGAGACGGTGGAACATAAATAGTTTGTGCCCTTTTGTATGTACAATTAAAGTCGGCCATTAATTTTCGAAGTCTTTTTTCTTTCAAATATATAGGACAGATCCTAGAAAGGGCCATGTGATTACCAGAACAGTTGGCGCATTCAAACTTCGTTGCTTCGCAATTGGGGTGGTTTTGTTTGCATTTAGGGCATACAATTCTATTAGATGGACATACTCTCAATGTGTGTCCAAACTTCCAACAGCGTGAGCACTGTGTAACCGGGAATTCATATGGTTCCACAGCGACTCTCATGTCATGTATATAAAGATAAGGAGGCCGCATTGCCCCCTTGAAGCTCACCTTTATGACTTCGCTGGGTTCCCATTTGCTGTCATCATCAAAACTTCTACGCTGTAGTCTCTTCACAGTTAATATTTCGATGTCACTTTCCAAGCTACTTAACACATCTTCATCAACTAACTCCAGATCTATATCTTTAATTACTCCATATGACACGCCCACTTCAGAGGTCTTCTGACAACGAAAGCCTTTTTCAACGAAGTATTGGCATTGCATCAGTTTTTCAGCACTAGAATTGTTCTTAAATTGGATAATAATTTTGTACGAATTCACGTACTTCACTTTTATAATATCTTCAATCTTTTCTGTCTTGAAAATCCTCGCCAATCCAATCTGTTTAGGTAATTTCCCTTTCCCTGTCACACTAATCTCAGTTAAACCACTTGTTTCTATATAGGTTGTTTTATCACGACTGCTATCACTTGCCAACTTCTTGCCCTTTTTGTTAACCACTGTCCACTCCGCTTCGTCCATATCACGGCCTCTTTTTCCATTCTCTAATAATTGGGTTGGTGTCTGATTACCGGTATCTTCATCCTGAGTTGCACTCGCGATATCAGACGAATCATTCACGATTTCACCCTGGTTTGAATCACTATTATCCCCCATTGTCTACAACAAGGGTTAACATTGCACGAGTAAGTTGAGCGTAAAAAAGGCCTAGTAAGAGTTTGTGGGGATTTACGCCAAGTGCTAATTGGTGAATTAAAGTGCAAGGTCATATCCCATAAATGTTCTTACAATCCTAATGTGTGAAATATGGTAGCTTTTTGAATATTATTATTAGAGGTCCTCCATCAATATTACCTCCACGATGTGAGCCGACGTGATGGCGCACACAATTCCTCATTTACCCGCGGTCAGTCGCGGCCCGTCACGAACAAAACCCCTTTTTCATCGTCTGATTATTCCTCGTAATTATATGCTGCGGAACCCGGCGGGATAAGGACGGAACCCCGAAAGAGGGCTGTCAGGAAATTCAATAGCAATGTTTGAAAACGGAAGATTTTGAAATTTTATAAATGAAAAGATCACCCGAGGAAGCCTTCATACTCCATTGCTCTGGCGATAAGCGAGGCTCCTGTCACGCAAAATGAAGTATCCCAACAAAACATGCATACGCATATACAAAAACGCCAGTCTCGCAGCCTGCGCAGTTTATTCTACCGTAAAAAGTTGTGAGATCTAATTTTAAACCAAGTCGGATAATTTAACCAGTATCTGTGTATGGTAGAATCTTTCCAACAACTTTATTATCGTATACTGTTAAGTACCTACCTAATTAGTTAACTAATAACATTTATAGTGATCGGATCAATATAAGACATCTTTATTTCTTCAATAATAATTAGAATAACTTGGCAATCGCGCTCAACTGACCACTCTTTAGCACCCAGAGCACAAATGAATATTATTACTCAACACAACACATCTCTAAATAAAGATAAACTTAACTAATAAGAAAACAACGAATTATTTCGGAGCGAGAGCAATAGGTACATTACGTTGCACACACGGTCCTATAGTCGACAACTTTTCTACGTGCGATTGCCAAGTCATTCTAATTATTATTGAAGAAATAAAGATGTCTTATATTGATCCGATCACTATAAATGTTATTAGTTAACTAATTAGGTAGGTACTTAACAGTATACGATAATAAAGTTGTTGGAAAGATTCTACCATACACAGATACTGGTTAAATTATCCGACTTGGTTTAAAATTAGATCTCACAACTTTTTACGGTAGAATAAACTGCGCAGGCTGCGAGACTGGCGTTTTTGTATATGCGTATGCATGTTTTGTTGGGATCTCATTTCTTTTTGTAAGTAACTTTCCTTTTTTTCTTTTCGGGTACTATTTCTTGTGCGTTAGCTACCGACTTTCTCAAAGCCCACTCTCTATCTCTATTGGCTCTTCTCTGTGGCTTTGATTTTACGATTTGTGACAAGTCTGGGCGGTGAATGCTTCTAAGTCTATTGTATTCAGCAATTGCGGATTTTTGGGCTTTAATACTGCCAAAGTTGACATTAATCAGATGTAAACCGCCCAGACTTGTCACCCTCGAAAGTGCCACGTACGCTTGACCGCATGTGAATACTGAAGAACCGATGTCAATCAGTGCACTGTTTAGACTTAGCCCCTGGCTTTTGTGTATGGTTATAGCATAGGCTATACATATCGGAAACTGCTCGCGGTGAACATAAGCTCTATTAATAATTTCGAATTTTGTTTTAACTGGACCTAGGTCGTAAACGTGTTCATCAGGAAATTTAATTGATATTTTTTTTATAGTGTTAGGTTTTTCAATATCTACCTTTACTCCCTGTACTATACCAATAGAACCATTTACTAAGCCAAGACTCACATCAATATTTCGTCTTAACATGACTTTTGCTCCAATTTTTATAACTATGTTCTCTTCCAGACCCGCGGTCATGGAAGCATCGTCTTCATGTTTTTTTATGCAATCCCGGGCTCTTTTTAATAGGTATTTGGGGCAATCTATGCTATCAATAGCTGTAAGTTTGATTTCCGGATATGGAAGAGACTTAAGCATTGCAATGTTTAGTTGTTGGCACATGTTTCTTGTAGGTAATAGGCAAACGGTATCATCAGGAAGTTTAGAGAAGGTTTCAGTAATTTCTAGTAATCTGCTTTCATTGGAATCGGAATTAAGAGTGACTAATCTAGTCAATAGTAAGTCGCGGTCTTTTTGTGTAATCACTCCCAATCTTATTCTATTTAGCATTCCGACAAATTCGGAATCATTGAGCTGTCTCATGTTTATAGTAAGTTCATCGTATATGAATAGTTCAGCCCAGAGATTTGGCATACTGAGGGACCCCAACAGCTTGTTAATTTCAGCGGTCGAAAGTTTTTCAAAGGGTGACTTTTCTCTTACCGGCGGTAGCTGTAAGAGATCCCCGAAAACTACAATGTGCTTTTTTCCAAACCACCCATTTTGATCGTCGCCGGTATCGAAAATTTCGGATAATCGTAAATGAATATACGTTAGTGTAATATTGGATATCATCGAAACTTCGTCTATGATAATCAAAACTACTTCTTTTAAATCTGATCTAAGAACTTTTAGGACTTCATCAGAAAGTATTTTGTACTTAGGTGTTTGTTTATGTTCCACAGGCAGTTGCAGCAGCCTATGTATAGTCAAGCCATTAACATTGAATGCAGCTATTCCTGTTGGAGCACTAATAGCCACTTTTTTATTTAAACGCGCTTGAACCCAAACTTTGAGCGTTTTTATTAAATAGCTCTTTCCAGTGCCACCAGTTCCACTCACAAAACAACGTAACACATCAGCGTCATTATCAGGCTTGTTCATTTTATTTGTGATCATATCAAATACTCTCATTTGATCGGCATTAAGCTTTGCGATCATACTTTGAAGATCAACTTCAGGCTCCTCATCTTCTACCAAATTTATTCTTTGAAACTCATCCATTGCATTTGCAGCCTCTAAAGCTTCAAAGTCTAAAGGGTTTTCAGGACCTTCATCTTCATCGGCGACTTCTCTTTCTCCATTTATCTCGGCAACTTTCGTTTCTATTAATTCAAACGCTCTTTGTATCTGGTATCTCGACTTTATTCTTGAATTACCATAATCGATTCCTTCTTTGAGATCATCTTTCGCCAAATTAAACGCCTCCGTGTAAGTATCACATCCTATTTTTAGTACATCCAGAGAGCGCCATGGCTTGAACAGAAGAAGTAAAGAGAAGAAGTACTTCTCTGGTACCTGTTCTACATCGTAGAAGTAGTGATTGATAAGATATGGTCTATCCCTTCTTTTGAGAAACTTTTTACCGTCATCTAACTCATAAAACTCAACTTTGGTAGAAACTGGGCGTGATTTAACGATGTCGTAATTTTGAGCAAAATTGTATAAGTTAGTATGCTCTAACTCTTTGGGCCTTTTAGGGTAGTGATCATCAATCCAAGACTCGTAATAAATATCGGTGGACTCCGTTTCAAGCATCATCATATCCGCTTTTGATTTGACGCGCCGATTTCGATAAATATTGACATCTAGCCATCGAATCGTTGTGGAAGGATCTGTGCCATACAAAGGAATACCTAGTAAAGTATCACTAGCTTCTAAGGCACCACACTCTCTGCTTGATAAAACTCTGAGGCCGAAGTTAAATAACCGGCTTCTTAAAGGCTTTGTTGAGTTTATGTCCTGAAACATGTCAGTAACGTGAGTTTTTTCGCTTTTGGTGGTGTATTTAGTGACGTAATAATTCAAAATGGCGGTTTTTTCGCCCACATATTGGATGTCAGTATTTCCATTCCATGCTAGCAAAATTGCAGGATTATAATCATTAATCATTGTCCACTCTTTTTTGCGCACAATATTGTAAAGTCTGCTGTCAGTCGACAACGTTTTTCTTGCAGCTATTGATTCAATAATATCTCTGATGGTAAGTACTTCAGTGACCGGGCGTGGGAACCCGAATCGACAGACTGACATAAATCCTCTTCGCGTCTTCTTTTTTCGCATGCAATAATTGTTATGTTTGTGGGTTTGATAAGACGTGACCCGATGATAAAGTGTTGGTGAAAGATTATTGTTAGGTATAGCACATGTTATATATTTTGAAATAAATAAGGCTACATCATCAAGTGAGGACTCATGAAGTATGGGGGCATCTTTCACCCATAAAATTAAATGAAAGTGTTGCGCCCCACGCGACTGGTACTCCCTTCTCCAAAAGTAATGTATTACTTTTCCGAGGGGTGCATCTGGTGACGTAATGAAATCCAACATAGCTTTAAACTTGTTATCAATAAAACGGGAAGTGGAGACAGGGTCTAGTGCAACTAACTCACTTATACTTTTATTCGCCATTTCAGGACTATTAACTTGCTTGAGATATTCACCTAAATCATCCCACATCCATTCTGAAGGACTTATAGTAAGAAACCAAGTTGCTGGCCCGTAATTTAGTGTCATACAATTGACATCATTTCTAGGCTTCTTCCAAAATTGTTCGGTATTTCTTAACCTACCAAATATCGCAGTTAAATCTCCTTCTAACTCATCTTTATTGAGCATCTCAAAATACTGTTCAACCGTAATTTTTTGTTTTTGATTGACGCAGTTCATTTTATAAAATATGCCTGAATTTATTTGACGTAAATTTGAATCATTAAGTAAAAAGAATAAGTATTGTAGATTTAGGCGAAACTGAGAATGCTTTGATTTTAATCGGGCTTTAATATATTCACTAGATGTTAATTTTTGCTGTCTTATCTGGTACTGTCCATACTTACCCTCTGCGTAAAGGTCAGGGAAGCACTTTACATCTAACTCCATATCCCTAGAATCTATGGGAGCCGCATTGACTTTTAACATTTGGTAAAGTTTTGATACTGGAGCGTTATTCCTTCTTTCGTACAAAGGGTAAATGGTGTATTGTTCATAGTCAGTATCCTTTTCTGCGGTTACCTGGGTTAGTAGGGCAGTATTTCCTTCTACAAAGTTAATATCTACTTGAGGTTCTGATTGGACTACAATATGATGCAAATTGTCTCTTTCACTAATATACCTCGTCAATTGTTGCGGTGATGTTGGTAATTGTATTTGAGAGTAAAGAGCATTTACATTTTTTAGATACTGCAACGCTTGGTAAACCTTGTTGACATCTACAATATCCTCCCATACTATTTTAGACTTTGTCGGCATACCTCGTACCATGATATAAAGTTCTGGGTCAATTATAGGGTGTTCTGGTCTAGGGAGCTTTTTCATTGTTTCATCGAGAGGCAACGGTAGGTGGAAAGTTCTGCCTTTCACTTTTTTCACCATATGCTTATTAGGCAAATGTTTGTTTGCGACGGGATTCATTGACATTACTACCTGAAATGCTTTGGCGCGCTGGATTAAAATTTTTTCATAGTCATTTAACTCGCTTATTTGTGGTGGAACAGTACTGACATATAGATAATTTAAAATACAGGTAGATGGCAATTGGTTTGCTCTTATTTTTTGTAAGCATAAATGACAAATATATGGACTGTAATCTAGATTACATGTTTTGTAATAATTGAGTAGATTTTGCCAAACTGTAGTGTCTATAGGTTTTCTTAATCGGCTCAAAGATGAAAGATCCCTTGCGTAGCAAAGTTTCGTACATGAAATGCAATCAAGCTTTGGAGTATCCAAACACTTTAATTTTAGAGATCTGAACGCGGTCTTATACTTTTCTATAACCTCATCTTCTACGATTTCACGTGATTCCTCACTTTTCATAACAATGCTACCGATTGTTTGTTGTTGTCCATATTGTCTTATACTTTCCACGTCACATTTTTCTAACGAAGCATCAATATTGTTTATAAGATTACAATTACTCTGTAAATCATACAAATCTCTTGAAATCGTTCTTAAGCGAGGAAAATGAGATTTTAATGAGTTGATGTAAACTAAATATTTTTTTAGGTTTTCTTGTTCAATTATTGCGAAATACTGGAATGCTGTTCTGTTTACTAAATTTTCGAAAATCATCTTTAATTGTTCGAAAACGTTCTCATCTAGGGCGCACAGATCATTACAAGACCAAACAAGACCTTTACCATGTTTTTTGACAACCCCAAAGACAGCTTTTCCTGTGTCGTCAATTTCAATAGCTTTATCTTTAGTTTCAATTAATTTGTTGGTTTCTTGCGCGTAATATGGCTCCTGGTTATTTCTATGCTCCGATTTGCCCAGAAGAGCTTCCAACTTGTCATGTAACGTACTATCTGGATTGCAAACGCTCAGGTTTTCCAACGATGATTGAAATTTGTCTTTCAATCTATCAATGGTCTTACTAAATATGCCAAGAGCCTGTTGTCTACTGTGTATTACCCATTTTATCAGTTTCTCTGCTTCTAATCTATCCCGTATTTTATCTGTTAGAGCCTGAGTAATTTTTTCCAAATCATTAAGACGTAATTTTAATTTATCATTTGACCTTTTCCTTCGTACAGATTTAAGATTTACGTCTGGATGTATATTATTGTACCGCGCGACAGCTTCTCTATTTATATGTGGATTAATAGCTGTATAACGCGCAACTGCTGCTCGATGGACCTCCGGAAGGGAAACAGTATACCGAGATACTGCTGCCCGATTAACCTCCGGGTGGAAAGCAGTATAACGAGATACTGCTGCCCTATGAACTTCTGGGTGGGACGCAGTGTAACGCACTACGGCTGCTTTGTTAGCTACTGGATTTGAGGAACTATAGCGTGCCAACGTCTCTTTGCGTTTTTCGGGGTTTTTCAGGCGATAACGAGCAGCTGCTTCGTTAATCATCTGATTATGAGATAGCCCTGAAATAGGCCTTCCCCCTTTACCTTTTACCTTTTTAGGCCTTCCTCCCTTACGTTTGTTTTCAGTCTGATTATTCAGAGCTACTTCAGAGGAAGTGCTAATAGGAAGGAGCACTTCATAATGGCCTCCTAAGAAGCTACCCGAGAAACCTAGACGTTTTACTGGTTTTTCGGGGTCATTACCGAATGCTCCTCTCAAACGACCATTTTCGAAAACCTCGAACGTGAACGGATACAAGGCTGAAGCTGCCATTAGTTCCGATACTGATCCGTAAGTTGTAGTTTTCATCATTGCCATTGAGTAAATAATAGCGTTCAGGTACGGGTCTCCGTGCTCGTCACAGGTATAGAGATGCATTTCATCCCAATGGGCTATTACATAGTCAACTACAGCACGTCTTATATCAAATGACTTCTCAATATTTCCATAAATGGAAAATGCTAACGAATGAAATAGACACGAGCCATCACCGGGTATAGGGACCACCCGGTGTGGAGCAGGATGGTCGTTTACGTACAGTAATGTTGTTTCCATATCAACTTCCATTGTTCAATCAATTACCTAATTGAATTTTTATTCAGTTAAATTAAATTTTAGCACAGAAACACCTACAAACTACTAATAAGTAAAGTAACTTATATAGAGTTATAAGTGCTAGCCAACTTAGACAATATTGTATGTACCGCTATTATAAATCATACCTCAAACCAAACCATACCGCGATTCAGGAAATGCACACACTAGCGACATCTAATGGGGAATAGCGATATTAGACAATATTGTAACCGCTTTATTAGGGTCCCGTACCCGAAGGGTGCCAAACGGGACCCTATTACTGAGACTTCGCTGTCCGTCTGTCCGTCCGTCCGTCCGTCTGTCACCAGGCTGTATCTCATGAACCGTGGTAGCTAGACAGTTGAAATTTTCTCAGATGATGTATTTCTGTTGCCGCTATAACAACAAATACTAAAAATCAAAAGAAATTTAATATTAAGGGGGGCTCCCATACAACAAACGTGATTTTTTTGCTCATTTTTGCTCGATATTGATAATGGTAGCAGGTAGACGCTTAAAATTTTCACAATATATTGAGTATGTTATTTACTTAAAAAATAAATAATTAAATTAAAATTAAATTAATATTTAGGGGGGGCTGCCATACATTTTTTTGCGGTTTTTTATAGATAATGGCACGGAACCCTTCGTGCGCGAGTCCGACTCGCACTTGGCCGGTTTTATTTAAATCATAGCTGGAACCAAACCATACCGCGTTTCAAGATACACATAGCGACATCTAATGGGGAATAGCGATGAATCGAAGTAGTCGTGTACTGAGCTTATTGATAATTAATGTATTATGAAATTGGGGCTAAAATTGCGCAATGTTTGAGTTTTCCTTGGCTTTGCAGGCTAAACTTTAACCATGCTCAAAATTTCAAGCTTGTGGGTCCGCTGGAAGTCACCTTTAGAGTTTTCATGATCGTGAATCAGTGAGTCAGTGAGTGTCAAAATTAAGGAACTTTGAATTGCTGTACCTTCAACTCTACTGGTTCAAATTTAATGAAATTTTGAGAATATGTCTTATGACATGGTGCCTTTTAGCCGCCGAGAATTCAGGTTTCTATCTTTATCCACAACGGAGTAACAGGTAGGTCAAATATGCTCTGAATGGCTTCCTGTAAAGGATGTTACTGTTGCGCCCATATATTTTTTGCTCGACTTGGCTTGGGGGCGCTGCCGCGCCCCCAGACCTATCGAATAACTGGGTACACAGTTATTCCTTTGCCAACCCGCACGGTAAAATACCTGACGCTTGTTTCAGATGCAAGGTCTTTTTGTTAATTTTCACATGATTGTATTTGCCTGTGTCACGCACGGTATACTGACTTAATTCTTGGCCCGTAAGCAGTATGCAATACGTTAATATCACTCAATTGCCATTTCGAATTATTTCGAAAAAAAAAATGTCGCTTGACCTCTGTAACAAGAGTAATAAGAAGTAGTTACAAGATGGCTCAGCCAAACCTACCGTCTCAGTTTCTGTCGTATCATAAATTTTAATGTATGCTAATATCTGTTTTGACGAGAGTCACTTTTTCCCAATTTCCAGTAGATTCCAGCGAATAAGGGAGGCCGCAACGCGGGCGCGTCGACAGCCGTCCGAAATTATCTTATGAAAGAATAAATAATGAGCCCACAGGCACCGGCAGAAAGGACGTGATAATTCATATTAATATTTTGCCAGCCTTCCCCGAAATTGGAGGGACGCCTTTGTGTAGAGACAAAAGGAATGATAAATAAAGGGAGTGGAGCGATGACAGTGCGTCAGCGCGTTTTACGACGGGTAGGCTTTCAGAAATAGAGCTGACGTGTGGGAGGGTGCTTAGGTTTGCTATGATGTCTCATCATGAATGACATACGGAGAGTCATGTCTGTAAAGTACATTCGCTTAGATACGGTCGTTTTTGTGCCTCCGTTGCTTTAGGATGCCGAACTCGGCTTGACACAATTTAATGTGTCTACATTTCTATGTGTTACATTCTACTTCTTCGTCTTTCAATACCTCCCCACTACACTGGAACGAGGGTTAGCAGTCAACTCTGAATACCCCTCTCGGTCTTTTGCCAGGTGGAACAGATAGACAATATTAGAGCTTCTTAAATAATAGCACACCACTACACACTTTATAATGTGTGGGGAGTTATTAACTTACCCTCAGATCTTAACCTGTATAGCACCATTATTGATATTGAAAGCAATTATATTAATTACGTTTTCACTTCTCATGATCGTCAAGTTCGTCTTTATGTTGGGTATAGGCTGCGTAAAGTCACATTTTTTGCACTCGTGCATAAAGTAAAATCTTCGTCTAAATCTCAGACTCTGACAAAGGTTGTCAGGTAAAGAGCCACACACACCTATGCTAAGTGCCACTGCCACGCATTTTGCACGACTTGACTATCAACCCTCGCCTGCGGCTGCGGTTAGGGTGGATATATATACGTCTCGGCTAAAATGGTGCGTTTTATGCACTTATTTTACAATCTAATATTTTTGCTAAAATGTATCTATGGAAAAGGAATTACTTGATCACAGACAGGGCTGTACTTTTATATGTATTTACTTTTCTATGGTTTCCGTAAAACCCTTCCCATAGCTTCAACTATACCGCTAACCCATCCTGCGGAGCTCAGGTTTCCGTCTACAGTTAACAAGGAGGTGGACACTGTTTTCAATTTAGTATCGCAGCTGGAGCCAGCTGTGTCGGCTTTTTGTGCTGCTACTGGAAATGGACTTGTCAGTCTAATGGACAAATTGGATTGTTTATACGTTAGTCTCTTTGCAGGTAATTTTAAAGACGGCTTGATATGGAACCTGCAAGTCGAATGTTCTCATTTAGAAATACCGAAATGAATGTTACTGGATGGGAATTTCCCAGATTGCTGAATGTAAATGAAGAAGCTGAATCTATCGGTAACTCAAGCTTCGAGGTTATAGACAAAGTCTAGTAGCGTTACCGACTTCTTTTGGTGTCCTATTTCTTGCAGTTTTTAGTAAAGAGAATAGGCTTGTGGCCAAGGTAATCCAATAAATCTAGGAACAAGTCTTAAGTTGAAGCATTATGTACAAAATGGCTTGACATTCTCAGAATTGAATATTTCCAGCAGATTTATTTTATAAAATCAATTTTGTGCAAAAAAGACAGCATATGATGGAAATTTTACATGACGTCATTCTGTTGTTATTTCATAGAACTCAGGAACAAAAGTTCCCTTTTGACAGTTCATAAAAAGTATCTATTTTGACTTGACAGGCCACAAGCCTATTTCCTCTCCCTTCCAACTTAATATCGAAGATAAACTCTGCATATTTATAAAAATAACCTACCATTACCATAACCAAAAGATACAAAAAGAATACTCACAGTATTTCCCAACCACAAAGATACATGTATCTTGCAGGATACAAGACGCAAATAAATCGTTCCTATTTGTCGATCGCCGCCGCAGATCCAATTAGATCTATTCTCCTGTAATCTGCAACCATCTGGGCCCGCCCGAACCGCTTGCAGGCAGGGCCGGTGCAGACTGGGTGGCTTTGCTAAACCGGAAATTATTCTGGAATTCTAAAAAACTTGAATTAACAACAACAACAATATAGTGTCACGCCTATTTCTATGTGGGATGGCAGAGGTACAATCGTAACTTTAGCCGGTTTTTCAGAATTATAAATGATGACAATTTTCATCCCTACCGAAGGTCACAGTGACAATTGGAGGCTCTGCAGAAGTTTATTTATTTATTTATTTATTTTCTTTATTAGGAAAACAAACAGCTTAATCTATTACATAACAAAAAAACAATGAGTTAACACACAAGCCAATAAAGTTTTCACAAAAAAAAATTGACAAAGGTACTCAGAACAACACTAAAATGTATAGGTACTTGAATTTGTATATAAAGTTACCAACAGAGGGAGATATATGGTTCTACAGTAGGTAGTACTAATTTATATAAAATATATATGTACGAGTATAGTGCTTATGTACTAAAGGTGATTAGAATAGAATAGCAGATCCGTACCGAATCACCCCTAGCACATAAGCACTATACTCGTTATAGTGCTTATGTACCAAAGGCGACCCAATACAAATCCGCTATTCCATTACATAGCTTTTAAGTTATTAAAAATATTTTTCCTAAAACTGATGGGTGTTTCATGAAATATATCAACTTGATTATGTAATTTATTATAATTTTCGCAAGCTCTTATAACAAAACGGTTTTTAGCATAGTTAGTCCTACAATTTCTTGTGACAAAAGCCTTTCTATGACGAGAGCTGTGTTTACAGTATAAAGAGATTTTACTAAGTAGATATGGGCTATCGATTTGGCTGTTGATAATCTTGTATAAAAACATCTGGTCTCTCATGCTACGACGATTTTCAAGCGAAAGAAAAGTATTAGATTCAAAGGTTTTGAATTTATATTTTAAACGTTTAATGAATTTATTTTGTATTCTTTCAATATTATTTATGTGGTTCTGGTATTGTGGGTTCCATACAGTTGATGCATATTCAAGTATGGATCTTACAAAAGAGTTGAAAAGCATAATAAGAGTTTTAGGGTTTTTAAAATCTTTACTTTGTCTAAAAATGAAACCTAGCATCTTATACGCTTTAGATATAATTATATCAAAATGTTTCCGAAATGATAACTCGCTGTCGAGATGAACACCTAGGTCTCTCACCTCGGTTACCCTTCTCAAACTTCTACCTTTAAAATTATAATCAAATAAAATTTTGTTTTTTTTTCTAGTGAAAGTAATGACACAACACTTATCGATATTAAGGTAAATTTTATTGTTCTCGCAATACTGTATTAAACGGTCCAGATCTACTTGCAAATTTTGACAATCATCAAAGGAATTAACCTTTATAAATATTTTAGTATCATCAGCGTATAATAAGGAGTCAGAGTTACTTAAGCTATTAGTTACATCATTAATAAAAATATTAAAGAGAAGGGGACCTAAATGAGAGCCCTGGGGGACACCAGAAGAGATAGGAATAAAAGATGACGTGTATCCCTTAATAGAAACTGCCTGGGACCTATTTCTCAAATAGGAATCAAGCCACCTCAGAAGATTGCCATGTATACCAAATAACTCAAGCTTTTGTACTAATAAATTATGTGAAATTTTATCAAAAGCTTTGGAGTAGTCGGTATATACAGCATCAACTTGATATCCATTATCCATGGCATCTAGTACAATGTCTATGTATTCACATAAGTTGGATTCAGTGGACTTCTTATTAATGAAACCATGCTGAGAATTTACTAGGTATGGTCTAACTGAGGGAAACATAACATAGTTCTCATGAATGAATGAATTTCTTTATTTCCATTAAAAGATACACATTTCGGTTAAGCCCTAGATCCCTAGATTCCCTGTGTCGTGGGGTCTATTCTCTTCCAGGCCATTTACAAATAAAGTTGTATGGAACTTAATTCTGTAAAAAAACAAAATAACGTAAGTAAGTACTTAAATGCATATTAATATAAGGTAAGGTTTTTTGGGTCGTGCGTGATTTAAGTGTATGTGTTTGTGTATTGGTTTCTTAAACTCCTAACGGGGTTTTGTTTCAGATGAAGAACCAATATTAATTAGAAAATACGTTTTAGAATAGAATTTTTATTTAGCAGTTCAGCTTTGAACAAACGGTGTCTCAATCTGAACATACCCAATCGGGCTGTTTCCGTCGCTTACATATTTAAGCCGGGGCGGTGTGGACGTGCCTTTATATATTTATTTTTAGCTTCGCCTTATCGATCGCAGACATTTCTCTCTATTTCGATAATTGAACAATTTGTCTTCATTGTTCACTGTTAATGAACCACCTATCTTAGTTGAAAGCTTCATTCGGAGGAACTTTGTTCGATGTGGTTTAGTCTAAGTGGTTTTGTGAGTTTGACCACATTTGGTATTAATTAGGGCCACGACTGACTATAAATAACTGGTAAAATTTTGCACAAGTGATAGGTATAACTATTACATTTTATACAAAGAGTTAATATATAATAATTTTGCTTACCATAACATCCTAAGATCCGAAGGGAGCTCGACCTTCACCCATCTGTTATTGCGATGAAACTCGGTTTTTATCAAATTTTATATGATAGAAAATACATTGCGAGTGGATTGCCTAGCAAAATCTTGGCGAGGCTATGATTAATTAAATATCTGTTCACACTTATAGATTGCTACCTCTCGTCTGGTGCAATTAAGTACTATATAAAAATACAAGTATGATGTCAGTATCTGAAGTCCTGAAAAAACTAACAAACATGGCGTCACGCGTTTTTCGTTGCGGTACCTGGCAGAGGCACGGTTTTGCCCATTTTTAGCCAGTTATTTAATAGCCTAATGATATCTAATTTAAATACATATTTGTACAAAAACACTAGTCTCTCTTTTTTATTTCTAAACAACCATTTCCAGAACACAATCCAAGCTTTGTGGAATTTAAATGGAAGGACATTTTCTACCGAAATGTCCGTTATAAGTACACTTAGTCCGCCGCAAGATGGCGCGCTCATCGCTAAGCCCCGGATTAGGCAGATCTTGCCCCAGCTGTCGGGCCAAAAAAGAAAAATCTGCGTGTACTTTTAAGCTGGAAACATGTTTCCGTGAGGATTTAGTCGGCGCCTATTATTTAGGGGATTGTGAGAGAACATAATTTAATTTTGTGCTTGTAGATGCTGCAGTTTCTGAAACTTGGCAATTTATCTATCCTTAGCTTTTACATATACAGGATGACTTTTGGGTCGTGACTCTAAAATATTGTTTCGAACTCGCTAATCGATTGCGGTTTCAGCTGGTATTTAAATAATCACAACTATGCGTTAGTAACTTAATGAAATAATTATCCTTATTTATTCTGAATGTTTGGTCACCTTACCATTCATGTTAAAACCTTTTTCAAATAAACTAATCAGAGGAGTAAGAAGTCAAAATCAAAGGCCATGAATAATTTATGACAAAGCCAAAAGCCAAAAGACAGTTGCGTTGTAGAGTGCGTAGGCTGACCAACTGACCCTGAACCAAAATAGGACATACATTTTTGTACCAAAAAAAAACTGATGACTTAGCGAGCTTTCATCTACCGCATAAGATTCCTAACCAATAGGCAAATCTAAGGTTACTTTATTGCTACACGACCCCGCAGTCACCATGTATGTTTGTTCCATTCCATTGTCCGTATACATACAACTTGCACATGATTTTATTAGTAAGGGGGGAGGGGGGTAAAGGTGTACACAGCTTCGAGCTTTTATTTAAAGTGGGAAAACTTTAATCTCAGGGTCTCCGATCAATGAAACTCTTTGTGCAGAGGTGCAGGGTCCGGAGGCCGTGTTGCTTTATGGTGCAGGGTAATGAAAAACCGGCCAAGTGCGAGTCGGACTCGCGCACGAAGGGTTCCGTGCCATTTATCTATAAAAACGGCAAAAATATCATGTCTGTTGTATGGGAGCCCCCTTTAATATTTATTATATTTTATTTATTTTTGTAGTTTTTGTTATAGCGACAATAGAAATACATCATCTGTAAAAATTTCAACTATCTAGCTATCATGGTTCATGAGATACAGCCTGGTGATAGACGGACAGACGGACAGAGGAGGCTTAGTCGGTCCCGTTTGGCACCCTTCGGGTACGGAACCCTAAAAACGAAGTTCTCTTTACTAAAGAGGAATGTCGGCACGGCCGCTCGTAGAATTGCTCGTGAAACGTGAAATATCATGAAACGATGAAATATCTTAAGGCAAACACTGCAGTAGCTTAGGTGAAGACTAAGGAGGCGAGCGCAGCGAAGCCCCCGAATAGTCTTCGTGTTCGTTTGACATGTATAACACAAAAAACATTACGTAGTGCTGAATAAAAATGCTTTTAAAAAGACATGTTTTCGTTAAAATCTGCCATATCATGATATGCCCAGTAATGGATTGGCCATATCATGAAATGGCGAGCGAGGCACATCATGATGAATGAGGAATTCTACGATCGGCCGCCAACATGTAATTCTACGATCGCCCCCCAACATTCTAATCTATGCTAAGGAGTTTTATAGATTATAGCGACTCTTTTGATCATGAGTTTGTTTTGAACTCAGTTTTGAGGTTAATTTACATAATATTTTTCTACGTGGTTTTGCACATTTTACTCCACTTCATACCCTCTTTCAAACACAAAATGCTTGGCATAAAAACCCCTGCAGAATTCAACCCATACACCACCAACGGTGGGACCGTAGTTGCCATTGCTGGGGAGGATTACGCCATCATCGGCGCTGACACCAGACTCTGTGCTGGAGATAAATGGACGGTATGCTCTCGGGGACAGAAGAAATTGTTCCCGATATCAGCACGGACTGTGCTTGGAGCTTCTGGATGCTGGTGCGATGTGCTGACGCTGACACGACTGGTGCGGGCGAGGGCGGATTTCTACCGGCGGGAGCATGATAAGGTTGGCTTTCTGGTTGCTTCTGTGGAGGGGAAATGTCTTAATAAATAATAATAAAAATTTATTCAGCAAAAAACTTGGACAGTAATAAAGTTACAATATTAAACGTACCTACTTATAAAGATTGGTACAGAAATAATGTAAACATCCGACCGAGCTAGGTATAAACCTGTATTTCAGGCTACAGCGCTCTTCCCAAAATATGTATTGCTGTTTATGTCTTGTTATTGGATTTTAAATAACGGATGACGCTTGCACGAAACTCAGGACTGAATTAATCCCTCAAATAGATCTAGTTGTAGATTTAGTGATAGGTCAATTTTGAACTGGCCACCATAAAATTTACTCTAACTCTCTGACATACATACTACTCTTGCCCTAGAAATGGCGTCGCGCTAACATGGACATTATAATCCCTCTCACACATATTGAACAGCGAAATAACCTTCTCCATTTCCTAAACGAACTAGACATTAGTCTACCCCCTACTCAAGAAATCCACCTGTCTCATCCGTAACTGGTTTGCTGGAAGAGATCTGTTACTAGAGATAAGCTCGCCTTTGTACACCTTTACTATGTATTTTTGACCATTTCTAATTTGTCTGTGTGCAATCACAGATACTATAATATTATACTGTGCAATAAAGAAATTATGAATTATGAACTAAACCTCTGTTCTATTTTCCAGGAGCTTTCAACCTCAGCTGCAGTCCAGATGCTTTCAACCATGTTATACTACAAGCGGTTCTTCCCCTTCTTCGTGTCGAACGTCATCGCTGGCCTTGACGAGTATGGAAAAGGTTGCGTGTACTCCTTCGACCCCATAGGCAGTACTGAACGAACCTACCACCTTGCTTCCGGTAGCGCCGAAACCCAACTACAACCTTTACTTGATAGCCAGATCAAAACCACTTTTTCTAACATGCAGAACTGTCAAGCTAACTTATTACCTAAGAGTAAGGCCATTGCGCTGATAAAGGACGCCTTTATAAGTGCGGCTGAAAGAGATACGTGTACGGGAGACGGAGTTTATTTGATGATTGTGACTGCTGACGGTATAGAGGAACAGAGGTTTCCTTTACGGGAAGACTAGACATTTTAAATGACCATGTCTAGGGTATGATCTCGCGCATTCGATATACGGATATCGACATCTATATTGAGTGATTCTCATACAAAATCACTCGATATATGTAGCTGTAGATATCCATATTTCGAATCGTACCCCTGTACTTATTCCTAATGGATATCTGTGGAGTGGGACACAAGAATCGTCGTTCTCAGCGTAAATTTAAACAGGTTCATGAGTTACATCCGATGAAGTCTTTTTGAATCGTTTTTTTTCATATAATTATATTTCTATTTAGTAGATATGCTTTATTATGGATTTACATTTTTTCATCTGAATTTGTTATTTTATTTGTAAGCATATTTCTGTTTAGATTCAGACCCCTTCTTTTCCGTGGTACGGTTGCGTAGTCCGGTTACCCGGACCACGGAAAATAGACATCTAGATTTAGCCCGGGTCTCTCAAGAGACGGATAAACAGACTCATAACCTTTTTTGACACTTTTTGTACGTTTGAAATGTCAAAAGCCCCAGATAAACAGACAGAAACGATATCTGAGGAATGATACAACGACACTTATTTTCAATTACGTTGCTCTAGTGATGGCTTTTATTGTTTTACTTCCGGATTCAGTGGTTTATTTTTTATTGATCAATTCCTAATATAGGTATATTTAAAATAAATTAAATATCCTTACTCTGGGAAGATCCTGGTAACGAGATTCTAGCCCATTAGAAGGAGGGCATCGAGTAAGTACCTAAGTAGTAACACAACGCTATCTCACAAGATAATGCGCTTTACTGTAAAGAGCCGGTACGGCCTGAGTTCCTAGAGTGCGCATTTCAGTAAAGTTTACTTTTAGCACCGTCGAGTCGTGAGGTTGTGCTGTCATTCTGCTAATGTGTCTGCATACACTGAAGAAAGCTGTAGAGGTGCCACTACCTTGATGTAGTGCAGCAGTGAAAGAGTGAAACCAGGGAGCACTTATCCAGTGGAGAGCGCATAGATACATTTTCTTTTGAAACACAAATGAAAATGTATTGCGGCGGGGGATGAGGTAAGAGCTGTGATTAGTCAGCCGCTGCGAAACTGTCTGGCGGCCCATCATCGTACATAGGTTGCGTACGTTGAATGCAGCTAACGTTTGGCGATCCGCATTCCCCCGCAGGCGCAGTCAATTGGATATATATATATAGTCTCTGAGTGAAACAGATGAATCATGAACAGAAAAAATTTGAAATGCAAAATGATTTCAAGGAATACGCTTAAAATAACGGAACCTCAACCCTACTTAATTTTGAACTAAAGTTTTTTTTAATAGTTACTGTGTAAACGGGTCTTGAATTTTACTTTGTAATAGAAAATACACTCGTAGCTAATATCCTGCTATGAGGCCATTATGCCCTGTCTGTGAGACGCCTGACTCGCACCTCCTAGCTTTTAAACTTTCCGTGTGGGCTGCAAAGCTTCTAAACTTTAAGCTCGCGCTCTCATACATAATTCTAAGCTCGGCTTTGTTCCGCGGGGAAATAGAGCTTCCACTGTTCTCCACATAGAATAATTATTTACTTGTGTGAATAATTACTTATTTCGTTCAGACCGCGGCCGCTGTCTGAGATTTATGCAGAATTAAACCGCACGAGATTTGTTTTAGTTTGGTTTTAGTGTAATTTTAAAGTTTAGTAAAATTGCATTGTTGTTGGATTTATTTTTGGTAATCCTCTTTGAAACTAAACAAATTATTGTAGGTTTTGTAGTTACTTAGTATTTATTTAATCGTAAAAATATAGACCTCTGCATACATCAGTTTTAATATTAAAATCAAACTATTCTAAAAGAAATTTAAAAGTGAAATTCTAAGCTTTTCTGTCGGAGTGTCCAGCCAGGACCCACTTTAACTTCCCAAAATAGTACCGATGTAGCAGTCTCCAAATACTTAAAAAACTTAAGGTATTCGTATTCCGATCACAAGCTAAAATCATAGTTATAGATAGTTGGCCCCAATACGAATGAGGAAGCGTAAGCTTCGGCCACTGGCCCTTCAAGCTACCAGGGCCCGAATTCTACTAAGTTCACAAGCATACGACAAGCCTGGCACAAACTTTAATACGAGATATTTGGTATTCTACTACAACCGGAATCCAATTCACAAGCGCCAGTTTGACGCCAGCGTAAGTACGTTTTGGACAGTAGAATACGAAGTACGCTGGCTTCATGCTGGCGCTTGTGAATTGGATTCCGGTTTTAGTAGAATACCAAATACCTTATACCTTATACTATGTCCACAAACGGTCACTTAAATGCTCGTCTAATTACTCCACAAACACACATGAGCTCTAAGTAATCAGACTCCACAGCTGCGCGTGATCATCCATCACGCCGGCTCCGGGGAGACAACGCGGGATTGATAGCGCGGAGATAATTAAACGTGGGTAGGAAAAAGAACCGGCCAAGTGCGAGTCAGACTCGCGTACGAAGGGTTCCATATCTATAAAAACAGCAAATAAATCGTGTCTGTTGTATGGAAGCCCCCTTTAATATTTGTTATATTTTTTATTATTTGTTGTTATAGCGGCAACAGAAATACATCATTTGTGAAAATTTGAGCTGTCTAGCTATTGCGGTTCATGAGATACAGCCTGGTGACACACGGACAGACGGATAAACGGACAGAAGGACAGCGGAGCTTAGTAACAGGGTCCCGTTTGGCACCCTTCGGGTACGGAACCCTAAAAACGGAGCGCGCCCGGTCTTTGTAGCAATCTTCGCTACGGAAGGGGGGAAATGCGCTGGAATAAAGGCTTCGGGGGGTCGTGGGGGGGGCCGGTCGTCAATGTTGTCAAATGTGTGGTCCAATAGAATAGAACAGAAAGCACATTTATTCAACTGTCACAATACACAAAACACAGCAATAACAAATTATAAACAGAAACAAGTAGGAAATACACATGACAAAAAGAACAGTAAAAAATAAGATTGGGCAGAACGGCGCGCCATGAAGTGTGTACCGCAACAGCGAAATGGCTCCGACTCACCCAAAGAGTTTCATTGAATTATTTTTTTCTTAATAAATGGCGGTCTAACAACTTAGGTCAATTTCACGCTTCGCCAATGTCACGTGTTGGAAATGTTGGTGATGATATTTTGTTTCTCGTGAGCACTACGCGGTAAGAACGTCGAGCTACGTCGTCGTCGAACTAAAGAAGTAGGAATAAGCTAGAGATAAGCTCGCCTTTGTACACTATTTTTAGTATTACTGTTTTATTAAATGTATGTGTGCAATAAATATGGCTATTGGTACCAAGTAAGCATTTCCTTCGGACGTAAGAAACTGCCTCCCCCTAGGGTTTCATTGATCTGAGGCACCAATGGCCGTCATATTTGTCGCAACAGCGAGCTCGCTTTTGAACCGTTGTTGGTTTGACTGCTACTGTTCCGATACCGATCCGCCGGTGGTGTTGGTGTGACTGCTACTGTCCCGATACCAATCCGCCGGTGGTGTTGGTGTGACTGCTACTGTTCCGATATTGATCCGCCTGTGGTGTTGGTGTGACTGCTACTGTTCCGATACAGATCCGCCTGTGGTGTGCCGAAGCCGTGAGGTAGCGTGAGCGTACGAATTAAAGTAAAATAAATAATTACTACGTCATTGTTATGAAAGCGAGCTAACTTTTTGACCACACAATAACTTTTTGCTAACTTATCAAGTATTCGAAAAAGCAAGCCTAGCCCTGAATAGGCTTATGGCCTGTCAAGTCAAAATATATACTTTTTATGAACTGTCAAAACGGAACTTTTGTGCCTGAGTTCTATGAAATGACAACGCAGAATGACGTCATGTAAAAGTGCCATCAAATGCTGTCTTTTTTTGCACTAAATTGACTGTATAAAATATATCTGCTGGAAATATACAATTCTGAGAATGTCAAGCCATTTTGTACATAATGCTTCAACTTAAGACTTGTTCCTAGATTTATTGGATTACCTTGGCCACAAGCCTATTGCACGAAACTTTGAAACTTTAGTATTTCCTTAGCATCAGAAACAAATGACAATCCTATCATAATGCCTGCGATTTGGGAGGCGACACGAGCTATACTAACTAAACTAATTAAAATGGTACCTATGTTTGAAAATTGAATCTGTGGCCACCGCATAAGAGCTGTAAGAATTGAAGGTAGTTTAGTGGTTTTGAAACCTCCCAAATAGCCCCCATTCTCGCCCTTAAATCAGTAAAGTGACAATATACTTCAATACTTCGATGTACTTTATTGCACACAAATCAAACAAATCAATCATTATGACAATTAAAAAAGGAAATAACATGTACAAAGGCGAGCTTGTATTTCAGAATCGTTTCGTGCAACTCAAGTTTAGAGCTGAAATACTAGTGAGTTAAGCATTCTTAATAAAGAGAGTATTTAGAAAATGTATTCATCAAGTGAATTTACTTCGTTGCGTAGTGGTCTTCGAGACCCGTTGCCGGTGCGAATCGTGATGAGAGAACGGCATAACCGATAGCGAAGTCTCATTTCAGTAATGGACTCCACTGGCACCCTTTGGATACAAAATCCTAAAATCACGTTATATCAACGTTCTAAAGCGGCTACCTGGATGGGTCAGCAAAATCGGTCAGCGATAAAAGAACCTTTTTCCAAAAGAGCAACGAACACAATTTGTTCCACTAATTAATTCCTTACTCCGTTTACCTAAGCAATCGACCTAAAAACGGACATTAAAAAAATTGCGCGCAGTCTCTCGACCGTTACATCAACTCCATTGAATCAATTTAAACTTGGAACGAATCTCATCTCGGTCCGAGGGTGCGTCCCTAATTATCCCAGCGTAAAGGATGGGGCAGACAAACCTGGCGAAATCAACTCGTGTGCACCAAACGATTTAATACAAGCTACAGTAGCCTATAACGCAAATGAAATAGGATTGCAAATAAATGCAAAAGCTACGGCTACGGGTGGCTTCGTAAGTTTGTCGAGGTGTAATCGTCTGTTTTAGGCAGGGAAGCGGGATAAGGGTATTCCAAAATGGCGGACGTAAGATTTCGCTTGTATTTATTAAATATTTATGATTTACGAGTTGAGGCTCTCCGTGCCATATGTTGTGATTTATGGTAACGAAGTATTAATCATTTTGTGTTTTCTATATTTTGAAAGATATATTAAGGCGTAGGAAGTCAATAAGGGGAAGCTGTGGAGTACATGTATCCAGGCACCTACCTAACCTAACTGATAAATACTTATTCCATATTCATAGTAATTCACATATTTTTCAAATTGTCTTTTACCTAATAAATTCATACACTTAGGTAACGCTGGACTAAATCTATCTTTCGCACTTTGCGCATAAATTGTTTTGTAACTGTAGCATTTTTAGCAAATAAATGCCTTTGACTTTGACTTTTGCTTTGACTTTTCCGTGCAATATAGTATACGATTGTTGTAAACTGGGACCTCTACCTATCATCAATAAAAAATAGAGCTAACACTTTTGCGTGTGATGGTCGCAAATGGTGGTCTAGAGTTGACTTCCGTGAGCAAAGCTCTTCAGTTGCTCTTGCAATCCGATCTTTTATTTATCACACACAATCTCATATAGCTTGCGTCAAACTATACTATACTTATAGCACTGATGTTGCCGGGTTTTACTTGTTTTTATCAAAAAAAATATGAAAACATTCAGGCCTATACGATAATATCTAACAATACTATCCAGTTCTTAGTATGCACATGTATGTATATGGATTGTTAATATCCCCGAAATGAAGCTGTTATTCGAGTATTTTAACGCAAAATATGTTAAATAAACAAAGCTTCGATACAGCAGCTCTGCCTTACAAACACAAAGGCTTACGAACACTTCAAAATAATCCTATCAAATTCGAAATTCGAATGGACAGCTCATTCATACAGTTTTTTCCGTTCAAGAGTCGTTGGCTTTCAGCCCGGGCCCTATCAAATTGTTTACGTTTCTCTCTGCAACCCAATACCAGTGCGGCTGTACCAAAGAGTTGAAGTGGCTGCGCCGACCTCTGTGGAGCTATCGGCACTGTAAACGGAACTTTTTGTGGAAAGAACCCGGCGATTTTGGTTTTAGGAATCCGCGGGAAGGAAGAAATAAAGCCACATTGCTGTGCTGTATCAATGTCAAAGTTTTTAATCAGATGACATCTTAGATATCAAACAGAACTGTAGGAACAAATAGTCTAATTGTTGAAAAGTTGGTACCTAACTATTAGACAGGAATAATATTTTCTTGTTAGATTTTTTTAATTTTATTTTTCTTTTATCATAATTACGTGTGTATGTGGTAGACCTGTGTTCCGAAGGTCCGGCTGAAAACCAGCGCTGAGCTGAGACTGAGACCGTCTCAGCTCGGCATTGCTGAGCCGGGTCCTATTAGCACTAACTATGACGCTATAATCTATTGTCTGTTCTATATAATGTGTGCTAATAAAGTATTTTTCAATTTCAATTTCAAATAAATACAAGATTTATTAAGTGGGAATCTATAGGGTAGGATTATACTTTAATTATTACCTGGAACTATTACGGAACCCGACCACCGAATGTTATTTGACCATGTTGGTATCTACACGGGACATTGACGATAATATTGCGGTATACGAAGATGTCGTCGAAAAAAGATTCTTACCCTCTTGCACGAACTTTAAAATTTTAAGTATGAAACAAATGACAATCCAATGATATTCTCGCGATTATAAATGTATAATAGCTATGGTAATAGCGGGTGCCCCCAACTTCGTCTGAAATCGAATTTGTCGGATTATCATTTATCGAGAAAACATTACCCTCCTTCTGGTGCAGTCAGATAAAAAGTATGTTAAATTTCATTCAGATCTATCCAGCCGTTCCAGCGTCAAAGAGTCACAGACATAATTGTACACACGCACAAACTTTCACACTTATAAATTTCTTGACTAGGACATCCCTTCGTCGACACATCTTATCTATCTATTGTTCTCCATTGTTCGGTTGTTCGATCGGTGTACTTCTGAGAGTGAACCAGTTAAAATTGCGTATGTCATCAGACACACCGGCTTTACTTAGTACCTGATATGCAGATTGGTACTCATACAAGACGAAATTAATCAACAGACAGACATCTCACTTGAGAGGGTCTGAAGAGTGCCGATCTCCTGTCAACACCTGACATCTTTGACAGCTCTCACCTTGAAGTCCTTGAGTGATTAACCCCTAAATTGTCCTTAGGGCCGCCCGTATCCCATAGCCCTTTGTACTCATGCCGTTCCATATACAGGGCGGTACAAGGTGTAGACAAACTGCAAGGATTTTTTGAAGACTGGTGTTTTACCTTTCACGGTGATTTCAATTTGTTTGGACTAGACATTATCGCTGTATTAATTTAACCCGTTCTAGATTTTGGAATAATTTAACTTTAATTTTTTAATTTAATTTTTTGAAATAAGACCAAATACTGTTTCAACTAAAATGTGTACCCCGACAATTCCAGCGAAATATCGTACCCAATTATCCTTTTGCCGGCGCGAAACTCTGTATCAGTCCTAATTGCAAGACCTTTAACTTTGAAAAATCACCCTCAATATTCACATTACACGCAAATAGCACTGGCAGGTCGAAGGGTCGGCTCTCGTTCCAGCAAATTTATTAGACGTTTGTTTGTCCTATTTCGCAAATTGCGAACGTAAAAAACGACCCGCACAACAAAAAAACCCGTCCAATATAAGGCTTTCAAAAAGCCTGATTAGCATCTCTCGCAATTCCCAAAACGGGGCTCCCTTTTGTTATTCCCAAATTAGCCAATCCTCAAGATAACAAAAACATCCCTTCATTTCAAAGGACAAAGCCCCTTTATTTTATTGACGGGCGGAATGTATTCAGGGTGGGTTTAACTATCTTGGTGTAGGTATGTGCGGGGTAATCCCGGGTCGGTGGAGGGGGAGGGGGGGCGTAATAACGACTATGTTTAGGTGCGCCGGATTTTCGGTGGCTGAACGTTTGTGGTTCCGGGGGCTGCCCCGCGGTTCCAGAGACGTGCGACCCGGCGAAATTATAAACAAAATTGTATCTATCTCGGGTAGGTGTTAATTTGATACATTCATGAGAATTACGTTGCAGACCTAAAAGTTATTCGACTGATGTACTTAATTACTAATGACTGCAAGTTTAGTATTTAAAATCTTGGAATATTTGAACGATGTTCTTATATTGTAATAAAATAATAACTGATCTGAACTGAACTTACATTTTATACTTATTTAACTGCGTAATTGATTTATTAATTAATTGAATATTTAAATTATGTTATAAATTAGATACTATAATAATAATTAATGAGTAGATCACACCGCACACAAACCCCAGTGGTTTAAGTGGTGTTCTGATGTACCTTACCAAGTTAAAATTATTGTGTAATTAAATAAAATAAATAAATAAAAAAAATAACTATAAAGAAGTATTAAATAAAGTTTGCCAGTTTAATGGCCTGTTTTAAGAACTCCCGATATGCTTTATGAGACGTGCTTGAGAGATTTATCTGTAACATAATATTATACATAGGGCATATCGGGGCTTCCTAAAACAGGCACTGTAATTTTTGTACCTAATTAATAAATAACACCAACAGCTCATTCCCAAAATTAAAACCCTCACACACAGCATCCCTATTCCGTCCGTTAAATCCCCCGGCCCTTATGGTCTGTAAAGATAACCCCCGAAAACCCCACTTTTATTTAAAGACATAAAACGCCATCGCCGCTGGGCGAAGGGGGTTAGACTGGGGTAAATTTTAACTATCCTCCTTCGGTGTAATCAGGAGGGTGGGGTGGCGGGGGAGTAGGTAAGGGCGCGTCTTGCAAACGGTTCGTGCTTGCCCGCGGGTTAGGGCGATTTGTCCCTTCGTTCCTATATCCCTTGCTGCGGTTTGGGAACTTCGAGGGACGCGTTTTGAAGCACTTTTGGCTCGGGGTAATTTCGCGTTTTGCTATATGCAGCGAGAGATGTCTGCCAGGATCGAAGCAAGTGGAGTTCTTTAGTTTCTGCCAACCCTTTTTCCGGGAAGCTAATGCCCATCAGTAGGTTGATATGGGCTGACAATGATGATGATGTCGTAAATTTTGTATATAAGTCGATGACCTTGTAACACGTTGCTTGATTCTGATGATAATCATGATGACGTTTTTAAACAATCATGAAATATAAAGCCACTTTATATTTAATAACTGATATTAATAAACTATGACGAAGCTCTGATATCTGAACTGTGCTGAATATCTTATAAGAGATTATGCTTGCCTTTCTACCTTTTTTTCAGTATTTTGCATTTTTGCAATAAATAAAGTGAGTTTAAAGTATTCATTTACATAAATCCATACCAACCCAGAATTTAAAATAAAAATGTTCTTCCATTTCCCTACGGACACAATCAGCTTGAGTAAGATTTATCACTCTTTCTAGACTCAGCTTTATTTCTATTTTTCCCTGTTTCCCTCTGTATAAGGTCTTACTTACTGCGCTCTTGGGAGACATTGTGAAACTGTACTCGTATGCAACTTTGTTTCTGTGAGAAATTAATGTGGAGTCTGCATTTTCTCTCCGCTTTGTTCATTTTGCTGTATAAAAAAAGGAAAAAAACATTTGCAAAGTTACTAATTCTTGATGAAAAACTCTAAACATAAAAGGGTTTCTTAGGTCAGACTTGATAACTCCTTGACTTTGCCGTATGTCAAGGTAATCAATAATTTTTGACAATAATATTTTGAATTAGGTTGAGTAGAGGGTAAATCGGGTGTAGGAACAACTATTACGTGTCAGTGTTTTTTGTCACTTTTTGTACGTGTGAAATGTCAAAAGCCCCAGATAAACAGACTCTATCTGAGGAATGAAAGAACGGCACTTAATTTAATAAAAGAACACCGCTTCACCCGATCACAATGATCACAAATTATAATTTGATTCGAGGATATGATAACACAAGACATGAGGCAGCATTCTGGTATTCCTTTCAAGGTCTTTGTCGCCATGAAGCACCCTAAATTGAAACGCGTGCCAAAAAGACCGGGTCAAGTCGCAACTAACTAACCGGACCAGACCAAAGGTTAACCGTTCGAACCCCATCCGCGCCATACCCTCTATTGAATTAGTCTATTCTAAAAAAAAACCACTCCAAAGCGGACGCGCTCGTAAAAACACGTATCGTGTCACTAACTTTTGTTCATAAAAATGTGTTCAGTTGTAAGTTAATTGTTTGAACTGCTGTCTAAAAATAGATAACTGTAAGCGAACCTTTTTCAACTAACGCCTGTTAGTTGTAAATACTTTTTTCATTTGCTCATGTCGGCTGTCGTTACCAAACTCGGTTTTAGATAACAGCTTTCATAACAAAGAATCGATTTGTACAACAACTACGAGAGCATTTTCGCTTACAGAATAAAAACAGCGCGGTAACACGTAGGAATTAAATTAATGCATACAATACGAGGAAAGTGATAATGGCACTGAAAATTAAAACCCGATGCACTCGTGCCATTGACCCGCGATCGTTCACAACACGAAAAAAAAAACGGGAACACGTTGTCCAATAAAAACGTAAAATTGCCGACATTGACATTAACCTATTACGTCATCATTCCATTCATGAAAACGATGCGCGAAAAAACAATCGCTCGACATGTGTTCACCGAAGCCATTAAACGGCGGTCGAAATATATTAATTATTAATTAACGGGCGGCGGAATTAAAATATTTTTATTGGCGCCAAAAGGCAAAAAGGCGCGAGTTAATTTGCTGGCCACGATGGCATTGTTTGCGGGCCGCTGGAATAAAAAACAGACAGAAACGAGATCGGTGGATAATAAAAAGGAAGAAACAAAAACAAGTCGCGCGGAGCACGGCGTGATTTAAAAATAAAAACTGGGGATGTCCGTAATGAAATCGAAAGGCGGTTCGTCGATAGCTATTGGGAAAAAGGTAAAAGAAGCGCCGTTGCACTTTCACGCGTGAGAATTTTGGCCTTTTTCGGTGTTTGCGCGGTTTCGCTGGCGCACGCTTTATGCCCGGAAAGGTTAATGTGACGTCATCGGAGGAACAGAAACACAGTCAAATGTGGGCGTAACAAAGACATTTGACAAAAATAAATTCTCAATATAATGGTAGGGGATGGTAAGGGCCTACCTATTATACAAACACTTTAATGAAAGACGTACTATACCTTCACAATAATGTAAAATTATTTAGATTCATCACTTTATCGATAGTAACATGTTTGTGGAATTGTATTTTAATACTATTTTACTGTGTAGTTTGTTTTGCGAAAAATCAGCGTTTCTTGGTCAACCGGTTTCGTCTTAATGGTTTTGAACGTTTATAAGAACTTTTACATTGTCTTTATGCTGATACACTAACTACACATGCATAAATACCTAAGCCTAATACACGTTTACATCCATGCATACTTAAATAATGTAACGGGCCTCCACGAAAACTTTTGCCGCTGGATATTTTCCAGATAATCGCCTATTAATTTTAATTAAAACGCTAAATAACACGCCGCCGCGGCAGCCTAAATTACATTTTAAAGGCTTAGACCACTCTGCCAAAAAACGGTCTTGCGTGAAACACTCCATTAATAATAATTTTCAACAAACTCCTAGAGCTTAATTTTTAGGCGAAAATTCTCAGTTAATTATGTAAAGGGCAAACCTCGGCGAATTTCAACGTTTCACTCTTTGGGGCTCTTCTGAACTTGTTGTTAATTTAGTTTTCCCATATACCTACTTACTTCTTTACAAAGAAGTAGTTTAATCAATGCCTTATCTTAAGTTATACCGAATTAATACTTTAATCTTATATTTTTATAAAAAGTATATTTATACGCTCCTTTTATTCCTACGCTCACCTATCGAAACCTCTAAAACCATTTTCGTAATATGTTCCTGCCATCGAGGCCTTTAGGGTTTACTACCCCATTTTGAATTACATTTCGTCGAATAACAATTCATCGATGACACCTCGTCGATCGTATGTTTCAATGCTATTTACCCGAAAGTTGTTACGACGATTGTTCATTACATCGAATGTTGTTTAGTCGACCATGTTATTTAAATGGACGTAGTTCACTACCCCATTTCGAATTACATTTCGTCGAATAACAATTCATCGATGACACCTCGTCGATGAATTGTTTGGACGAACGGTATTTACCCGAAAGTTGTTACGTCGATGGCTAATTTCATCAAATGACGTTGAGTCGTCCATTTAAATAAAATCGTCGACTAAACAACATTCGATGATATGAACCATAGACGTAACAACTTTCGGGTAAATAACACTCGTTGAAATAAACGATCGACGATGTGTCATCGATGAATTGTTATTCGACGAAATGTAATTCGAAAAATGGGGTAGTGAACCCCTTTAAAAATATACCGTAACATAATCATCCCTGGTACCCCACCCGGTGCGGGTCATAATGACCACCCCGGTCCCTCCGAAAATTCTTTTAAAAAAATCACCTAAACCCTTGGAACAAAAAAAAAGAAACCGCCGAATCACCGTCATTTTTAATTTTATCCCTAACGAGGGCATTGAAGGCATTTAGAGGACGCCATTAGTCTACTATCTGGTGCATGCATCTTCCTTCACTGCTAAAAGCCGGGAAAGGGGCCTGGGAAAATAAGACCAGCTTAGGGTTAAATATTGCCATGTCGAATGCAAATGTATAGCAGTAATTATGTATGGCCGTGTGGTCTTTGTGTGTTTCATTGGTTGTCGCTTTGTAAATACCTACAGCAATAAAGGAGTTGTATACTTGTGACGATCTTGTATATGAGGAAGAGGACCTTAACTCAACAGTGTGTTCCCTGACCAGCTGAAAATGGTCGTGATTACTCAAAAGTAGATCCTAAGCAAAGATTAGCATAATAGATAGCTATGTTACAAACTAAACAACTTAACAAATAAAGACATATTCTAGAAGACCGATTAAGCTCGCCTTTGTACATATCTTTCTGTAAATGTTACGTGTTTCTTATGTTTTTGTGCAATAAAGTATAAATGAAATAAAAATGAAGATATTATGTGGTTACAAGATTTTAGAGTACCTAACTTAGTTCTACATATACAAGGTGTAAATGAATTGACGCAAAATGAGACATAACTTTGTTAAGGACATCATTCTGAGCAACTTTCATAAAAAAACCGATTTGATCAGAGCAACTTCATTTTTCACTTCCCAGTACATTTTGGCCTGAGTGGATCAGCTGATTTGTATGGAGAAGTGGAAAATAAAGTTGCTTTGATCAAATCGGTTTCTTAGTGAAAGTTGCTCAGAATGATGGCCCTAACAAAGGGAATATAATAAAACGATCCACTTCAAAACTAACTGAGCGACTAAATTACTGACTGAGGGACAAGTCGCCCAGCGACTTGTGGCTCAGTCAGTAATTTAGTCGCTCAGTTAGTTTTTCGGTTAGGTTAGGTTAGACTTTTTTTGATGCTCGTTTAAATACTACCCCTAACAAAGTAGTTCCTCATTTTGCAATAAATCATTTACACCTTGTATATAGACTAGATGCCTACAGACCGACACCGGCGCAGAGGAAGGCCCAGAAGGAGATGGCTGGCAGGACGACCTGGACACGTTCGAACCAGAGTGGGTCAATCTGATCCTTCTGATCTGACTAGAGATGTGTGGGCTCGAAATGGGGAGGCCTTTGCCGGCTATATTACAGGCTATGTAAAAAAAAAATAGACTAGATACTGTATACACTCCCCCACCCGCCGTAAGGTATCCAAGCCTAAGCCCTTATCCACGGGCCCCGCTAATTCAACTTCCGACATATCATCCATCAGCGCGAGGGCCCGTTAAGTCGACACATGTAAATTTTCGCCCTAAATTATGCGGAAGGCGCGCCGCCGGATACGGACCAGAAAAATCGTTAGTGTGGAAGCCACCCTTTTTGGCAGACCTTATTTGAGGTGGGTGGGCTATTGGAGAATATATTATAGGTCTAATGTGCAGGGCTGGTTTGAATTACCCCTGAATTCATAGGGTATAGCATATTTGTTACAAGTGGCTCAGGGAGTAGGTAGCAGGGGGATGGCAGATATGATAATGATGATTTTCGAATTAACGTGTTAGGTACTCAGAAAATGCAAACACGAATACTCTGGGTATATTACATGCAGATTACTAATATGATTGATATGATTTTTTCATAATGTACTTACTAACACTTAAATTTTAGGGACAATGTTTGTATTTATTACTTGACCTATTCGTCATTTTAAGGGTTCCGATCGTTAAAAGGGGAAAAAGGAACCCTTGTAGGATCACTTTGTTGTCCGTCCGTCCGTCCGTCCGTCTGTCCGTCTGTGTATCAAGACCATTTATATAAAGAAAGCATAGACGTATCAAGCTGGAAATATGAATTGTTAGGGTCTGTGGTCGCATACAGTTGAGACAAAATCAACCTTCTAAGACAACGCAATCGAACGCTACGACCGTTTATGCGGTGAAATTGTTGGATTTTCATAGAAATCGCAATGGAACCAAAACCTACAGGCTTTTACCTTTCCGTTGGCCTACAATCATAAAATTTGGCACAAAGCAAGGTCTTTAAGTAGGGAAAAATCTGAAAACTGCTAATTTCTTTCTTTCTACAAAAATTTGGTTTGGTTTACATGGATAACATCATACTTTAGTTTTTTATGTGGAAACCTAATTACACGTGTTACGCTCTCCAAGTGTGAACCCTTGGTGCGCGAGTCCTACTCGCACCTGACTGTTTCTTAATTTTCTATAAGATAGGCAGCAACACGTAGTAGTCTTTTAATCATGTTTTCTGACACATAATGTACGCATGTGAACAATGTATCCCAAGATACATACAAGCTATTTGTATAGGTCTGCCAACAGAAGAGGGATTTGCATTATCTCCTGTTTGCCAACCCGCCCCTAAGCCCAGGAAAAATTGCCGGAAAAACAGAGAAAAACCCCAAAAGATATTTCACTGGGAAGAGCCCCATTAAACTGGGGCCTTTGTAAAAAAACGTTCGCGGCAGCGCCTCCCACCAATTAGCGGCATCCGTATACAAACACGGCAAATTTAGCCGCCTATAGTAATCGACGGCTCTCAGCGGCTCATTTACAAGGAATTTCCCCCCCCCCCCCCACGTGCCCCCCCCCCCCTGGTTTCGTTGCCCCTTGTTTACTAGTCATTAGGCATGAGATACTATCTGTCGGGCTCAAATGTTTTTCGCAAATATTTGGGAGGTTTTATTGAAATCTTTAGAAGGGATCCGATAACGATGTGTTTATATGTATCTCGTATGGTAGGTACATCAGTCGGTCGGTACCTACACAAGGAGTGATGAATCACTGATTAAACGTGCCAACTTGCTTGGGAGGATAAGTTGCTATCTCATAATCTGATGGAAGTTTAATAATAATAATAGGTTTTTATTCCAGAAATATTTTACAACATTTCCTAATTGAAACATTGAAACTATAGGTCATCTTGACATAAAATAAATATTCGAAGGAAAATAAATAAAAATTTAAGTACATAACATTAAATAATGATAAAAAAACCTGTGTAAGTATACGTACAAAAATACCGTGCCTAAAATTGGGTACAGTAGTGCCATTACCTTACCGTATGGGAAAAGGCATGACGCTATATCATGTTATGTATAATCTAAAATTATACACAAGATGCAGATTCTTTTTACTTTTATATATTTTTGCCGCATCCGCCACCTAATCGAGAATATTTTTTACACATACTTTTTCCAGAATTATCCCTTACTCATCGTCCACGAAGCAATTACGGGCGTCCATTTTCCGCATCGCAACTAAATTTTTTCTACCGCTATTAAAAAAGCCACGCTATTACGCCCGTACACTCATTAAGCTAAGAATTTTACGGATTAAAGTACCGCAGCGGAGAGCGCTACGCCGTAACGCCGTTACGCCGTTACGCGGCGCTACGAAGAAATCGCATGATTATGCGATGTTACGGAGTTCTTGGTTGAGTGAGAATTCCACAATATTATATAGCTTTAAGCTACAAGATAGAGTTTTTTACTGGCTTAAAGTGTGTGCAACTATTCAGCTACATAAACCGTAACGGAAAAGACGTGACGCTGTGACTAAATAAATTTAAGTTCATAATATCAAAAAGACCATCGCTACAAAATTTGCCTAGTAGCAGCTGCACTAGCTTAAAATGTGCCTCTTCCAGCCAGTATGGAAAATGGCAAGACGCGGACTATGCATAAGCATCTTACGGCCGATCCCAATAACCTATCTTCTATCCATAATCTGCAGATTTGAGATTGCTAGTGTCAATTTTGACATAAATCCCATAGCGCATCTGTCAAATATAACCCGTAATCGGCAGATCACGGATAGAGATTATTGGGTTATTGGTTATTGGGATCGGCCGTTAGAAGTACTTAGTAAATCCCAGAGGCTTTTTTTTCATGAAACTTAGGCCTAATGTGGGGCCAGTGCCTCTATGTAAATGTCTACGCTACGTATATTCGCTGGCGCAGCGAAATTTCCGCGCGCCGCGCCGCATTCCTCGCGCGCCATTTGCCTGACGTGCGTCATTTCGAGATTTTTGCACTCTAATCTGGCGCCTGTGTTATGTATATGTAAGTCATACACTCGGCACGATTTGGGAGGTGCCAAAAGCACTAAACTAACCCTAAGTTGCACGAAACGATTTTGAAATTTAAGGGCGATTTTGTAACTGATGTACGGACGATAATGTCAAAGGATTGTCATTTGTTTCTGATGATATGCATATGCAAAAATTTCAAATTTGTTTCGTGTAGGGTTAGGCTAAGCTAGAACAACAACTTTCAATCCGACAGCTCTTGGACGGTGGCCACAGATTCTATTTTGAAACACAAAATTTTAATTACTTGCTTAGTTTAGTTCGTGTCGCCTCCCAAATCGCAGGCAACAGCCTTTAATATTTAACGGTAGTCCAACGTAGTAAAAAATAAATATACAGGGTGGGCCATTCGAAACGGACAAAAAATAAACATTACTCACGACGGGTGGGCAGAGACTATAGATCTCAACTTGTTCCATTCTTGGCATAATCTCGTTTGCTCAACATTAATGAGTCTTCATTTCAATCTTCTATCTATCCAGATTCTTAACTATCAATCATACCCTTCCGTTTGGCATTATGTCTTGACTAATGAGAATATTAAAAAGCCCATTGTTATTTACCAAAATACAATTTAAAAATTGTTGGTATGTATATATGATGACATCAATTTTGATGTGATGTTTTAGGACTTCATCTTTCTCTTGACATGTCCCGATTGCTTTTAAACTTACGTTCCATTAATAACAGTTATTTTATGTCAGATCCTATACTTCCTATAGGACCTTTAATTTCAATTCGAACCAAGCCACCTTAAAAATATCATTTTGACAGGGATAGCGATAGAGATGTCAGAGTTAGAGACAGAATGCCTGCGATTCCGAAGGCAACACGAACTATACTAACTAAACTTATTAAAATGGTGTGTTTGAAAATGGAATCTGTGGCCACCGCGCAAGAGCTGTCGGATTTGAAGGTTGTCAGTTTAGTACCATTAGTTCCTCTAGTTTAGTGGTTTTGACACCTCAAGAATAGCCCACACTGAGTCACGACACGAGGCCATGATGTTTAGGGTAAACAATTACCCGGCCTCTATTCAGCTTAATTCAGCCCAGTTAGGTATTACACCATTACTACATTAGACACGACGTTTAGGTAGCAATGAGACGGGAGCGTCAGCAGAATAAACGTAAATTCAAAATTCACTCTGCGTCCCACAAAACGCAAGGCGAGGTCGAGGCCGCCCTAGAAAACGTTGGAGTGACGAGCTGAGGGACCACAACAAGAACTGGTGGGAATCGGCCCAGGAGCGCGATGCATGGAAACGGGGAAGAGAGGCCTTTGCCCAGCAGTGGGATGCTATAGGCTAATAATAATAATGATAATAATAATAGAAATAAATAAATAGCGTGACACCATTTCCCATACGTGGTGTCATTGACCTAACTGTGTAAAGTTTAGCCTGCTATTCAACTCAATACTCATACTCCAATTTGAATAATCATTTATTGCATGTTAAACACCTTGTGGCATAATCAACAACACAAAGCCTGATAAAAAGCTTAGGCACCCTGCCTGAACCTCTCACAAGCCTTCTGTCTTTTGCATTGAACACAAACAAACACAGGAAACGAAATTAAAATCAAATTACTGATCTCTTAGCAAAATAAAAAACCTCGCCGAAGATAATGCCAAGAAAAAACCTTTGACATAAAAACTAAGCATTAATTTTTGTAACCGTTGTGAACACCCTCTCTGGTCTTATAAAAGTGGACGGTGGGTAAGAAGCGAGTCATTGTTGATCCTGATGTTGACTGTTTTTATACTGCAATTAGTTTTTAGATTATTCCTTTGATCTTAACTTACTGCGAGACGGTCTCTGACCAGTGCAGAAGTTAATGTCATGCTTTGAATAATATTTAGAACTTACTTAAGCTTTAAATATAAGTAAACCTGTAATTAATTCTTGATTAATAAACTCTTTGAACTTTGAACTTTGATGCTACAAGATTGGTAATTTGAGTTTATTTAATTTAATGCTAACACTGTCATAAAGGACTGACTTATCAACACATATACAGTCTTTACTATTCCCTAAGTCAGCCTTAACTACCGGCTTTATCAATACCGGTCTTAAACAAGCATATTCTCCGTTGCTGACCGTTCTTACATCGATAGCCTATTAGCTACGAGCGGTGCCTGTATAAACACGAGTAATACTCTATTCAGGCAGGCCTTCCTGGTATCCCGCCGTATTAAAGATAGCTTGGTCAAATAGTTCTTATAGCTCGTGGACACATTCAATCAAAGGTCCTTGGTTTGAATCTTGGGCGGGAAGGAAGATTAAAAACACCCGGTCTTGGATGTTTACATTTTTGATTCCCATGACACAGGGTATCCCTTGTGGGGTCAGGAGCAATTTATGTGTGTGTGTGTGTAAAAAAAATATGTCTATTGATATATACTTGCACGATATGCGTGGATTTTTTTAAGTAGCATGCTTTTTTGCTTCCAGCTCTACATTAGGATACCCGTGTCGTAGGACCCGAGACAGCGAGTTCATTCATAAACATTCATGATGATATCTGGGATTGTAATTGACAATTATAAATAAAAAAAAAACTGAAACTGAACTGAAACTATTTATTTTCCCCAGCTGGGATTTGAACCCTAAACTTGGAAGTTGGGCTTACCCTTACTCTATACTACTTAGCTTTTTTGACAAATTAGCTCTGTTTCGTTTCGTCTAATATGTATAACAAAGAACAAATAGATAATTGAAACAAAAAGTAAACTTTAGAAAAAACCGACTTCCACAAACCCTATTTGATTAGATTGAGTTTAATACTAACTGTAACCCCTTATCCCCCCCTCCCTTGGGGAATTAATTTTGTCAAATGCTATATCAGTGCTACCCCACGCGACTAAGGAACCCCTGTACAAAGTTTCATGGCTCTAGGTCCACCGGTTTAGGCTATGCGTTGCCTGCCCGTCAGCCACGCATTGTATTTGTACCTAGTATTGAGCAGATCTGGTGGCCATATGTGGTCTTCATCAGCAGTTCCGCATCACAATATTATGCTTACCATGTGCATTTGCACGAGTTATTATGAAAAACACAAAAATCACTATAGGTCTGCCTATAATATTTGAAGAGTTCTCTCGATTTCTCCAGGATCCCATCATCAGATCCTGACCTGGTGTCAATGGGACCACCCTTGAGGTATTACCTATACGCCGAAAAAAGATTTGTTCAAATCGGTTCATAATTGGCGGAGCAATCGCGTAACAAACATAGAAAAAAAAAAAAAAACATACGGGTCGAATTGAGAACCTCCTCCTTTTTTTGAAGTCGGTTGAAAAGAAGTAGATAACATACTATTTGTAACAAAAGCATGTTCTCGAAAAGTACTGTCAAAAAATTAAAGCTTCTCGACATTTCCCATCCGGGGTGGCAGAAGCCATTTAGCCGAAATCACAGCAAATTTGCTAAACTCAATATTATCAATCAAAACCCTCAATCAGCAAACTAATGAAATTCCTAAACACCTCTAACATCATTAACCGGGTAACATTGCAGTATCTATCGTTTAACATGCGGTTCGGTAATAGGTGGGTAATAGTCACTTTCACCATCGCTAGCCTAATACCTAACGGTGGGTAACCTAGGTATTCGGTATACAGGTTTCACTCTGAATATAGGTAGTGGTGTAGTATATCGCTTTCACTTTCCGTCTTTGATAAGATAGAGCGGGGGCTTCCACTACTTACCCTAAGTTTCGATACGATCAATTGTTTAATTTACAAAATAATACTTTTTACAATGGAAAGTGGAGAATACATGACGAGGGCAAGCTTATCTCTATCAAGAGATATAGGTTAATTTAGGTTGATTAAAACATGTCATGAGTTTATTCTGAAATGTTTGAATTAGCCTACTTGAGAATTCACTGTGGTTTTAAATCTTACTTAAGTGGTTTGTAGGGTTCCGTACCCGAAGGGTGCCAAACGGGGCCCTATTACTGAGACTTCGCTGTCCGTCTGGCTGTCTGTCTGTCTGTCTGTCTGTCTGTCTGTCTGTCACCAGGCTGTACCGTCTCATGAACCGTGGTAGCTAGACAGTTGAAATTTTCACAGATGATGTGCACTTGGCCGGTTTTGGTGCTGATATTTTTGGACTTTTCATCTGAGTGACCGATAGCAAAAAGGGCTACTTTTACACATTAAACCTAAGTTTAAGAATATGTATTCGTAAAACAACACCCCTTTTCCTGAGGTGGCAGAGTAAATGTGTAAATAAAGATTATTTTATTTACTTCACTTTATTTTATGCAATAAAGAATATGAATACTTCCCCTTACATATCATCTCCGTCTCCTACCCAAGATGGTTTGCTGGAAAAAATCCCCAATTAGAGATAATTTCGCCTTTGTACATAGTATTTCTATCTTAAGCTATTTTTACTGTCATGAGAATACAATAAAGAAATTACGAAATTACGAATATGTTTTTGAGTTAATGAACAGGTAAATGTTTTATTTTTTCATTGATATCTGTGTAACCAAGATACTTGATTGCCTCGAAGTAGTTTATGTTATTAAATGTATTTAGAGTCACCCCGCAGAAGTCTAGCCTAGACTAAGCGTATCTAGGTCACCACCCAAATAAGCAGGTATATGTTCATTCACCCACTGAGGTGTTTCGCCACTTAACCCGCTGCTGAACACGACCATGACATGAGTAATTTAATTTTTAGGGTTCGTACCCGAAGGGTGCCAAACAGGACCCTATTACTGAGACTTCGCTGTCCGTCCGTCCGTTTGTCTGTCTGTCTGTCTGTCTGTCACCAGGCTGTATCTCATGAACCGTGGTAGCTAGACAGTTGAAATTTTCACAGATGATTTATTCCTGTTTCCGCTATAACAACAAATACTGAAAAACAAAAGAAATTTAATATTAAGGGGGGCTCCCATACAACTAACGTGATTTTTTTGCTGTTTTTATAGCTAATGGTACGGAACCCTTCGTGCGCGAGTCCGACTCGCACTTGGCCGGTTATTTTTAAATGTCTGTGTGCAATAAATAAATTATGAATCATGAAGAAATCCTCTCATATCCTCACGCCGCGGCGCTGGGCGAGCCCCCCGACACGCAACATGTAGTATCGAGTATCGAACTAAATGTGGGTGCGACGACTTGTACCACACAGGAAAAATGAAATTGTTATTTTATGTGATTCTATGTTTGTTTGTTTTGTCAAATGGGTATGAATAAAATGTCAAAGTGTATGTAGTATATCAGTATGTATAATTAGTAGTAGTTCTTCTGTATTTAGTATTTTTTCGTTTATATTTTATTTAAACTTGTTATTGTGCACTGCCTACCCTTTCATCATATAATTTATCCTTTCACGCCTGGTTTGCTCGAAGAGATCTCTTTTTAGAGATAAGCTCGCCTTTGTACATGTATTTTCTTTTAATGTAACTGTTTAAATTATTGTGTGCAATAAAGAATTGAATTGAATTCAATAATTATAATTAGTTTTAGTCATTTATTGTGCACCGACTTCCCTCTCTTTATCTGTTTTTTTTTCCTGTAATACCTAGGATTGCTGGAAGAAATCTCTTTTTAGAGATAAGCTCGCCTTTTTACATATCTTTTTGTAAATGTTACTTGTTTCTTATGTTTTTGTGCAATAAATTATAAGTGAAAAAATGAAATGAACGAATAAATTGAAATGAATAAATTGTATGGCTGCAAGTGACGGACGAAGTACACTATAATAAATGTTAATAATATGTAGCCTATTAATGCCGTCACCGCGGGGTGCGGAGGAATGTGAGTAAGATTGAGCCATACTCCACCACGCCGGCTTAGTGAGGATAACACGTAACAAAGTGATAATAGCTAACCTCTAGTCCTTAACTCAAAGCTCCTTTTTCTGAGACAAGCGGCCAGCTCAACGCCAGATTAAAGATATAAGGCCCGGTATTATCGACCGCCCTCCAACGCCCGTCCAGCTAAAATGCCCAACAGATTGAGTTATTCCAGCAGATTGAGACACTTTCTGAATCCAGAAAAAATATATGTTATAAAATAGTCCCTTTTCTAAAAATTTAGTGTTTGAAAAGATCATAATGTCATCATAAAGTATATGAAAAAAAATATAAACGAATAGTCCTTTTTTACCTAAATCGAGTTATTCCAGCAATTCGACGAGGAATATTGGTTTGATTCTTGTGTCTAAAAATAGGTAATCGAAATATCTTAAAGTTTAGTGTTTAACATTTTAGAATTAATCGGCGATTTCGAATCAATCTTCATTTTATCACTTGCGCTGAAATAAATTGCATGCGGGTATGCGCGAAGGCGACGGGAGGCATTACCGCTTAGGCTCTCGAAGGGAGAGGTTGTGTCGCTCGTCTCAATAAAAGTCAGTCATAAAATAATTGCTACGCGGCATCGTCATGGCATAATAAAATACGGTTTTTCCTCCTCAAAAGTAGCCAAAGCCTAAAAAATTTATGGGATTCGTCTTGATACTCCTGAAAATTGGTAGTACGGTGTCTTACTGGTAGTCAGTAGGATTGAAATAGTAGTTTATAAAACTGTTCCATAATGAGGGGTATTAAAACACGAGTGGGTGTTTTTGATAGTATCCCACGAGAGTTTTAATACCTAGTTATGTGTAGTTTCACACCATGTTTAGTTCATACACTATTTATCTACTCTCATACTCATCTCATTAGGTTCGTTGTGACAAGTCCTAGGAATATGGTGCCATCGAGCTAATCTGAATTTGGAGTTCATTTTGTAATATGGGTATGGTTTTCGAGGTATTTTAGGGTTCTAGTGGCGAATTAGGGGTCCATTTTGCATTTCCAGATGGCTGCCGAGCCAAATTTCTATTTTGCAATATGGGTATGGCGTAGTATCGGGTATTAGCTTACTTTTTGTTTCAATTATTCATAATAACTCGTGTATTTACTCACGATAAGCATAATGATATTGTGATGCGGAACTGATAATGAAGACCACATATGGCCACCAGACCTGCTCAATACTAGGTACAAATACAATGCGTGGCTGACAGGCAGGCAACGCATAGCCTAAACCGGTGGACCTAGAGCCATGAAACTTTGTACAGAGGTTCCTTAGTAGCGTGGGGTAGCACTGAGATGGGATTTGACAAAATAATTCCCCAATTGGGGATTAGGAGTTACAGTTTGTATTAAACTCAATCTAATCAAATAGGGTTTGTGGAAGTCGGTTTTTTCTAAAGTTTACTTTTTGTTTCAATTATTATTCCAAATTACCTGCACAATCAATACAACGTAAATGCCCGCACGATCATATGCCAATATTCGAATCAGTTCTTAGTATCAGCAATGGCTCGGATAGTTATCGTTTTGGGCCAGCACTGAGTAACACAAGTGATCCAAGTTCGATCCTCACAGACATTACCACTTTTTCATTCTTTGCTCATCGTTGTCTGAGTGCTGCCGTCTCTATATCAGCGGAGATCAGAAGAAACTTTATAAGGTTGACAGTGGCGCCCCTAGCGGTCGTCCTAAGCAACTTTACACAATGAACAACATGGTGCTATGCCTGCCAAGCTGAGATAAAAGTTGATAAAAAAAAGTCGCCGCCATCTTGAACTTTTTTGTTACTCAACCGATTTGCTTCAAAATCGATATCTGAGGATGCGGTTGGAATCCAATCATGATTCTGAAGTCAAATATTAAAAAAAGTCACCGCCATCTTGAACTTTTTTGTTACTCAACCGATTTGCTTCAAAATCGATATCTGAGGATGCGGTTGGAGTCCAATCATGATTCTGAAGTCAAATATAAAAAAAGTCGCCGCCATCTTGAACTTTTTTGTTACTGAACAGATTTGCTTCAAAATCGATATCAGAGGATGCGGTTGGAGTACAATCATGATTCTGAAGTCAAATATTAAAAAAAGTCGCCGCCATCTTGAACTTTTTTGTCACTCAACCGATTTGCTTCAAAATCGATATCTGAGGATGCGGTTGGAATCCAATCATGATTCTGAAGTCAAATATTAAAAAAGTCGCCGCCATCTTGAACTTTTTTGTTACTGAACCAATTTGCTTCAAAATCGATATCTGAGGATGCGGTTGGAGTACAATCATGATTCTGAAGTCAAATATTAAAAAAAGTCGCCGCCATCTTGAACTTTTTTGTTACCGAACCGATTTGCTTCAAAATCGATATCTGAGGATCCGGTTGGAGTCCAATCATGATTCTGAAGTCAAATATCAAAAAAGTCGCCGCCATCTTGAACTTTTTTGTCACTCAACCGATTTGCTTCAAAATCGATATCTGAAGATGCGGTTGGAGTCCAATCATGATTCTGAAGTCGAATATTAAAAAAGTCGCCGCCATCTTGAACTTTTTTGTTTCTGAACCGATTTGCTTCAAAATCGATATCTGAGAATGCGGTTGGAGTACAATCATGATTCTGAAGTCAAATATTAAAAAAGTCGCCGCCATCTTGAACTTTTTTGTTACTCAACCGATTTGCTTCAAAATCGATATCTGAGGATCCGGTTGGAGTCCAATCATGATTCTGAAGTCAAATATTTAAAAAGTCGCCGCCATCTTGAACTATTTTGTTACCGAACCGATTTGCTTCAAAATCGATATCTGAGGATCCGGTTGGAGTCCAATCATGATTCTGAAGTCAAATATCAAAAAAGTCGCCGCCATCTTGAACTTTTTTGTTACTGAACTGATTTGCTTCAAAATCGATATCTGAAGATGCGGTTGGAGTCCAATCATGATTCTGAAGTCGAATATTAAAAAAGTCGCCGCCATCTTGAACTTTTTTGTTTCTGAACCGATTTGCTTCAAAATCGATATCTGAGAATGCGGTTGGAGTACAATCATGATTCTGAAGTCAAATATTAAAAAAAGTCGCCGCCATCTTGAACTTTTTTGTTACTCAACCGATTTGCTTCAAAATCGATATCTGAGGATCCGGTTTGAGTCCAATCATGATTCTGAAGTCAAATATCAAAAAAGTCGCCGCCATCTTGAACTTTTTTGTTACTGAACCGATTTGCTTCAAAATCGACACAATTTTTCAACACGCAATGAACTGCAACCAACGGAACTACTGGGGAATAAAAAGTCCCATACCTACGTCAACACTGTTACCGTATGGGATTTTTACTATGGCGGGGTGTGTACTACTGGGAATAGACGCGAATTCGTTCGTCACTAGAACCCTAAAATACCTCGAAAACCATACCCATATTGCAAAATAGAAATTTGGCGCGGTGACCATCTTGAAATGCAAAATGGACCCCTAATTCGCCACAAGAACCCTAAAATACCTCGAAATCTATACCAATATTGCAAAATTAAAATTTGGCGCAGCGGCCATCTTGAAATGCAAAATGGACTTTATATTCGTCACAAGAACCCCAAAATACCTCGAAAACCATACCCATATTGCAAAATTGAAATTTGGCGCGGTGGCCATCTTGAAATGCAAAATGGACTGTATATTCGTCACTAGAACCCCAAAATACCTCGAAAAACATACCCATATTGCAAAACAGAAATTTGGCGTGGCAGCCATCTTGAAATGCAAAATGGACCCCTAATTCGTCACTAGAACCCTAAAATATTTCGAAAACCATACCCATATTGCAAAATAGAAATTTGGCGCAGCGGCCATCTTGAAATGCAAAATGGACTGTATATTCGTCACTAGAACCCTAAAATACCTCGAAAACCATACCCATATTGCAAAATTTAAATTAGGCGCGGTGGCCATCTTGAAATGCAAAATGGACTCTATATTCGTCACTAGAACCCCAAAATACCTCAAAAACCATACCCATATTGCAAATTAGATATTTGGCGCGGTAGCCATCTTGAAATGCAAAATGGACCCCTAATTCGTCACTAGAACCCTAAAATACCTCGAAAACTATACCCATATTGCAAAACAGAAATTTGGCGCGGCAGCCATCTTGAAATGCAAAATGGACCCCTAATTCGTCACTAGAACCCTAAAATACCTCGAAAACCATACCCATATTGCAAAATAGAAATTTGGCGCAGCGGCCATCTTGAAATGCAAAATGGACTGTATATTCGTCACTAGAACCCTAAAATACCTCGAAAACCATACCCATATTGCAAACAGAAATTTGGCGCGGCAGCCATCTTGAAATGCAAAATGGACCCCTAATTCGTCACTAGAACCCTAAAATACCTCGAAAACCATACCCATATTGCAAAACAGAAATTTGGCGCGGCAGCCATCTTGAAATGCAAAATGGACCCCTAATTCGTCACTAGAACCCTAAAATACCTCGAAAACCATACCCATATTGCAAAATAGAAATTTGGCGCAGCGGCCATCTTGAAATGCAAAATGGACTGTATATTCGTCACTAGAACCCTAAAATACCTCGAAAACCATACCCATATTGCAAAATTTAAATTTGGCGCGGTGGCCATCTTGAAATGCAAAATGGTCTCTATATTCGTCACTAGAACCCCAAAATACCTCGAAAACCATACCCATATTGCAAACAGAAATTTGGCGCGGCAGCCATCTTGAAATGCAAAATGGACCCCTAATTCGTCACTAGAACCCCAAAATACCTCGAAAACCATACCCACATTACAAAATTTAAATTAGGCGCGGTGGCCATCTTGAAATGCAAAATGGACTCTATATTCGTCACTAGAACCCCAAAATACCTCGAAAACCATACCCATATTGCAAAATTTAAATTTGATATCACATAGCAATAGCTATAGCGGGGCTTAAAATACCAGTTTGAAGCCGGTGCGGCACAAAACTTCAAAATCTGACTTCAGAATCATGAATATACTCCAACCGCATCCTTAGATATCGATTTTGAAGCAAATCAGACCAATAACTAAAAAGTTCGAGATGGCGGTGACTTTTTTCAAAATCTGACTTCAGAATTATGATTCGACTCTAACCGCATTCCTAGATATCGATTTTGAAACAAATCCGTCTGCAGTCTATTCGTGATAAGAATGTTGTGAAATTAAAATTAAAATGGACAGGACACAACCGTCGCGTTTGAAAGTTTGCCTTCAACCGGTCACTGTGAACTTGGCTTGATAAGAGGAAACGATTTGATTGGTTACGGGGCGTGGCCATTATTAATCTGTGGCGTGGCTAAGCCGCCGGACAGTGATGACTCCACTTCATTCTTATCACGAATAGACTATAGTTAGAAAAAGTTCAAGATGGCGGCAACTTTTTTCTAAATCTGACTACAGAATCATGATTGGACTCCAACCGCATCCTTAGAATCGATCTTGAAGCAAATCGGCCTAGTACATTACAAAAAAGATCAATATGGCGGCGACTTTTTTCAAAGTCTGACTTTAGAATCATAATTGGACTCCAACCAGATCTTCAGGTATCGATTTTGAAGCAAATCAGACCAGTAACGAAAATGTTCAAGATGGCGGCGACTTTTTGTCGGCGGCGATAAAAGTGTGTAGGAGGCGCCGCCACAGGAACGCCAACTTATACTTGCCACTCTGTTGCACGATTGTGAATAACAATCGCTAAGCCACTCGATTGTAGAAATCATTCAAAGTATTCGAATAATCCTAAAACAATCGATAATCGAGGTAGTCGTGAAGCGTGAGCTGCGTGAGTGGTTTCATTCGTTTTGACATTCGATAGTTTTATGCTCATGTAAAAGTAAACTCTATGCTCTGAGAAAAAGTATCTAATTTTGTGTGGAAAATTCTATGAGAAAACCATCGAAATTCATGAATACTACCTAACGGAAACAACTACCTACCAAACGGAAACATTGTCACATGTTAGTTCTAGGTAACCAGTCATGAACTCTCTTAGCACATATCATAAGTTGCTCATCCTTATGAATATAGATATAGGGGCCAATTCTCTAGGGCAGACGCACTAAAATTACTTGACAATATTAGCTCCGACGCTCTTACGCGGTTGCAATAGATTTCATTTTCGAACTCACTTTTGAATTAGTTCATCAGTACATTAAAATAATTCAAAAGTAAGTTTGAAAATGGATCTATGGCTACCGCATAAGAGCTGTCGGACTTAATATTGTCAACTAATTTTAGTGAGTGTAACCTAGAGAATCGGCCACAATATCATCTAAAAAGAACGCTGCAGTGGTAGGCGATTTACGCCAATTTGTCCATGCAGGTAAGGACGCTATTGCCATGCATATTACCACATTCTTTTCCGCAAATTACACCAGTGTACCCATACATATAAGGAAGCTATTGCCATGCACCGCTCCATCGCCTCCAGCGTTTTTAGGGTTCCGTACCCGAAGGGCGCAAAACGGGACCCTATTACTAAGACTTCGCTGTCCGTCTGTCACCAGGCTGTATCTCATAAACCGTGGTAGCTAGACAGTTGAAATTTTCACAGATGATGTATTTCTGTTGCCGCTATAACAACAAATACTAAAAAACAAAAGAAATTTAATATTAAGGGGGGCTCCCATACAACTAACGTGTTTTTTTTGGGGTTTTTTATAGATAATAGTACGGAACCCTTCATGCGCGAGTCCGACTCGCACTTGGCCGGTTATTTTATGTGACGCAAAGTATACCTATATCCAAGATGTTTTCCTAAAAAAGCGTCATATTACAATAAAACATCACTCGGTAATACGCATAGCAGTTAGTAGATCAAATAGGTTATATATAATTCAGACTGTCTTCCTAAATGGAAACGGGGCGTAATGCTTTCATATATTTTAATTTGAACGATAGGTACGTCCATACATGTTTTATTTATTTATTGAACAAAAATCCACAGCTATACATAAAATTAAACAAAAATTTTGATTTAATAATTAAGTCAATTGAAGATTTCACTATGTAAAAAGTCAATTATGAACAAGTGAGGTTTACATTTCAAGAGACAGGTAGTCAGGTACATACATAAACAATAAAATCTGATGTGTAGGTGGGGTAGGTACATGTATCTAGATCATAATCTTATAATTATCATTGACACGCACTACCATACCGTTGTTCTGAAACTTTGGTTTCCGGCGTCGCGATCTCGTGATGCGGAGTGAGGCATGGCTGCGCGGCGGGAAAAGCTAGGCCACGCCCAAACCATGAAAAAATCTGGCAACCCCCAGAGCCTTAAGGGCTAAGGCGCGGTTGCCTAGCAACAGAAAGGACCAACCCTTTAGAAGCTTCGCCCCGAGCTTACTTTGCGACACCGGGGAACGGTTTCCCAAAAAATTGCGAAGAAATTAACCGCCGGTTAAATATTTGCTTTTCTGCATAAAAATCATTTATTTATTTATTGTCAAATTAACATGTACAACACAACAGAAATGCAAATCGTCACACACGTGCAGAGTAGAAATAATAATGAAATACAAAGGATAATTAACAATATTAAAATTTAATTACGAATTACTCAATTAATAAATGACAACTATGTCAATAAAATTCAATTCATTCATTCATTCATCCATTCATTCAATCGTAACTATTCAAGAACAAATGTAAACTGAACGCAAATCAAGTTTCTTAATTTTTATTCCATAACTAGTCAACTGTCGCAGTATCAAACGACAGTTGACTGGATATATATCAAAATTTATATTTAGTCAGGCGTACTCCCAGTTTCGTGGTTACCAGAAACAGTTATATCACAAATAAATATCCAAGACTTGGGTTTTATTTGTCTTCTCCAGCTGGAATTCGAAACTTTTAATTTTTGCTTGGGAGGCAGAGCCGAAACTGAAACCGGAAGGCCTCGGAGGTCATCATGCAACATTTTGTGACCGTATTGAAATGAGACATCCACTATTTGCGGTTGGCACAGGATTCATGTGTCATTCCTGAGTGAGAGAGAGATAGTTTTGAGTATCTATCTTTTGAGGTAGTCGCCCGTACTTACCTTTGCACCTGAATAGAGCATGTTTGATTTCATTGAATTATTGAACATTGAAGAAATACAACAGTAACCGCCGCCGTATTCAGACTCGTTTAATGAAGCATTAAAACCCATTCCAAATTATTATTTTTATACAAAAACATTGTTGTTTATTTCATAAACTTGAACTTAATAAACAAGAAATTTGATGAGACCTCCTAAAGTTGCTCTTATCAAATCGGTTTAATTGTGAAAGTTACTCAGAATGATGTCTCTAACGACCCCCTAAAATATGACTACACCTTTCTGTTACAGCCTGTATACAGTCTGTTGACCCGCGATTAGTTACCGCCGAAACCGGTCCCAGGTCTGGGCGGCCCGTTGGGGGCGAAAACCCCCGTTTTTCGGCATTGATCCAGCCCATACGCGCCTGCGTGCTACACACAAAACGAACTGAAGGAAAAACGCAAGGTCACGTCACCGAAAAGTTCTTTTTTCCAAGTCGGCTATCGAGAGATTCATAACGGGTTGTTCAACAAGAGCTCTTTGAGCCGAGTTCACTGGGCCATTTCGATTTTTCATTCGATTCTGATTGGAATTACTGCGACGAAACACTGGCCACCACATGTTGGGAAAAGAAAAAAGAACACGGGTCGCACTTCCATGAATAAGCTACTATTGCTATCTGTCCTTGGTGTATGAGAAGAGATCACCACATCATTCGACAGGTTCGGAAGAGATAGAACAAATAGAACGTCAAGCCTTTTCCCATACGAGGCACAGTTGCTAGCCCATGAACGCATTAAATGATATCTCTTGATGAACCAATGAAGATAACGATACAAGAAAATAACGATATTTATTGATGAGATGTATATTTTTTAAAGTTTTTGAAACGGGGAGGCCTTTTCCGAAACTGAGGCTACGAAAAAAATCTATACAAGGTGTAAATGAATTAACGCAAAATGAGAAACTGCTTTGTTATGGACATCACCCTGATCAACTTTAATTATGAAACCGATTTGATCAGAGCAACTTTATTTTTCACTTCCCAGTACATTTTGGTCTGAGTGGATCAGCTGATTTGCATGGAGAAGTGAAAAATAAAGTTGCTTTGATCGGTTTCATAGTAAAAGTTGCTCAGAATGATGTCCTAACAAGGTATTTAAACGATACATGGTTTTCAATCAATCAAATATTTTTGTTATAGCAGTGCATAATCCAACTTGTCCTCACCATTTGGGCAACAAACAAATCAATTTGCTTACTTAAATTATCGATTCAATAGACGAACCATGTGTCGATTAAACTTAATTGAAAATAGAGACGGAAGCTCGGGGTGAAACCGCCTATTGCCGGAACAAATCGTTTCTGTACCGTCCTAGTTGTTAGGTTAGGTCTAAGAAATACCATTTAAAGTGTAAATTCCCTAAGTTTTTAAAGCCTCGATAAAAATGTACCAGCCTAATAAATACTTACCAATTTACGAGTAACGAAAGAGGACTTTCCGACGATGATTTTATAGTAAGACTTACTACATGAATTTCATTATATTTATTGATTATGCTATGCATAGATAGGTACATATTTACAACAATGATCACTTGATGTTGATTGTACACCCAATGCAAAAAGACAAAATACAAAATCCCTTAGGATATTTTAAAAGCAAAACCTTTTACCTTATACATGTACTTAGTTAAAGTATGTACCTATAGTATAAGTAGATATTTTATAACACACCCCTTGAGCTTTCACAAAAGAACGAGGGGGTGTCAAGGGGGTGTAAGGGTTCGGGGGGAGGGGGGAAGCTGTCGGCGTTACGAAAATCAAGATACGATTTGGGGCTACTTACATAACTTGTGAGGCTTGCCAATAACAAAAAGAGATTTTAAAAAGGGTTTCCATTTTAGCGAACAACAGACCTGACAAACAATATAATGATTTTGAGTGGAACAATTCTAAACCGCGGCTGCCACCTTCATTACTCCATAGCTGCGGCAATGGGCTAGCCCCCTGTCACGCAAAATGGAGCTATGAACAACTGGCAAAAATGTGGGCACATTTGTGCATCTGCCACCTGTCATGGGAAAAGAGGCTACGTTATGATATTTTATACTAACAAATCTAAAGGACTTACCATAATATTTTAAATAATTAACACGTATTTTTGGTGATATTCCCACCCTTAACACAATAACTGATTAACACAGAAATAGTAAAACATGATAACTTTTTAAATTATCTAAATGAATTAACAAGTTGGTCTTAACCCTTCTGGTACAAGTCTTAACGGCAAACTAAATGGCAGTTTCGCATCACGATGTTGATACCCCTTCACGGCACCAATTAAAAGCATAAACTAAACTAAACTAAAGCAAAAATTCAATGGAAAATGCAAATAAATCTCGCAGAGAGACGTGAGAAAACGTTAACCAAAGAATTAAGACCAGTTATGTAGATCTATGCTATTTTGCGTTAATTTCATGCAACTAGCAGGTGGGGTCAGATACTTTGCAATTAAAGGGGTCAAGATATGAAAAAGACAAGAACTCATTTAAATTTCGAGAGTGCTATCCGAGAATGGTTCTCACGGTCTGTGGGAGATTTTGAGTTGGCTATTTTGCATAAAAGAGCTCCGCAGTCTAGCGGATTTAACGCTTGCATGAGATGCAGGAGATGCAAGTTCGAATCATGTACTGACCAATGAGGCAATCTTAATCCCTCAAGCGTCCGCAGACAGCGTTACCAGATTTCTCTATTCTAAACAAAAATTTCCAAAATCACAACAAGACATAGCGTCACGTATTTTCCCAAACTGGGTGGCAGAGTCACAGATCAGACCACGCTTAGCCACTTATCAAATTTGCGTAACGGGGGATAATAATTTTTAATAAGCTTTTAAGGTAAAAAAAGTCGACTAAGGAATAAAACAAGATAATTTTTGCACATCCCATTAAAAACATCTTTACACAAAGCTGGTTTTCTGCAAACCAATTCAGATTTCGCTTTATGCAAACACGAGCTCAAGGTTCGGTCATCTTTTTACTTGTAACATTACTTTGTCCGTTAATTTATGCGTGAGACCTATCCCGGGTCAGATGTCTTGACCTCTGTTGTTCAGGGTTGATTTGTTATGAATATTCGGTAAACAGGTCTGGTTGACCCCTGACCCCTGCTTTTCTCACGGCACGGGTGAGGGTTAAACGTTTGAAGTAATTTTGGTTTAGTTGACTGAAGTTGTTGTTCTAGGTGGACGAAGGATTTACAAAGTAGTTAGATGATAGTTGAGTTTCCAGTTTGATTAGTACAAACTGTGCCTCTATCAGCCCGTTTGGGTAAAGCCGTGATCCTAAAATGTGACCTTATTTATGTCATAAGAAAATTAGATACTAGAAATCTGTCAGGTGATGATCACCACAAAGCACAGTAAGTAATGTAGTGCCTACATAATATTAAGCAATCATCACTATAGATGTTGGAGGTGGATGCTTAAATGCTTGTCATTGTTTTGTATGGTCTGTACAATTGCGGTTGCATTGATGATCTCTTTTTAGAAATAAGCTCGCCTTTGCCTATTTACCTTTGTTTTAAGACTATGTACCACATTGTTTTCCGTGCAATAAAGAAATTATGAAATTATTATGTACTTCAGTCTCCCTATCTGGAAAATACGCTAGATGTTATGAATTCGTAGTAAAATAATAGATACTAAAAAAAGGAAACATATGGTATGTAGAGTAAGTAACTTTAGATTATGTTTCGCCATTATTTACCCCAAAACCGAAGCTTTTAGTTAATTCACAAACAGGAATCCAAATTCATCATTATCTCTTTCAAAAGCGGCCTATCTATTCATCAGCCTACGCACACCACGGCCATGTAGCTATACACCCCCTAAACCATCACACGCAGCACCCGGCCGATACCCCACAACCCCTTAAAACACCCTAACGCACCATTTTTGTCCCCACAAGATATCCCCAAAACCATTTTATCATGACAACGCGCGCGGGACGAGGTAACAAAGCAGCCCATGAGAAATAGAATCACTCGTAGGCACCCCGCGTTTCCGACTAATCTGGTCGGTTCGCAAAGACCAAATAAAAAAAGAAAATGCGAAAAATATCTTCGTCTCATTCGCTCGCAAACAGAAGCGAAAAGGTGCGAGCGGGCCGGCGGCTAAGCTACGAACGAGTACGAAAACTTGGGCCCCGCCCGAGAAGGCGCCTCTATCCGTCTCTTTCGCTTTTTCACACTTTTCAGCTCACTTTTGATTAGTTGAAACGTCGCAACGACCACTCCTTGCATATTCTAAATTCAACTATATAGTTTCTACCTTAGTGTTGATATCAGTTCAGAGATTGTGTCAAAATATTTTAGAACGTGTGAGTTTTGCGAGTAGCTGGTCTGTCTCACTCGCAAAAAAGCATCTCTCGGTGGAAGGAGAGTGGGGTTGGGTGGGGAATAGTGTGGGGCCAAACGCCATGTTGCCGACGGCCGCGAAGACTCATATATAAAATTTGGTTTAATCGTACCGTTGTTGATTTCAAGTTTTTCATTGCAGTTTGGCCGAAAGTTTTAGGGTTTCTGCCGAAATTGCTGACTGTACATCGCTATGAGATTTTAGACATTAGTCTAATATTTACTGTTAAGCTGCCATGCTGTCAATCATATCTAAGATATAATTATTACTAATATTTTAACTGTTTTTGTTTTTACTCTCGATCAATGGGGGTCGGACTGGATCCAAATCGACACACTCGTGTCTACGTTGACTAGATCTACTACTTTCAAAAGTAGGGACAAGTTTGTAATTTGTAATTAAGAAGTGTTATAGAAGTGCTATGCCTTTATAAGGTAAAATTACAATTGTACATTATTTTTCTTTACCTCGATACTTACTGTAATAGGCAATAAAGACTTACTTACTTATTTGTCAATATTCCTTGAAATGGACCATGGATGTGGAATCAAAAATGTCATTTTGTTTACATTATTTTATACCTCTTGAGTGATTGTGTCCTTAATGTAGGACATGCGAAAAAAAAATCCAAACAAAATAATTTCGAGAAGAAATTCGAAAAATACCTACTGAAGGTACACCAATTAGCCTTATGAGCCGGATCTATTAGCTGTATTGACGGGTCATCCGGAATACGGAAGCGTTAACCAAATGCTAAGTAGATTGAAACGGGCACCCGTCCAATTAACGTTACTCTAAGATGTTCTTTACCCTTATCGTTTGTTGGGCATACACTGAGGATCTACCAGAGTATTTTACAAATTTTCAGCAAATTCTTGATGACGGCTGGACCGATGCGAATTTTTTTATTTCCTATCTGTTCCTGCAGAAATCGAGGGAACTCGTCAAATATTATAAGCAGTTCAATAGCGATTTTTTACATAGTACCTCGTGCATTTACCCCTGAGTATCTTCATTTTGTGAAGTGGAACAACCACAGATGCCCATCAGAATTCCGCAATAGTAGTTATTCACGGGTCGGGTACGATTGCTAGTACGGGAAATGATTGGAGTCGTTTTTAAGTTGACATAAAAAATGAAGGTTTTTTTTTTACCTATGAAACTATATTACAATCAAAAAAAAAATACAATTAAATTAAAATACAACCTGTCATACATAACAAATCAATTAAAATGTAAAAAATCCATTAAAACACGAAGAAACAAAAGAAGAAACAGACAACAAGAAACAATACAACATTATGGCCTACGCACACTGGGACGGCATGGCAAGGGATTTTAAGTTTTTACCAATGGACATTCAAACGTATCCTTAAAGAAATAAGACATAAATTGATATTCTTTCAAGTAATGCCGAAGCATCCAGCAGCAATTTTAAACCATAGCAATTTATGTCTTATTTCTATGTCGATACGTTTGATTTGAATGTCCATTGGTAAAAACTTGCCATACCGTCCCGGTTTGCGTAGGCCTTGACGAAACTATTACCCTTAAAATATGTGCTTCTTCTTCTTTCTAGTCGTTCCTTCACGGCTGAGGATCGTGACCGTCATGGTTGTTGGCACGGGGCTTGACCACTGACCAGGGATCTCCAATTGCTTCTGTCCTGGGATGCATGCATTGTCTTGTGTAGACCAAGCTGCAAGTATTCCTGCGTGTGGCTACACCAGCGTGCAGGCAGCCTTCCCCTTGAATTGAATTGAATGGACTAAAGTCTTCACAAAATAAAAGGCCCGTTTTGACAGTTCACGCCCATGAAGTTTTAACCCGTAATGCGTAGGTAATAAAAGCCAACTGTTGCGTACAAGTTGCACCTAGGAAAACCGCTTCTATTACCTACGCGTTAGGTAGTTACGCGAAGGGTTAAAACTTCATGGGCGTGAACTGTCAAAACGGGCCTTTTATTTTGTGAATGGTGTAATAATATTCCAATGTAAATATTTAAAATATTTAATTTTAAAATTATGAATAAATATCTTATCTTATCTTATCTTATCTTGATCTTGCTCCATCTATTTTTCCCTCCATTATCTGCTTCTCCAAGCACTCAGGGCATATACGTACAATATGACTAAAGAACCAGCATTCGGTTTCGGCATAATATGTTTGTGTATGTATGTTGTAAGCAAAGACGAGTGGAGATTTTTAATTCCTGAGTAGAAACTCTTATCATTTTCCGCAGCACCAATCTCAAAAGCGTTGATCCTTTGGCGAATTTTTGCACGGATTATCCAGGATTCAGAACCGTACAGAAATCTGGAAAAGACAAGTGACCGTTCTAGTCGGACTTTGGTATTCCTCTTGATATTTCGGTCTTTCCATATTTTCTCTGCCATTTGCATTCTCCGGAGGATTTCGGTATCACTGTAAAATATGTGCATTGATCAGAAATTAAACCTTCATTAACAAAATCCAACAATCATTATACAATGGAACATAGCTTCACGACATTGCCCTGATGGGGTGGCCGAGGTATAGCTGTAGCAAATTCCTTTTTGACCAGAGACTATATATCCAATTGACTGCGCCTGCGGGGGAATGCGGCTCGCCAAACGTTTGTTGTATTCAACAAACGTTCGCATACGCAACCTATGTACGATGACGGGCCGCCAGACAGTTTCGCAGCGGCTGACCAATCGCAGCTCTCTTACCTCCCGTCCGTAAATTGGTGAGTTGTGTTTCAAATGAAAATGTATTTATGCGCTCTCCACTGGACAAGTGCTCCCTGTTTTTGACCCAAGACGACGACGATGAAGAGGACTGTTATAAGTTTGAAGCGTCTGTCTGTGTGTGTTTATTATCTAGTAGTAAAATTTACATAAAACTGGGAAAAGTCCTAAATTTTCAAGATTTTAACTGTGATCCGGGGGGCTTTCGAGGTGCAAAACTTGGATTTGTAATTACCCATTTTATCACTATCAACTTATAAAACAATTAAAACTACCTCATTTGATGTAAGGCAAAACTAGTAATAACTCTTGGGTTGCATAAAACTCAGCTAGCTCGAGAAGTAACGAACAGAAAATGGTTGCTTATCTACAAGTAGCGCCATCTGTTGTTGAGTAGCAATTGCGGTGCTCATTGTAGAATTATCCTACAAGAATCTTATGTCCGACAAGAGATAGTTTTTTTTAGTAAACATCATAGAAAAAATTAAGGAAAAAAAATGTAGGCAATTCTTATAATACTTGCACTTACCCTAAGTAAATATTTTAGATAATATGCCTTTTTAACCGTAGTTAACTTTACTTCCTCTACTGGGCACCAGTTGGCACTCAAGTAAATATTATTAAGCGTGAAAATAATGAGAACTTGTTAAATTTAAATTTAAATTAACCAAAGAAACCAAAGATAAATGGTACAACATAAAAAATAACCGGTACAACATAAAAAATAACCTAATAAGTTGGCTTAGAAATATTATAATTTTATGTACCTATGGTACTGATAACTTCCAAATTATTGTTTAGCTACTCGGCACTAGATGGCAGCACTTGCATTTTAGATCATTGTCGAGCCACTAAAATAAGGCAAGCAGCAATACAGGGGAGAATAGGGATTGCTCTCGTTCTTTCGGGCGCGGCGCGGCGTTGGAGCGGGCGCGGCGCGGATTCGGAGCGGGCGCGTCGCTGCGTTGGAGCGGGTGGGTCGCTGCGTCGGAGCGGGCGCGGCGTGGCGTTGGAGCGGGCGCGGAGCGGCGACGGAGCGGGCGTATCATCGTCTGTCTATCAACCCAACACATTCGCACCCGTGTCATTCGCAAATAGTCCGGACGCAGATTGCGAATTACGCTAAATTAAAACGGACACAACGAATTCGCAAATCTGTCCGGCCCAATCGAATTACCTTCAACTGGTGTCAGCGATGTTGCAAGACGAGACACTCTTGCCCCTGCCCCTCTTTTTCCCCCCTAGGGGGGTTTGCCCCCCCGCCATTTTGCAAAATCATCTTCACCCCACCTTGGCTGATGAAGATGTAAATTCCCTGGCCCGATGTAGTTTGACGTTGTATAAGGGGTGGTCAACCTTTTGCGCTTATTAGGGTGCTAATCAATTATGACGTTGCTTTGAAATGGGTTTATCAATGGAATGACTTGCAAGACCGCGGTCTAGTGGGTCTCACGTTTACCTCTCACGCAGGATATGCAGGTTCGAATGCCGGTACTGACTATGTACTATTGAGATTAGTAATTTATTTTAAGTACATTATACAGACGTTATAACTGTGACGGAAAACATCATGAGGAAACCTTCATCACTGCTGAGATATTCATAGCTGCTGCGATAGGCCAGTCCCTTGTCACGACAAATGGCGAATTGAATCACCGGTCAAAAGTGATGGCCCGTTATAATAAACCACTCTCGGCTCTAAGAGCTATCTCAAACGCGTGATAATGACAGATTTAGTATGGCGACACTGTCATAGTGACATAACTGAGACAAAAAAGCTGAGAGAGCCATTAATTATTACAGGCACTTTGTGCAAGTGTAGTACGTAAAGTCATGTAGCGCTACGACTGACGAAACGTTACGAACCGTTACGGTTTTCGTAGCAGCCTTTGTAGCACATTCATATTCATAAATTTTACACATTATCTTCAAAGTGACTATAATTTCATAATTTCTTGATTGTGCTATAAAAGTATGCTAGATACACTGTATGCATACATAGGAGAGCTCATCCCTAAGAAGAGATTTCTTCCAGTAAATGGAAGTAAAAGTCTTTATTTGTCTTTACCAGGAAGTTTAATAGTTCTGTAAGTGGTAGTAAAACATAAGTATAATAGGCAGTGTCCTAATCGAACGCGACCACGCAATCATCGCGCGTGCAAGCGAGGCGACCATCATCGTGCGAATAGATCAAAAATGCCCTATGTCTATCAGGACACTTATTCGACATCCATATGATCGCGGGTTAGACAGTTTTCATTTCAGTGAATTTGTTTATTTGTGTACAGAGGAAAATTAGCTGTGACAACTTTAAACTGTTGTTAAACTCATTTCAGCAAATCACTTACCGCTATTTTGAATTAATCTTCGATCAATCGCCTGTTACATTAAAGCTGTCTTTCAAAACTGGAGAATTAGACTTTAACCATACATAACATAAGGTGGGGGGCAATTCTCGCACTATCGAGATATCGATCTCGAAATATCTATATCTAAGTCCGAATATCTCCATCAAAATCATCAACAGCAATTCTCACGATCTGCCTTACGATCAACCGAGATATGTCGACCCGTTTTCGATCGAAATAAATATGAAACGAGATTGTTTTCGACGGAAATATTCCGTACCTTAAACGACATCTCGACTAGCGCGATGATCTGGATAGCGCGAGAATTGCGTACTCTTTATTGAATCTAGCCCGCTAAGCTCGATTCTCAGTTACCTTGACTACTCACTTGATCTCACTGTAATACTTAAGTAATTATTTCATTATTATTAAATCTCTGAACAAAATTTTCAATAATAAATTTTAATTTTAATTTCATTCTTCTTCTTTTTCTTATACATAGAAGCTTGCTGCGTTTACCTGTAAGTGGATGAACATGTACAAAGTGTTAACGGTAAATTAATTATGAAAATATGTATCATCTGTTGATGAACCTAAGTTAATAAATAAATAGCCTATAGAATATAGTATAATTACCAAGCATGTACGCTACATACAATTATCTAAGTAAAGAACCTGTAGTTAGCACCCGCCCGTGCGCAGTCAAACTGGCGTAAAACTAAAACATTGTATTTGCGCCCAAATCGCCCATGGCGTCCTCGTACCGGTTAACTACGAAGATCATTATCAGGCAGGACGAGTTGAGAAAGTTGGCGGGAATCTAGTTAGCCCCCGCTCCACCCCCCTCCCCCGCACCCCGTCGTCTTCCCCCCGCGATGCCCCCTCGGCTAGTTATAACCAGTTTCCTGGGTGCTGGTAGGAGGATGTATTTGAAGGATCACAAAATAAACTATGTATGTAATTTCTTGTTTGTACTACACAAAACCGAAATGGAGAAATCATATAATAGACCATGTACGAGGGATTTCTTTTAGTATACCATATGGAAAGGGGAAGGTTTATAAAGATCTAGGATCTTACTAAAAAAAACTCTCGTTCAACACCTGTTTAAAAACCAAAATATATGAGATTTGACGTTTGTTTCGAGGTTTAATATTTTTTGTGGTAACACGGCATTCGTTTTAGATGCACTTTGCAATGTTACAATTGCTTCACTACCACCCCATATGGAAAAAGCATGACGAACTTTTTGGTTTGTTTTGTGTTTATGGTACTTTACGTTAGTAGGTACTTATAATGTATAAATCAAAGGGGTTCGAACATTTTTGTATGGTGCTTGGGATACTGGGGCACTTGCATACCCTAAAATTTTGCTTTTTCGTGTACACCAATAAATCATAATTATGTCCATCGATAGACAATTTAATTACAACCAACAAATTTCTCTCATATTAAAATCATATCTATTAACGACATTTTGTCGATTTTTTTTTTTTTTTTGTAAATAAACTCTCGATCGATGAACATATTATATGTGTACCCTACACGAAATATACCCTACGTGTACACGAAAAATGTGACGTTTTAGGAAATTTCAACTTTAACTATTCAAGAAAGGTTCAATGTTCTTTACATTCTTCCCTTAGCTACACAAAAGGATTTATGCTACTGCGTTTTGCCAGCACACGGAACAGTTTAGGTGAGCCCACCTCTCAGGTCCACCTGCGATCCACGATACAACTCTTGGGCGTTTCGCCAGCACACGGAAACTGCGCTAATCGACTTTGTTGAGTTATACCTGTTTGACCATACACGTCAAATACTTTGGTGAAAATAAAAATGTTCTGCTATGTTTAAACTAAAAACTAAATGTAGCCCATTAATGTCCCCACCGAGGGGCACAGGCCTTTACTCGGATCCGTTACTGCTATGTTTAAAATTGTGTTTTTTCTTGTCGGTACGGACACTTTCATATCCGAGTGTAACTCGCACTTGACCATTTTTGTTACTAGTAGACACTTTAAAAAAGACAGTTATCTAATGAGAGCCTTAAGCCCAGAACTCTAAGGGTATTTGTTAATATACTGCTCTACACTCTGATGCCCGCATTAATAAACCACTCTCAACTCTGAGTGCTATTTCGTCAAACTCAATACAGACGCAGTAATTTATGAATTAATATTTAAATGCTATTGGCTGTTGAGAAGTCTTTGTACATGTCTGGGGCAGTCGTCCATAGTACATTTAGCCAACTCCTTTTACGCCCTCGCTATTTGCTATGCGATTCTGTACGCGACTCGCGCCCCTGCTAAGACCGCAGGCAGTCTTTGTAAAACGTTGTGTTTGTCGGTTTGCGACAACCGTTTCTTTGTGATTGGAGAGTTGCGGTCGCGGCGGGAAAAGTGCTAGTGAATGGACTAAGGGGTTTTATAAAGAGCTTAGAAAGGAATTTTGAGAGAGATGTCTTTGTTTACTATTATATTAAGCCCCAGTTAACCAGATAGTCAATTCTCCATTTGGCATAACAGGGGCTAGCCCGTCGCCGCACCTATGGAGATGAAATTGAAGGTTTCATAATTTCATGATTTCTTTGTTGCACACAATTAGTTGAAATACAATAAAAGTAAATAAAAATAGTGTACAAAGGCGGGCTTATCTCTAAAAAGAGATCTATTCCAGCAAACAAAGTTCTGATGAGAGAGGTTAATAATTAAATAGGGGGTATACCTATTTGCACAACAATAAACTGAACATACTATTACATAAACATGATATTCCTTTTAATATTTTTAATAAATATATACCTACTAAAATACATGTAATACTTTAGGGAAAGGTAGTGATTTTTCACGCGACTTTTAAATATATTTAGAGTTGGACTGTCTCTGATGCCGCAGGAGAGTGAATTCCACCAGCCGGATGGCCCGGAGTCTAAACATAGGAAGGTTTCTTCATGTTTTTTTTTGTGAAATGTAGATGTAAATGTAGTATTGGAGTATTTGACAAGTGGTAATAATAGTGGCTATACGTGAGCGGCACTTTAACTCTGCCACCCCGTATGGGAAATAGCGTGAAGCTGTGTTAAAAACTCCAATTTTGAGACTGGAAGTTATCTGTATATATTTATTGCACATAAAAGACAAAAAACAGAAAATACAGAGAAGTAATTTACAAAGGCAAGCTTATCTCTAAAGAGAGATCTCTTCCAGCAAACCCAGGATGGACAGAGAAAAATAAAATACAGAACAGGTAGGCCTATGTGCTCAGGTAAGAGAAAAATAAAACATAAATAAATCATAACATTACTAATCTACTGAATATACTACATAAAGAAGTACATGAATATTACATAAAATAAAATATATAAATCTAACATAAATAAACTAATACATATTAAAATACCTTCTATATTTATGATAGAGAGAGATAATGCTCCTTCAACCGATTCTTGAATAAAAAGAAAGATGGACTGTCCCTGATGGCGCAGGGAAGCGCGTTCCATAGAGAAATAGCCCTCATTCGGAAGCCATGCTCGTATCTCATCGTTTTAGAGAATATAATGATTTAACTCAACAAAATTAGAATAGAGAATTGAATAACTGGCTAAAAGTGGGCACAAATAATGCCAGCCACCCCGTGTAGTGGAGGGGGTGACGCTAAGTTAGAATTAGAATTCTCAAACAAGCGTCGGAACATCTATCCAGCAAGCAAAAGAGGTTGAGAGTAATCTACATTACATAGATTTACGCGCGAGATAACGGCGCCCACAGAGTTTAGGCGGGCGGCGCTCGTAAAGACGACATTACGCCGCCCGCCCACCCCAAGGCTCTTGCGTTATATTTAACGACTTGTTGGGCTGGTCGCTGCTTCGATCGTAATAAGTGCGACATGAGTTTTCTCAATGATATTCACCAAGTTAAAAACTTAAAAAAAGACTTCATGATATTTTTATCACCCCCAGTTTCTGAGACGCTGAGCACAGGTCACGATTAACTAATCGGTGGTTATATCAAAATGGCGGCACACGATTGACTGATGACGGCACGTGATTGGCTGAAATCTAATCGCTCAGTTAGCTAATCGTAACCTTTGATCAGCGTCTCAGAAACCGGGGGATAGTCCTGTCCGCGTGGAATGCGAATGACGTCTAAAAATTCACAATATTACACAAAATAAACGAAATCGGTCCTTACAGCCAGAATACATCTACACCACGTCATACTCAGACTAACAAAGACGTCATAGTCACAGAAAGGCAAAAAAGGTAATTTTTGATACCTGGAATTTTCTATATAGAAACCTAAGTACTGGACCGTATCCTGATTTTCAAAAAAATGGAACAAACCTGAAGGTCCATTCTTTTATATAAAAAAATAATTTTTGAAATCGGTTTACAAATAATACCAATTTCGAGGTAACACACATAAAAAAAATAAAATATATAACTAATAACACAACCGAATTGATAACCCCCTCCTTTTTTAAGTCGTTTAAAAAATACCCGTAAACGGCGAGCATGTATGAAGATACCAACACCACTATCCACTTGTCTCATTAGAGATGAGCTCGCCTTTGTACACTTATTCTATGTAATTTTAGTTCTGTATAATTAATTCAGTGCAATTAAAAAAATATGAAATTATGAAGACTTATGAATGCTGAGGAAGCGAGAGATGTATACTTGTACGCTTAGCATGGCACTTTTTACTCTCTGTTGACGTCGAGAGAGAGACTTACAAGTACTTGCTATAATGTGGTCGTCCGTCCGAGCAAGACACGTCGAGACATCTCGGGCTCGACAGAGAAAATGACATTTGTGCATAGATAATATCTATGTATTATAGGTACCTACTAGAATAGTTTTATTGTACGCGCAATTCTTCCCCTTACCTATCATCTCCGTCTCCTACCCAACATGGTTTGCTGGAAGAAATCTCTTATTAGAGATAAGCTCGCCTTTGTACATTTTTTTTTCTATGTTATGCTATTTTTACTGTCATGTGAGTACAATAAATAATTACGAAAAAAAAATTACGAAATAGACAAGGGCCTTTCTCGAGTGCGGCATGCTAAGCGTACTGGATCGTAGAAAGTCTCTGCCTACCCCTTTTCCGGGGAAAAGACTTTTGCATATTATATGTATGTATGACTCTTCTCACATGGGGTGGTACAGATTTTTAACATGACTTCCAGTTCCCACCATCGATTTCTACCAAAGAGCATGCTTCTTTTGTGTAAGAACTCTAATTTGTAAACTCCTAGGTTAGGTATAGTAGCAAGAGGTCTGTGGTAAGCAGCTTACTTCGCTATAACATTTTAAGTATGTAAGGCTGTGTGCAGATGTCTGCGATGTATTCAAGACTTTACGACCACTTCTGCGACCGGGGCCGTAATTTTGTGCGCCCACCCTTATCTAGGACGTAAAGTTGGGTAGGTTATGAGCGTAATACGAATCTACGGGTATGACGGGTTAATGGGAACTTTATATACCGGTTAAGCCTTAAGTAAGGTTTTGTGAGCGATTTCTTATTTCTAATATGTCCCCATCACGGCAAACTGTTAGCGATTTACGCACAGATGTTCACTTCCTTTACGATAATTTCACATAAATCCACATACTTGTATAATATAATATTACTAATGCATAAATCTAAATAAAACAAGTACTAAGTACCGTGCTTCTAGCCAGATAACAGTATGCCTGCCGTGATCATACAAATCGGGTGATATGTAAGACAATTTTATTGTTACCAAACGTTTATTTATGACAACAATATCAAGATAAATAAAATAACAAAAGCCCAATGATATCCTAACCACAGGGAATAGTTTTGAGTTTTAAAATGTATCCTGTCCATGTCCATCCTGGGGTTGCTGGAAGAAATCTCTTTTTAGAGATAAGCTTGCCTTTGTTCATGCCTTTTCTGTATTGTTTGTGTTTTTTTTCTGATATGTGCAATAAATATATACGAAATATACGAATAGGACCGGATACAACATAACATATGATTGGCTTTATTTATTTTTATTTTCCGATCGTTTCTTGATGTTGCCTTTGGTGCATGGCGCCACTGGTGCATAATTATGCTCTTTCGGTGTATTTACTTTTACTCGGATTATACATTTAGTTTTAAGTTTCTAATTTTAGGAAATGGCGTGAACTGAAAACCAGCGTTACGTGCAGCTCACTGCTACACGTAACATATGCTGAGTTCAAACCATTTTGACATTTAAACCTTAACCATAAACTGTGTACTATTTTTTTTTATTATTATCCCTGTGTTTATTTGTCAAATAAATATATTTCATTCTTTCTTTCTTTCTTTCTTTCTTTCTTTCTTTCTTTCTTTCTTTCTTTCTTTCTTTCTTTCTTTCTTTCTTTCTTTCTTTCTTTCTTTCTTTCTTTCTTTCTTTCTTTCTTTCTTTCTTTCTTTCTTTCTTTCTTTCTTTCTTTCTTTCTTTCTTTCTTTCTTTCTTTCTTTCTTTCTTTCTTTCTTTCTTTCTTTCTTTCTTTCTTTCTTTCTTTCTTTCTTTCTTTCTTTCTTTCTTTCTTTCTTTCTTTCTTTCTTTCTTTCTTTCTTTCTTTCTTACAATAAGAGTGAGCCATACTCCACCATACTGGCTCAGCGGGTTTATCTCCATAAAGCATATCTCCTTTTACGACTACTACCAAGTGGCGATAGTAGCCGAGACGTGTCATTCGAAATACGGATTATTTCAAAGCCTTATTAAAACCCTTATAAGATCAAGACATCTACTTAACTGTCCTGCCTGTCCATCCAAGGTTTGCTGAAAATGATCTCTTATTAGAGATAGCTCGCATTTGCACTTATTTTTCCATTATTATGTTCTTACCTAAGTGTCTGTATTTTTGGTTTTGTACAAAAAAATATACAATAAAAGTAAGTGGATTACCGCCACACCCTCCGCCGTACCCAGAGTCATTTAATGATTCATTAAGGATTACTAAGTAAAGGATTTTGTATGTAAATTCAAATTTGGAACTGACTTAATGGTTGATTAAATCTCTCTGAGTGCGGCGGTCAGAGAGATTTAATCAACCATTAAGTCAGTTCCAAATTTGAATTTACGTACAAAATCCTTTACTTAGATCCCTAATGAATCATTAAATGACTCTGGGTACGGCGGTAAGTATAGATTTAGTTACTCTACTTACATAACTATGTTTCCTATTCCCTCTACAACACCAGTATAGAGGCAAATATTATCGGAAATCAAAAGACTTGTATCTCGGCCCTTGAAAGGGCGGGGGCGGAGCCGCGGCCGGGCCCATTCAGGCAGTTAACGACAGGAAATGAACCGAACACAGGGGGGTGGAGACCCCGACACCTGAGCCATCGAGGTCGATGGATAGATGGTTCTAAAGGCTTGGTTTTGAGATAAAGATTTAGGTACACCGACATATCAGCGTCACTTTATTTAATCATTATCACTATCCCACCGAGGGGCACATGCCTGTACTCGGAAACGAGTAAGATTGAGCCATACTTCACCACGCTGGCTCGGTAGGGAGATTAATAATATGCCATACATACACAAATACGCCACATCATACACACACAAACACACTCCTACACAGATTCCCACCCCATCCCCATATTAACTTTGAACGCGGTACTTATAAATAACCCCCTTTTTTATTTTATCTAGATTGTATAAGTTCACTACCATATGTTTGGCCTACAAAATAGAAGCCATTAATTGGCCTATGTCTAGTCTAAGTTCTCTGCTTATATTATTTTGATTTGTGCTGTAGGCTTTGATATCCAAGACCTGGATCATCAACAATCAACCTCTTCTTTAGCATGCCATCTACTCCGGTCCTGAGCCTCCCGCATCCACTGCCTACTAATTACGGCGATGATGTCATCCGTCCATTTGTCAATCATACATACATTATGCTCACGCCTTTTTCAGGCAGAGACTACAGACCACCACTTGCTACGATTGTCTGTCTGTCAATCATTATACTAATTAAAATAATGTCGCTCTGATAGTCCTATCTACATTGATCTGAGCCTTTTTTAACACTTGCATTTTTATTGCTCTTAGAATAAGCTGAAGGCGAAATTCTGAGCCCACTGCTGTCGGGTTGCAAAGCGTACTCTTCATTTTCCACGACGGAGGGTATATAGAAACTCGCGCTATGTAGTTAAGTAGTAAGCGATAAGTAGGTACATAACTCGGACTCAACACACTCTCAGTTACCACTACATAAGCACTCAAAACTGTTGAACATAATCGCTTGTATGTGTGAAAAGGCCATAAACGTCTGCGAAGTCACGTAACTTCTTTATCGTAGGGACGCCTTAGGGCGAGGGGTAAGGGGGGTGGTGGGAGGAGTCGTAATGGTGATTACATTGTCCTGCTTTAAACTATGATTGCTATCTACGGATTTGGGGTCTAATTTACCGCTGGATTGAAACGTTTGGTCAAATCTTCAGTTGTTTTATTTTATCTTTGATAACCCAGCCATTGACGGAGAGCTTATCCCTAAAGATAGATTTCTCATTCCGGCTGCAACTGTGACTCTTCCTTCTTTCTTATCATCATAACCTTTCAACTGCCTCGCAAAAAAACATGGCTCGCGTTTTCAACCTTAACCTTTACTTGGTAATAAAGTTTATAATGACTCTTTTCTATACCACGACCTTTGTGGCGCAGCGGTTGCGCTTCTGCCTACCATGCGAGAGGTCCCGGGTTCGAATCCCTGAATCCCGGCTCTGGTCAAAATGAAACCCCAGGTCTTGGATGTTTACATGTTTGTGATGTCACTGTTTCTGGTTCCCACGACACAGGGTATCCTAGTGTCGGGCCAGAAGCAATATATGTGCCTGTATGTAAATGTTTATGTTTATATAACGTCAATCCTCTTAACCCTATTGCTCTCAGAAGCACAAAAAAATAGTGTTTGACTTTGACAGTGACTACCAAGACGTCAATTAATGACTATTGCAAGGGGGTGAGAACTTAATTTCCCCTAATTTTAATGTCATTGTTTTACTTTTCGGCCAGGAAAATGTCAATCTCTCGACTGAAAGGGTTAAGTTTACATCAAGCCTTTGACACCGTTCTGGGACCTTACTCCAACATGTTATGCCGATTCAGTTGTAGTTTTCTAATCTAGCAAAGTATCTTCATCACATCCATTTTTTGCGAATTTTGCTCCGTAGTGAGCTTTATTTACCTACACAGACAGCCACCAAGTTTTCTGTAGAATAGAACGAGGCGCCACCGCGCCACCATCTACTCCAACTGCACAGCTGTACAAAGTGACGTTTTCAAAGTTCAAAGTGGCTCAGTAGTTTCCGCTTTGGCCGTTATACAGATAACTGGGTGGCTCTGTACCATGAGTTGTTTTAAGACAGTCATGATATGTTTTCAGATCAGAATATTGAAAGTGATTTACGGCCGACCCCAATAACCTATCTTATTCCGTGATCTGCAGATTACGCGTTGCATTTGACACTTGCGCTATGGGATTTATGTCAAAATTGACACGAGCAATCTCAAATCTGCAGATTATGGACAGAAGATAGGTTATTAATTTGGCCGTTAGTGCGTTCATTATCTCTTGTAGTTTTGGCAAACCATAATTGAGGATACAGCCTTGAATGTCTGTACGAGAAGTACATTTAGCTTAGCCAACCACTAATGTTTATTTGCAATCTGGCCGAGGTTCAGTCCTTTGCTCAAAGTACTATTTAGCTTTGAATTAACTGCTAGGTATATCCACACTAGTGTACAATGTTAATAATTGTGGTATGTACCAAAACTGCTTTGTCTTTAGCCATCTTATTAATAAACACAGACTTAGTAGTCACTTTAGTACAAGCATTAAGCCAGTATTAACGAATTTCAATATTAAATAATACGGTGTAATGTAAGGAATTAGAATCATTAATCTGACTCTACTCCCGGACTAAAAGTATCTTACTCTGAGTTCAACCTGAGAGTAACTAGTCTCAGAGTAAGGAAGTATTAACAACAGAGTAGGATAGAGTGTTTTTATTAATAAGACGGTATAAGAACATCTTGTTACGTCATTCTCTAAGGCTGGATTTTACCAACAAAAAGTTATGCGAATAACTATCCCGGGGATAATTTGTATGACAATGACAGTTCAAAATGAGGTCATTCTATGAAAAAGTAGAAGATACTCTCGGTTAATAATTGAAACAAAAAGTAAACTTTAGAAAAAACCGACTTCCACAAACCCTATTTGATTAGATTGTGTTTAATACAAACTGTAACCCCTTATCCCCCCCCCCCCCCTTGGGGAATTAATTTTGTCAAATCCCATATCAGTGCTACCCCACGCTACTAAGGAACCCCTGCACAAAGTTTCATGGCTCTAGGTCCACCGGTTTAGGCTATGCGTTGCCTGCCCGTCAGCCACGCATTGTATTTGTACCTAGTATTGAGCAGATCTGGTGGCCATATGTGGTCTTCATCAGCAGTTCCGCATCACAATATTATGCTTACCATGTGCATTTGCACGAGTTATTATGAAAAACACAAAAATCACTATAGGTCTGCCTATAATATTTGAAGAGTTCCCTCGATTTCTCCAGGATCCCATCATCAGATCCTGACTTGGTGTCAATGGGACCACCCTTGAGGTATTACCTATACGCCGAAAAAAGATTTGTTCAAATCGGTTCATAATTGGCGGAGCTATCGCGTAACAAACATAGAAAAAAAAAAAAAAAAAAAAAAAAAAAAAAAAAAAAAAAAAAAAACATACGGGTCGAATTGAGAACCTCCTCCTTTTTTTGAAGTCGGTTGAAAAGTTACTCCTCATTGGTAAAATTCGGTCTAAGCAAATATCAACCAACTTATCGAAGTTAGCGATATACAATAATTAGGGCACTTAATTCAGGAATCCCTTACTAGGCCGGGCCTTGAGTACGACTGCTCTTCTCACTACCCATCTAAAACATTCCCAGGTAAAAGTTAGGGTACCTAACCCGGATACTAACTATCCCAAGTTTTAATCAATAACAACATAGCGTCACACGTTTACCCATACGAGTTGGCAGAGGCTCAGTCGTGTCCACTAGTACCACTCCCTTACTATATTAACTGCTACTTATTTTTGCTTTATTTCCCACAGAATCTCATCCACCGAGCGATCTCACGACCTCGAACGGAACTCTAAATAGCAGAGGTCGAAGAGACCAGAGTTCGAAATTCAAATCGACAGGGGATGCTGTGACTGTCCATCTTATTTTGTATGCACACACCTTTACCTCACTGTCTGTGCATACCATTACTTATATCCCTCTACACTGGACTTTGCACCCTATCTGCGTAATCTAAAGTATGTTTTTGTCAAATCTTTTTGTGTATTTCAGAACGCACCCTTAATTCGTCCGGTTTGAACCGGTTCGCTGACAATAGTACGGGCAATTAACATAACTCCTTGACCGGACAGTACTGGACTCTCATTAATATTTATAGGTATTTTTATTTTACCGGTAATTTTGGGGAAACGCTGCTTTATTGGGTTAGTTGGTTGAGTGATGCTGTGAAGGTGACATGGAAGATTTTTGTTAAATTTGTGTCTTCTATACTGTTTTCAAGTAAGTACCTCTATATTTTTATCTTCGTCTTGGCAATGTGTTTTACTGACGACATAAATATTTTAAGAATATCTAATTACACATACTTACTAAGATGCAGGACAAAGAAAAATCCTATAGTCACGTCATTCTACAATTGGTCTAAAATTGACTATTTAACTAACAATTAGCGTCATGTCATTTACCATTTGGTGGCTGAGTCGTCACTGTGCCTACTTTTTAACAGATATTCAATACCCCACTCAATCTAAACCAATCATTAATTCCAATACATAATCTTTAAGTCAAACTTATTCTTGCACCTCAAGAAATTAACTGACGACAAACCTAAGTGGTTTAAAACTAATCCAAACCAAAAGTGTAATGTTGCCAGCTCAAAATTTTCAATAAATCGATAACCGTCGTCGGACTAGCCTGCTCATCACTAATTTACAATTTTATGGCTTGTGGGAATCGGCGGGGGAGGGGTGGGGGGTGGGGGGGGAGGGTCGACACTCCATTAGTGAGGCGGCCCCGCCCGCGTCCCTCTGCCTGACCCTTAGGTAGAGTCAGCAGAAGAATGCGTACGTAAACTATTCCAAGATTTTACAGAACATCATAATTACAATAACGGATTTAGGATGCTGTTGGGGTTGTGCGATCTTGTAGTGCGTCGGGCATGTCAAAGTCAAATTGACCATAAAATCATACAGATTGCTTAGTCAACGTCAATATAATATTTATATTTTTGCATACTACCGCCCGTTCGGAAGTTGTGGGCTTAGGGATGGAGCAAAGAAGGGCAAGAAACTCCCCCGTACCTCTTCTAAAATATGTAGGGCCTTAAAAAATACAATTTTATGTATTTCTACTTGTCTAAAGAAATACACCGAAGAGAGACTTACTGACTCAGTCCATCGCCCCTCTTTGGATTTCTGTGCGCCGAGATGGTAAAGACCACGCAGTTTTGTCATCTAAGTATTCTTTTACACTGTAATAAAACTTCTTTAATAGAGAAGACAAAAGTTGGTTTTATATCTAAGTCCAATTATAAATATAAAATTATACAAACAAACCGCCCCAAGAATCGCCCGGTCCAAAGGTGCCCATAACGCTGGCCGCGTTACCGCGCTGCACGGCGAGCGAAATCCTCTGGGCCAGGAAAGCCCCGGAGCGGTTGCCAAAACCTCGTTCCCTCAAACGACGGCCGATGTCCCTGATGAAGGCCCTACCCTCAGAACCCCATACCCCAGTGGTCTCGACTTCTTTAATAGACCGTTTTTAACATAGTTCTTAAACCTCTTTTCTGGTAGGTCCGTTGCTTCGTTAGGTATTTTATTATAAAAACTAACACACACTCAGACACATGTTTGCAGAAGCCCGCACGGACGGGTTTCATGCCATAATAAGAAAACGCGTGGCCTCACTAATGCACAGAGTTCGCGGCAGCACCAACGGTATCTTAAATGTTATAGCAGACAGGGTCGACAGACCTATTTTAAAATACTGGGTAAATGGGGGTGATCGGCACCTATTATCATAAAAAGGTAGCTATAAATATAAGTTATTTATTTTTACCTCATTTCTAAGGTTTCACTAACATTAGGAAATTCTCTCTTTTTTTTTACGAACAATACTATGGAACTGTGTTTTCTGAAAATAAATGTTTATTATTATTATTTTATTATTATTATTATAACGCAGTTGTTCCCACTTTTAGGCAGTGATTCAATTTCCCGGATAGTCCATTGCAGCAGCTAAAGATAAATGAATGAGCAATTGTTGCTCATGATGATTACAGAACAATTTCAAATTATCAGGAGCCTTGCTACGAACTTTGACGATTTAGTTTAGGGTCTTGAAAATCAAATATAGAAAGTACCTATGAGCAAATATTTACTAAAGTGCTGGTCCTTTAACTGTTACAATTCTATACTCTTGGCAACACAAAACACAGACGTTTCTACACAGACCTCCACTATACAGGTTATACCTAGTGTGTGGGTCATAAGCATAATAATCAATTGTATAATTATTTTTGGGAAATAAATAAAATTGAAAATTTGTAAAGTAAAATCCCATCCTATTAAACAAACTTTAGACTACATGAAATTTGTAAATAAACTTATTTGTTTGTTTATTTGGGAACTGAGTCCACAGCACGATATACATTATTATAACTTAAAAATATGATTGTACATAGGCCAATTAAGGACTCTTATTTTGTGACCTTAACAAATGGGTAAAAATAATTTTTATAAATAGGCAGTAAGTTATCAAATTAATAGGTCCTACAAAATGGGAAATACGAGGGTAGGATGTCCTTTGACTTTAAAGTGTGTATTTTGTGTGTGTGAGGGTGTGTGTGTGTTATGGTGTTATGTAATTGTGAGAAAATAGAGAGAAAAGTGCCTGTCTGTCTAATACACTGTTAAAATTATAAGTTGTTTTTGTCTACATTTTCATCATGAGCCTTTTAAACGGACCCGGTGATTGGTGGAATGGAGATGTAAGAAAAAGCTTTGAAACCAATTCCGTGAGACCGAGTAAGACTTATTACTCGTAGTATACCCATCTCTATACATTTTGAGTCAAGGAACCTACGTATTAGCATTGAGAAGTCAAAAATAAAGTTATGTTGCTATGTTGATATCATAAATCAGTAGTTCAGAATAGCATCCCGAAAACCCCCTAAAAAACAACTACTTTTTCCGTTACACACTGCTGCAAAACTATTTAGGCAACTACAGATACTAAAAGATTGCAAGTAAATTAGATAAAGTAAAGTTAACCTTCGTCAGTTTAAATAGTCGAATCGGGCAGATATCAATATAAAAGTAATTGTTATAAAGTCCTTACTGATGAGAAATTGACATTCCTTTCGTTGCCGACGCTACCACCACGCCTCCCCGCGACAAGAAACGCGTGCAAAGGAGAAAGGAGGCCAAAACCGAGACGGAGCACACTAGCAGATCTTTAAGATACGTTGCCATGCCAACCGGCCGTCCTTACAACCCACGCACACATAAACACACCCGAAACTACTACCCACACATGCAAACGTGGGTATTAAGAGAATTCGACCCAACCCCGAAGTTTCTGTTATTAAGCAAATGCTTCGTAAACATTTTGGGTGCCCACCTTTTGTATGTACTTAGTTTAGTTTAGTATTAGCGGGGTTGCTACTTTGTTGTTGGAATTTGAAATTTGTGGCTCGTACCAGTACCTATATGTGTACGGTACAATATTTTGAGGTTATAAGCGACATCATCTTGAATACACTATCAAGCCGGTTTGATCAGAGATTCTTATATTTTTGGTTCAGACGGTTGAAACACAAATTGCAATTGATGCTACGCGGCGTGCTAAGTTGTGCGTAGCTCGTAGCAGCGTAGCAACGGCGTAGCACTCTCATTTACGCAAATTCGTGGTGGTCAATGCAATTTTTGTCATAGATAGCTGGCATGTTTTTGATTTGTCTTGGCCAAATCTGAAATAAGTTAGAGGACTGTATTAGAAAGCAATAGCAAAAATAACCAGGGCATGATTCTCGCGCCTTCGATATACGGATATCGAGACCTATATTGACAGATTGCCATACGAAATCACTCGATATAGGTGTAGATATCGTATACCGCATTCGATATACGATATCTACACCTATATCGAGTGATTTCGTATGGGAATCTGTCAATATTGGTCTCGATATCCGTATATCGAAGGCGCGAGAATCGGGTTCGTGCCTTAGGACTCGCTGATGGACAGACAGACGGACAGATAGACGGACAACGTGGGCTTAGTAATAGGGTCCCGTTTGGCACCCTTCGGGTATGGTACCCTAAAGAGTAAAACATGTCAATAGGTTGCATTGGCCGTTACAAGTTTTTTATGAAACCAATATAATAGGTATTTCTACTGATCGTCTTCAAAAGACAATAAATAACGTACGTAAGTACGGTATGGACATATGCAAATGTATACTTGTACAATTGTACATATTTACATGAAAACCGTGTAACCTCGGTGGAGTACGGACAAATTACTTTTGTTCACTAACAACTTAGCTATAGGTTGTTTAGCCCGGTAATCTGTAAACGAAAATTAGGGGTTCACTACTCCAAATCGAAGAACGTTTCGTCGAGTTACACTTCATCGATGATACCTCATCGAAAGTATAATAAGTCAAACGTTAAATTAATCGACTGCTCAACATTTCGAAGAACATTTGGTCGATGCTACACTTTCTACCGATGGTTTAATTCATCGAAGTATTATTTGATCGATGGATAAATAAGTCGAAGCCTCATTTGATCGAATCCACGTATGGTGAATGTAAGCAAAGCAATAAATTGAAGTTTTTGATACAATGTGAGATCCAGGCGTTTTCTTAACAACTTTATTTTAATCTACCCGCTCAACCCTATTATTAGTTTAGTTGAAATCTATTTTTTACAAGCTAATGCTTAAACTACCGGACCAGAATGAGCCTCGAACTTGAGGCACTTATCCACAAGGAGACAATAATCAGATTCTGCAAGTCTCAGCGCCTGAGGTGGGCGGGTCACATTGAGAGGATGGAGGAGACCAGAGCAGTGAAGGTCATGACTGACTGGATACCTCAACAGAAACGTCCACGAGGCAGACCGAAGAAGAGATGGCTTGACGGCATCGAGGAAGACTTAAAGATAATGAAGAAGAAAACATCTTAGATGAGAGAGGCACGGGACAGAGACCTGTGGAGAAACATCGTGGAGGAGGCCAAGACCCACAAAGGGTTATAGCGCCGCAGGAAGTAAGTAAGTAAGTAATGCTACAACTACATTTTGTTAATGACATCATAAATAATACTTAGGCTTAGGTAACATAACATAGCGTTACACCTTTACCCATATGGAGTGGCAGAGGCACAATTGTATCCACTTCAAGCCAGTTAGGCAACGCTCCATTGTACATGACAGACGGGACTAGCCAATCGCCGCAGCTTTGGAGTAATGAAGGTTTCCTCACGAAGTTTTTCGTCAACGGCAGGCTAAGTACCAGTGAATTTTCACTGGATTCATAGTAAGTATATGGTCTTCGTCCCGGCATAAAGACAAAGCCAAGCGGCAACTTAAACAGCCTTAGCCCATATATTCTTGTATCTGTATCATTAATTACATTCTATCTGCATATGAAAGAATTTGAAGACCTTTCTAAGTCAATCCTCAATGACTATAGTGAACTGCTCGATTCTGTATCTCAAAACAGATCTTGATTACTTTGAGCAAAAAATACACGATAAGCGATGGCTCTTGTGGAATGCGTTCGGTCAGAAAATATAAATCTGAAGCTGGCGAACAATTATCAAAACATCAACTTGAAAGGAATCGGGATAGGTGTCAAAATAGAGAATAGAGCAAAATAGAACCAACCGTAATAAGTAAGTGATGTGTATTTATTTAGTATTTTTGGTATAGGTACTTATTATATTATGTTTGAAGTATATTTATTTAGTCATTTATTGTGCACTGACTTCCCTCTCTGTATCTGTTTTTTCCTGTCATGCCTAGGTTTGCTGGAAGAAATATCTTTTTAGAGTTAAGCTCGCCTTTGTACATACCTTTTTGTAAATGTTACGTGTTTTTTATGTTTTGTGCAATAAAGTATAAATGAAATGAAATGAAATGAAAATGTGATGTAAAAGTACAGTCTTCCGAGACTCCAAATGTCCTATATTTCCATTTCTGCTCTAGTTACAGATATTAATAACAGTTCACCCTTTCCCCACCCTACTCCAGCTTCCTACAAAGTTTTCTCAAACATATCTAATCAAAACCGTCCCTCTATATCAGCATAATCATCAATAGGAAAATATATCCATCTTCCAAGTATCATTATATCTCCTCAGAGACATGCCAGCTTTAATAAGTCCATCCCCTAATGACCGCGGGCTTAAGTCACCCTCCTTAATTCGCCGCCCCTCCCTGCCCCCTTGCCCCCTTTGCCCCCCTAAGACATATTTCATCGGCAACTCCGCCTTAACTAGAGCCTGGGGCGCCAAACTTTAGGCCGTTATTCACATATAAATATTAAACTCTAGACGTGGCTCGGGCGCGTAGTGGTAAAGATATATTGATGGTATATCGGGGTTGTGTATGTAATTATACGTTGTTGTAACTATAGTGTAATTAGGAAGATGTAATGGCTTTTAACACGAGCTACGTGGGTGGGTTGCTGGTGAAATAAGTCTGTATCTTATGTTCTTTCCGTCGATTCTGAAAAAATCGAATGACTTTACACACATAGGTTGCTGGTGAAATCACTTGTTGGAGATACAGATGCTATAAGTCTGTATCTTATTCATATTCATATTATTTATTGCACAGTAACTTAATATTAAAACTTAAATAACATATAGTGCGCATAGGCGGGCTTATCTCTTAAGAGAGATTTCTACCAGCAAACCTAGGCAGGACAGGAAAGATGGTGCTGAGAGGATAGTCCTAGTGCACAAAGATAAAAATAAACTGAATAAAACTACACTTGCTATTAATATAAAATAAGTCTGTATCTTATGTTCTTTCCATCGATTCTGAAATTTTTTAATCACTTTACATACATAGCTAGGTTGCTGCTGAAATCTCTTACATATGCTTTAAATCTGTATCATTAGTTTACACTGACGAACGGATATTATAATCAACCCGCCGAATCTATCAAGCTTCATTATATAATCTATACATTGTATTTTTGCTCCAGCGGGTCTCCGTTTTTAAAAGGACAACGTTTTTGGTTTCATACATACAAACTAATAAATAAATGTTCTGTTACAAATATCCTCCATCCAACTTCAACATAGCCATATTTTTAATTTATGGACGTTGCGCGCAGTCTGGCAAAACAATATATTGGTCTTAGCCGATGCACCCCCGCTTCTCAAAAGTGCCCCCTCAGTCTTCAAACACCCCTCCGGACCCACCCCCCGCCTTGGTACCCCTGCACCCCTATAGTTCCGCCCCCCCATCCCCCGTATTAGTTGACTGAGGGCGTCAATCTGAAAGTTCGCGACCTGTTCAATAATTCTGATATTTCGACAATACGTCCCGATACAGATTTGTCTACCATTGTGGTTCTGTTCAATGTTTCGTTAAATTGTAAATTGTGGTTATACACATTTCGAGATGGGGCAGCTGTCTTCATAATAATTCCATAATTTCTTTATTGCACACAATTAATTGCAATGACAAAAAGTAAATAAAAACAGTTTACAAAGGCAAGCTTATCTATAAATAGAGATCTCTGCCAGCAAACCAAGTTCCGATGAGAGAGTTTGATATATCAGCAAGGGTAGACCTTTGTGTACAACAATATACCTACGAGTACCTACAAAGCTAGAATATACTTACATCCAAATACATCCTAAAATTAACTACCAAAATATTAAAGATATAATACTTTAATAAACTAATAATATATAAAGATTTTTTTACATACACATATATACACTAATAAATACATACAAACTACCTGAGATTTAAAGAGTGAGGTAGTTGTCTCTTGTCTGTCTTGTGTGCTTAGCTAACAATACGCCTTTCTTTTACACACCTCTGTGTAAGTAAATCCTGTCACCACGAACCCATACAAAAGTAAACCATAAATACAACCACACGTTTTAACAGGCGCGGGCAATGTTCAAAGGCATCCTTTAAAGTAAGACTATTAGAGGGACAAATGACCCAATTTCCTACAGCGTCGTCGGCTGCTAGCACCCTTGTGCCCTCTGCAGGGGGGGGATTGCCCCCTTGGACGTCTTTCTGACGATTGTAGATCAGAGACTATATATGTCCAATTGACTGCGCCTGCGCGGGGGAATGCGGCTCGCCAAACGTTTGTTGTATTCAACAAACGTTCGCATACGCATCCTATGTACGATGGCGGGCCGCCAGACAGTCTCGCAGCGGCTGACCAATCACAGCTCTCTTACCTCGTCCCCCGCCGCCCGTAAATTGGTGAGTTGTGTTTCAAAGGAAAATGTGTCTATGCGCTCTCCACTGGGTAAGTGCTCCCTGGTCATGGTGTTGCAAGAAAATGTGAATTCAGCGTGTGAATTGACTTTTAACGGCTCAAAACCCATTCTTCTTCTTCTTCTTCTTCTTCTGTCAGGGGGATGTTGTGCCTGCACCTGGCCCACGAGAGCGGGCCTTTGTGCATGTCCCCTGCACCTGCACTCTAATTCAGCCATCCCAACTCCAGCACAAACTGGAGTAGGAGGCCTGGATGTTCGAGGAGGGTCGACGCTCTGCTATTTTCTCCCAGAATCGCGATTCTGGTCTCTATGGTGGACGGGCACGCAAGCAACATGTGCTCCACGGTCTCATCCAGCTCAAAACCCATACATTTGTATATTTGATAGCTATCGGTATTCATTTCACATTACAAAATATTCTCACATAAACAACATAATTATAGAATGTAGATAGAGATAGCATAAAAACTATTTTAAAAGCTTTTATTTAACTTGCACTGTATGTTTGTTTGTTTGTTTGTGGGTATCACGGTTCGCGTCAAAAATGTCGGCTTGAAATTGACCCACTTCCCGTTATCCGATTGAGCTGAAATTTTGCATACGTATGTAAGTTGGATGACAATGCAATATTTTTTTGACTTGGAGCTGATCTGATGCTGGAGCCGGAAGGTGGCCATGGGAACCCTGTTACCAAACGACGCAATCCTATTGTGTTTGGGCTCATTTGATTTATATTGACAAGTACTTTGATCCTAGAATATTTTTTATGACATGGAGCTGATCTGATGCTGGAGCCGGAAGGTGGCCATGGGAACCCTGTTACCAAACGACGCAATCCTATTGTGTTTAGGCTGATTTGATTTATATTGACAAGTACTTTGATTCTAGAATATTTTTTATGACATGGAGCTGATCTGATGCTGGAGCCGGAAGGTGGCCATGGGAACCCTGTTACCAAACGACGCAATCCTATTGTGTTTAGGCTGATTTGATTTATATTGACAAGTACTTTGATTCTAGAATATTTTTTTATGACATGGAGCTGATCTGATGCTGGAACCGGAAGGTGGCCATGGGAACCCTGTTACCAAACGACGCAATCCTATTGTGTTTGGGCTCATTTGATTTATATTGACAAGTACTTTGATCCTAGAATATTTTTTATGACATGGAGCTGATCTGATGCTGGAGCCTGAAGCTGGCCATGGGAACCCTGTTACCAAACGACGCAATCCTATTGTGTTTGGGCTCATTTGATTTATATTGACAAGTACTTTGATCCTAGAATATTTTTTATGACATGGAGCTGATCTGATGCTGCAGCCTGAAGCTGGCCATGGGAACCCTGTTACCACACGACACAATCCTATTGTGCTTGGGCTCATTTGATTTATATTGACAAGTACTTTGATCCTAGAATATTTTTTATGACATGGAGCTGATCTGATGCTGGAGCCGGAAGGTGGCCATGGGAACTCTGTTACCAAACGACGCAATCCTATCGTGTTTGGTCTCATTTGATTCGTCTTCACAAGCACTCTGATTCTAGATTAGATTTTTTGTCCAGGCCCCCGATGCTCGCGCTATCGAGATCATCTCCCCAGTCAAGATATCTGTTTTGATACCGCCTAAATCCGTCGAAAATTATCTCGATTTATATTTATTATGATCGAAAACGGGTCGAGATATCTCGGTTGGTCGAAAGGCTAGTCGTAAGAATAGCTTTTTCTTGTTTTTGATAGAGATTTCGGTATCTCAAAATCGATATTTCGACCATGGACATGATCTCGCTAGCGCCAGAATTGTCTCGCTGTAATGATAAAGACTAAAAAGTTAAAAATAAATTAAAAGTAAAAAAACATTTTAAACAAAGCTTTTATTTAATGCCCTAAAAAGAAGTAAATAAAATTTCGATTCAATCAAATGCGTTATTTTATTAAATTACACAATTAATACGATATAAAAGCTTGTTGCGGGATTTATCTCCAAGTCTGTGCAAATAGTCCCTACCACCTGATTAAGTCTACACAAGTAAATCTCGCAACAAGCTTTGTTATAGTATTAATTGTGTAATTTAATAAAATAACGCATTTGATTGAATCGAAATTTTATTTTCTTCTTTTTAGGGCATTAAATAAAAGCTTTGTTTAAAATGTTTTTTTACTTTTAATTTTTTCAAACGAACACGTCCTCTCGTTCTGACTAACAATCTGACTGAAACTAGGACTGCCCTAGCATATATTGTTCTGTCCTCGCTTGGCTGTGCTGGAAGAAATCTCTTATTAGCTAATGAGATACAGCCTTGCACTAGTACGGAGACTACTGCACTACTCACTAAAATAACTCACTTACCTCTGTTCTTATATTATGCACATGCTTTGAGTTAATTTTATTTGAAAATGAAAATGCTACTTACTTATTTCTATTTTCTTTTTCTTACATAGGTACATTTTTTTTTCAAGCTTTCCTCCCACATTCAGTTTTGAACAAATCAACTTAAACAAGCTTTGATTAAAACTTGTATGGTTTCAGAACGAGAACTTGCGTAGTATGTGTATTGTGTTCTGCGCTGAAACTTGATACGAATTAGTAAACTTTTGCAGAACAAACTATGCAGCAACCCAGCGAGTACGCTAATAGAATTTATGACTAGCTTTCGCTCATGGCTTCATATCAATAATGCGTAAATTATTTTTTAGCGTTGTATTTATAGGTCGACAATAAGGCGTGGTATAATTATGTTTCGCAATTTCGTAATTTCTTTATTTTATCACACAAGATGTTCTACACATACCTGCCTGCTTAAAATGCATTCTGTATACCCTAGGTTTAGAACGTTCGAATAACGCACACACAGACAGACAGACACGCGCACCGCCAGGTTATTATTATTATTACTTATTTATTTAATTACGCAATAATTTTAACTTGGTAAGGTACATCAGAACACCACTTAAACCACTGGGTTTTGTGTGTGGTGTGATCTACAAAGGATCTACTCATTAAGTATCTAATTTATAACATTATTTAAATATTCAATTCAGATAGTTAGCCCATTAAGCAATGTCCCTATCGAGGGGCACAGGCATTTACCCAGATACAAGTAACGTCCAATTTTAATATCCTATTTAAAACCATGATTGTTACATTACTGTAGTTAGATTTGACCGTTGCACTATGAAACTTATGTCAAAGACCCTATCTATCTGCAGATAGAGGATAGATATGGGTTGTTGAAAACGGCCGTAAGATTGAGCCTTCCATTTTATAAGATAAGTCATTTATCTTATAGTTACATGATCAGCACCGGATGATGGGAACCACATCTCCGGGGTGAGAAACGAGCGTGGATCCACTAGACCCCGCATCCCTCTAAAATACTACTACTACTACTACCTTTTAATATCATACGGCGTAATCACTAACTTTGACAAGTCCATATAAATGTGTATAGAATTGTCAAAGTTTACACGTATTTAGTGGTAACTTGCATTCAAGCTGGTGCTTGTACGAACTTAAACATGTAAGTTACAGTTATCTGGTTTAGTCGGTAGATCATAATTTCACATTATACGACTAGTTGCTGAACTAACTTGGTGTTTGTAACAGCCATTATTCGTGAGTTCGGAGCGTCTCGCGGTCGCGTATAGCCAAACTGCTACTTGCTAACTTTCCCGGGGCGAGGCGAGGCGAGGTGGGGTTCAGAAATGGCCTGGAGACGAGTATGGTTGGAATAGCGAACGAGAAAATGGAGTTGAATTTACAAGTTTTTTGTTGTTGTAGAAACAGCAGTTAGCAATAAAAAAATTAGAAGAATTGTATGGAGATAAATACAGCATATTCATCATAACCATAATACACATAATCATTTATTAATTGCAAACATCAAACATCAAAACTATAACAACATAGTTTTGATCACTCACCGAGCGAGCGAAGCGTCTCCGTTTCAGGATTGGGCAAAAATGCTTTCGTAGGTCCGTCTGTTTGTCCGGTTGTTCTCCTCTACAGCTGGCATTTCTCAACCAATTCACGTGAATTTTGTGAGCAGATTGGACAAATAATAATAATTGATTCGTTTTTTTTTTCAAAATGGCGGAGATATGGGGCTTTAAAATATTAAAAAATCGCTACAACCCAAACGGCTCGACGGATATTAAAAATGAGGTGTCGTTGGGCTTGTGAAGTCCGTGAGAGTGACACAAACTATATAATTTTAGTAAAAAGTCAATAGGTTGTATTTTAGATGGCAAAATGTAGTTTACAAAGTTATTGGTGCGGCTACTTTCATACTGCATGTACGTGACCAGGTACATTCATAAGTATAAGTGTTAGTGAAAGTAAATGCAGTCGGGTTATTTGTGTTTTTAATAATACCATCTGTTCATCGGATAAACTTCAAGTACGATGTGAGCGGTGAGGGGATGAAAAATATTGGAAAGAATACTCTAATTCCCGGTGTCGCCCGCGAGGTCTACAGCTCACAGAGCCACTAGTCTTTAGTGGGCCTAAGTGCCTCTGCCAACGTTTATGGGAATATTCATGATGCTATGTTATTTTTTATCTTGCAGGACTGTAGTTCACTAGGTAAATATCAGATACCCCCAAAATAAACAGTATCAGCAAAATCATACAATATCCTACAAATAAACACAAATTATCCCTTCCAATACCAAGAACCAATTAAAACTAGACACTTACCACTCAACCCCGCACTCACAGAAGCCTTAAACATATTCAATTACGCTCTCATTCCGAACTGAAAGCGAACTCATACCTCAGCGACGCTTCAAGCGTTTCATCAAGTAATTGAGAAGTGGCACAAAGACCGGCCCGAGTTCCAAATTTAAATCCCGCAAACGGACCTTAGAAACAAACAAATCGCCCCCCTCACCTCCTTGCCCCCTCCCCTCTTGCCCCCCGGGACAGCGATGGCTGCCTCCTCTAACCGCATCTTACCGGCCCCGATTCCTACTTCCTTTCCATTACACATCCAGGGCTGACTAAACATAATCGCCAAACTTCCTTACGACTCAACCCTTCCGCCTAACGGCTCGGGCTGACCTGCGTTCTAATAAACGCCCTATCCTGAAACATTAAGCCGTTATTTCGCTCGGTACTCTTCGAAACCACCGCGGTGTGAGTTCAAAGAAATGTCTACCCTACTCCCTGGTTAGTGAAGTCGGTGTTCGGTTGGACAGGCGGAGAATTTCCAATTTTCCTAGCACGACTGCCGAAGCGTTCGAGTTAAGAACAGCGCCGTACAAGTTTCGCTGTTGACTGGGAGCGTTTCAGAGGCGGCCAGCTTCAAACTTGTTTGCGGGGGTGTAGCGCTGGAGTTTCTTACACAAAAGATGGGGGCGCGAGGGGGGTACCAGGGTACAGGGGCGGAGGGGGGGGGGGGGGTGATAAATGTTTGAATATTAATATTCGGGTCGGTGATATAGTGCTATAGTTTTATGATCTTAGTTGGGTCGTATTGTAAATCTGCTTTTCCGGTAGAGTGCTCGGACGCTGGTGTCGTGTTTTGTCGCTGTTTTAGTGGTGTGTGTGTGTTTAGTACCTATGTTTTAAGATGACGAGAATGACTGAATCGATCTACTGGAATTTCGTAATGAAAAGTCATTGGCTTAGACCATACATTAATCCAATACACAAATCAGGATGATACTCTCCATTCCATATATTCCGACCATTAAACCAGCTTCTTGTCTTACCCAGGGCCTGCCAACCGTTTGGCGCAGTGCTCATAAAGTGCGCTTTTGGCGCCGCCGCCACTAAGATTTTATGGAGCCGCGTCTCCAGCCAGCGACAAATCGTCCGAGTGAACAACTCCGCCATAAACTAGCGCCTCTGTCGTAGTAAACTCGGTCAGGACTTGCCAACATTTTTGTGCAAGTTACAACAGTATTTTACTTTCTAAGTAGGGTGATTCAAGCGTCTTCGCTTATCTGTTTGTTATGTATCTTGACATAGCTGATAGATATAGATATATAAATATCAATCTGCGGTAATTACGTCACATTATTGGCATATTTATTATGGTTATTATGTCCGTTTTCTTGATACTAATGAACAGTATTATTAAACGAGTTTTTCAGAAAACCAAAACATAATTTAAATATTTTCAGGCATTTATTGTATACCCGGATAAAGATAGCCAAAAAAATAAACATTTAGTAACGTACATTACCCAAAATTACATCAAATATTGATAAAACCAAAAACATAGCCAAAAGTTGCCTACCGCTGTTATTGATCGCAAACTCGAGGGAAGACTAGAGCTTCCTAGGCCACGATTAAGTCTAATTGCTTTTCAAATTTATACCAGAGCGTCGCAACCCCTGTTATCAACTGCTTGTAATAATTATTATAAAGATTATACGTTTACCAGATTGATGTTAGTCGTAGGATATACAATTACATTTTCTTGGTTTCTGAAACAAGCGTCTCTGGTTTGAATCCCAGCTGAAAAACCCCAGGGCTTGGATGAAGATATGTTTATGATATCGCTGTTTCTGGTTCCCAACACAGACCCTATGTTAATCCTTTGAACGTCACCGTTGGTTCCCGCGCTCTGTCCTCTTGTGTCAAACTGACCCTGTGCCCTGATCATGACCTCGTATGACCGGGTTGACTGTTGTTGGGTTTTTAACCGACTTCAAAAAAGGAGAGATTCTTAATGCGATAGCTACGTTTATGTAACATTGTCGGAAATGCAAAATATTCACACATGTCAATCGTGTTATGGTTTAGTGAATGTGAATTTATGGAAGCAATAAACGTAATTTGTACTTGAACTAGTGCTCCAAAAATAATAACATATGTGAATATTTTGCGTTTTCGACAATATTACCTGGAAAGGAAATCTATTAAACTCATGTCTTACCCATTTCAGCCTTTCACGTGCCGCCATTTTGAATTAATCTTAGATTTATCTCGGAATATATTTGTGTGTTATTTATTATTATGCAAGATATAAACAGCTTTATTCACTATGCCATGCCGTATATTCTGCATTACCTAGTTAAAGCACAGAAACTATAATATTATCTATACTAATAGTTAAAGTAAGAAATAAATATATTTTTCCACTTTAACGGTCTCAGCCATGTAATTTGCGAATTACTAGGTTAATATTCATATGGTATTCATATTCTTTATTACACAGAAACATAAAAAAAATACAATACAGTTAATCTGCATTCTAACTTATTTGCGCACTCTTACGGTAACTTCAACATGTCTTAACAGACATTTGACCACTCATTCGGAAACTGGATGTAACTCATTCCAACAGTTTTTTTACCCCTACAGTCCCAAAGTCCAGTTAATCGTCCCACGACCCTGAGGTCATCTTGAGACGTTCTCACGTGACGCAGCATCCGCAGACAAAGGGTTAAATCGTGGAACCAGTTCTTCATTTATTGAAAAGAGAGATTTTTGAAATTTCAAAGTATCGGAGTAAGTTAAAACTTGTATCGGGTTGTAAGTTAAAACTTGTTTTAAAATTATTTTAGTCGACTCGAGAATAATTTACAACAATACACCATAATATATAAACCGCTCTCAAATCTGATAGAGAACTTGAAAATATAAGGAGCATTTTGATTACCGAATCCTCCTAAAAACACCCTCACAGCATAACATACTTACACATGTACAATACCTACAAGTAATCAGTTTACAACAAGTAATTTATCAATCTCACTCTAATAACCCGAAACAACTATATATACGTGGTGTACAATACGTGTATAACTAATGTAGAGGTATATTATGGGGGTGGTATGATAAGACACAAAGGGGTAGCGGGGGTGAGGCAGCGGGGGGAGGGACGGGCGGGCGGGACGTGAAGACACAGCTTTGAAGACGCTGTATCCATCTAGAGCTGCACCACCCGAGGCAAACTTATATTTAGCTCTGAAATTGCCGAGAGAACTTAATCATTAGCGAGCTGTAATTGAATCCGTTTCATGAACCGTAGATAACAAAAATCGGTTAAGTGCGGGTCGGTATCGCACACGAAGGGTACCGTACCATCGCACAACAAATCAAAAGCACTCCAACCAATAAAAAAAAAATACGCGTGTAGCACCGTACACGTGTTAGAAGTAAAACTTCTGTAGCTAGATCATTAAGTGGTACCTATACTATACACCTATACCTACCTATACTAAAAGAGATTTAAATTTCCAATTTTGAGATCCAATCTCTGCTTCAAGTTACTTTTATGTTTCAGACGTCCGATTATTTGAAATTATTTTATACTTGTACTTACTTTTAATACGTCATGTCATTTATTTCCCACCATTCCTTATCTACAATTTGTTGCGCTCGTGGTGATATACTTAACTCATTCAATGTGTCACTACTATTTGCATCTCGCTCAGATTATATACCATCTGACGTCACGTCTTTAAGCCGTCTCGCTCAAATGTATGCATTGCTTTGCTTGTCTCTGTGCCTGGGCTTTAATTGATAGAGTACGTATTTTCAACTATTCCAAGTTAATGTGTACCTGCGGGGCTACCATAAGGCTTGCCACTCACCTCAGTCGCGCAGATAAATGACAAAGAAGATGGCTAAATCAATATATGGACGACTGCCCCAGACATGTACAAAGACTTCTCAACAGCCAATAGCATTTAAATATTCATTCATAAATTTAATTTACTGCGTCTCTATTTAGTTTGTAGAACTTGAAGAAGAAAAAAAATTAAATATAGGTAAATAAGAGTTGTTACTCAATACTCCGTGATTCCAATATGATTCCGTGACCTTTGCCGTCGCTAGAAATAAGCACCATTTTGCAATAACATGCAACATAACGCCATCTAGCCACTCCTCTGGAAACCTCCTGTTTTCAACAGTTTTGCTAGTTGGCAATTATGTTGCATGTTATTTTTAACGATGGCAAAAGTCACTAATCAATGGCGGAATCATAGAGTATGAAGTGAAAACTCTTAATTATTTAATCATTTCCTTCAAGTTCTACAAACTAACTAAAGACGCAGTAATTTATGAGAGAATATTTAAATGCTATTAATTGGCTGTTGAGAAGTCTTTGTACATGTCTGGGGCAGTCATTTTGCCAAATTGCCAACTGCTTTCGCGTCTCAATGATGTTTCTCCATAAAATAGCGCGCATTCATTATGATATGACATTAAATTGTGACAAAATGCGTGGCTGGGGTGACTGGCGTGCCTTATGCTACCCCCGCTAACCTATACATACCTACTTTGCTAGGATTTTTTAGGGTTACTTCATCGCGAAGCGATGACGTAACTCTTATTTAATTTTATTCTTGACATTTCCTTAGTCCGCCATACGACATACCTCGATTTTGATATTTTACTTCAATATCATTGACTGGCATGAAGCATTAACTTTAAAATTACAAAAGCTTATTAAAATCAAAATCGTATAATTTCAACAGTTATAACAACAATTCAACTTTAAAATAGATATGTATTACAAAAATTACATACAAACAAATAAGCGAAACAATAAGCCATTAAACTTATGGCTCTGTAAGCTGTAGACCTCGCTTTGGCCGTTTACTACAGATAAACATTAAATAGGTAGGTATAACACGTACTTAGTAGCTAAACTGCTAATTTGTGACTTGAACTGCACTATATAATAAAAAGTGGCTTTAGAACAGTTCTAGGTACCTACTTATTGTTTTCAAGAAGTCTTAATGCAGCCATCCATCACATCGGAATTTGTTTGAAAACTAAATATCACATTTGGATGATTCTAAGTGACTTTATGCGATTACTAGCTGCCCGTTGCGCGACTACGCAGCGCGTTTTAGGTACCTATTCCATAGTTACCGGCTACAAAACGATTCGTTCATCATTTTAGAAATCCATATCGACCCGTGTGACATTGATTAAACTCTTTTCTTACAAACTGTATGGATCGCATCGCACAACTGTCAAACATAAGTTCCGGTTCCAACAAAGAGGTTGAACGAAGTAGTTTTTGGTCACGTCACTGGTTTTGGCCATACCGGAAATCAAGAACTCGTGGAAGAATGCTTAAAATAATTTTTATTTGTTAACGTTTCATCAGGTTTTTCTCTCACTAATTAACATTCTTTATTTTACGAATGTATTATTATCTTATCTGATTAGTTAAAAACCGTATTGAAAATAGTTGCGGTTTTAAAAGTCTTCAGCCGACCCTGACGTCACCGATTCCAATTTCCGTTACATTTCTTAGCCACTCGTGATAGCACCCGGCTAGTAACAATTGAAAAGCAAATATATGAATAACCCACAGTTGAGAGGTTAAATAAATTTTACCCCCGTGCCCCAAGAAGTTTTACTTCAAAAATAAACAAAAAGAAAATTTAAAAAGTTTAAACCATGTGGGTTGACGCGAAATATGCTATCATATTTAAATGTGTAGTATGTGTCTATGACATGGTTGCTATGACAATAAATAAACAGTTTCAGTCAAGATCTCCATTTTGAAATGCGTAAGTGTATCTAAACACGTCTCTTGTATCGGGGCCCCTTTAATTTGCAATATCTCTCGTATTTCAGTATTTGTGGTTGGTGCGGCAACAGATATACACATTCTGTGAAAATTTCAGCTTTCTAGCTATTACGGTTCGTGCAGACGGACCCGGTGACAGACAGGACGGACGGACGGACGGACGGACGGACAGCGAAGTCTCAGTAATAGGGTCCCGTTTGGCACCCTTCGGGTACGGTACCCTAAAAATCATAGTACCTATCTGTCGTGTCGTCACTGTATCTCATCGGTTGTACTTACAGCTCGCTATGAGTATCCGGCAGTATTCCTTGTATGGGAAGTAACGCGGTGTTACCAGTTGAGGACTCGTCTGTCTATATTTCATACATAGCAGATGGCAAGAATATGGTTTTTGAACTGTCAAAGGTCCCTTGCTTCCCTGGTCCATCTCCACAGTCGAGATATCGGTTTTGATACCGCCTAAATCCATCGAAAACGATCTCGATTTATATTTATTTTGATCGAAAACGGGTCGAGATATGTCGGTTGCTCGAAAGGCTAGTCGTAAAAATAGCTTTTTCTTGTTTTGATAGAGATTTCGGTATCTCAAAATCGATATTTCCACCATGGACATGATCTCGCTAGCGCCAGAATTGTCCCCCGGCATGGAAAAAGTCGAACTGCCGACTTTAAACAATAGTGTATTTGTTTTTAGAGTACATATTTCTTGCCCAACAGTGGCTATATGATATCTGAGTGAGTTTATTTTCCTTCAAAAAGGTGGTGATCCCCGCTCCATACAGATCCCGTAGCGCGGTCCGTTCGGGCGGCCAGCGACTTTCGCAAGGGTGAAAGCAGTTTGAAAGTCGGGCTCCGTATTGATCGAGTGTCTTGCCCCTCCCCCGGCCCCGCCCGCGCCCCGCGCCGCCCCCGCGGGGAAGAAGCGCCTAATTCTGATGGGGCAAGTGATTTGGCGTGACGTCACGTAAAGGGATAATGTTGGGTGTGGGGGGGTGGGAACTTTTGAGAGGTTTCTAGGTGTTTTGTTAGATTTTGGCCTTTTCTTGGGAATGTGATAAGAAGATGGTTTAGTGGTTACACGTTCGCCATTCGCGTTGGAGATGCGGCTTTGAAATCCGGTGCTGAACATGTATTAATGAGAAAAGTAATTAATTTATAAGGAAAATTGCATATAATCTTTAATATCTCCCGAGTTTCGGCCCAACCACTCTTTGCCTTCGCTATTTGGACAGTATACAACTTTTTCCCGAGTCCAACACGAAGTTTAAAGGAAAGAAATGTTTTTTAATAATATATTTTTTCTGGATTTAGGAAGTTTCTCCTTTAGCCGGAATTTTTCTTCAAAGATTGGGACTATACCATCCCCTCAAAGTAGATATAAGCGCAGGGTGCTCATCCCATACAAATTAGAATTAGTAATCCTTCGTAAATAAATAAAAAAATACGCGTGTAGCACCGTACACGTGTTATAAGTAAAACTTCTGTAGCTAGATCATTAAGTGGTACCTATACTATACACCTATACCTACCTATACTAAAAGAGATTTAAATTTCCAATTTTGAGATCCAATCTCTGCTTCAAGTTACTTTTAAGTTTCAGACGTCCGATTATTTGAAATTATTTTATACTTGTACTTACTTTTAATACGTCATGTCATTTATTTCCCACCATTCCTTATCTACAATTTGTCGCGCTCGTGGTGATATACTTAACTCATTCAATAGTGTCACTACTATTTGCATCTCGCTCAGATTATATACCATCTGACGTCACGTCTTTAAGCCGTCTCGCTCAAATGTATGCATTGCTTTGCTTGTCTCTGTGCCCAGTCCCTTTATTTAATTGATCGAGTACGTATTTTCAACTATTCCAAGTTAATGTGTACCTGCGGGGCTACCATAAGGCTTGCCACTCACCTCAGTCGCGCAGATAAATGACAAAGAAGATGGCTAAATCAATATATGGACGACTGCCCCAGACATGTACAAAGACGTCTCAACAGCCAATAGCATTTAAATATTCATTCATAAATTTAATTTACTGCGTCTGTATTTAGTTTGTAGAACTTGAAGAAAATTTTTATTAAATATAGGTAAATAAGAGTTGTTACTCAATACTCCGTGATTCCAATATGATTCCGTGACCTTTGCCGTCGCTAGAAATAAGCACCATTTTGCAATAACATGCAACATAACGCCATCTAGCCACTCCTCTGGAAACCTCCTGTTTTCAACAGTTTTGCTAGTTGGCAATTATGTTGCATGTTATTTTTAACGATGGCAAAAGTCACTAATCAATGGCGGAATCATAGAGTATGAAGTGACAACTCATAATTATTTAATCATTTCCTTCAAGTTCTACAAACTAACTAAAGACGCGGTAATTTATGAGAGAATATTTAAATGCTATTAATTGGCTGTTGAGAAGTCTTTGTACATGTCTGGGGCAGTCATTTTGCCAAATTGCCAACTCCTTTCGCGTCTCAATGATGTTTCTCCATAAAATAGCGCGCATTCATTATGATATGACATTAAATTGTGACAAAATGCGTGGCTGGGGTGACTGGCGTGCCTTATGCTACCCCCGCTAACCTATACATACCTACTTTGCTAGGATTTTTTAGGGTTACTTCATCGCGAAGCGATGACGTAACTCTTATTTAATTTTATTCTTGACATTTCCTTAGTCCGCCATATGACATACCTCGATTTTTATATTTTACTTCAACATTATTGACTGGCATGAAGCATTAACTTTAAAATTACAAAAGCTTATTAAAATCAAAATCGTATAATTTCAACAGTTATAACAACAATTCAACTTTAAAATATGTATTACAAAAATTACACACAAACAAATAAGCGAAACAATAAGCCATTAAACTTATGGCTCTGTAAACTGTAGACCTCGCTTTGGCCGTTTACTACAGATAAACATTAAATAGGTAGGTATAACACGTACTTAGTAGCTAAACTGCTAATTTGTGACTTGAACTGCACTATATAATAAAAAGTGGCTTTAGAACAGTTCTAGGTACCTACTTATTGTTTGCAAGAAGTCTTAATGCAGCCATCCATCACATCGGAATTTGCTTGAAAACTAAATATCACATTTGGATGATTCTAAGTGACTTTATGCGATTACTAGCTGCCCGTTGCGCGACTACGCAGCGCGTTTTAGGTACCTATTCCATAGTTACCGGCCACAAAACGATTCGTTCATCATTTTAGAAATCCATATCGACCCGTATGTGACATTGATGAAACTCTTTTCTTACAAACTGTATGGATCGCATCGCACAGCTGTCAAACATAAGTTCCGGTTCCAACAAAGAGGTTGAACGAAGTAGTTTTTGGTCACGTCACTGGTTTTGTTTGCCAGTGTTTGCCCCAGCCAGCGGCGGCGGCGCCATCTTGGCCATACCGGAAATCAAGAACTCGTGGAAGAATGCTTAAAATAATTTTTATTTGTTAACGTTTCATCAGGTTTTTCTCTCACTAATTAACATTCTTTATTGTACGAATGTATTATTATCTTATCTGATTAGTTAAAAACCGTATTGAAAATAGTTGCGGTTTTAAAAGTCTTCAGCCGACCCTGACGTCACCGATTCCAATTTCCGTTACATTTCTTAGCCACTCGTGATAGCACCCGGCTAGTAGCAAGTGAAAAGCAAATATATGAATAACCCACAGTTGAGAGGTTAAATAAATTTTACCCCCGTGCCCCAAGAAGTTTTACTTCAAAAAGAGATGGCGTGATGAGTAAGATTTGTACTTTAAACGCCATGGTTTCAAGTGGCCCTAATCTTAGAATAAATCCTATATATCTTAACTAAAGAAGCTTCCGTAGCATCTCAATTTACGACGGTGTCATATTTTGTTCTAGGTGGTCTATCTGTATTAGTATAACATTATAGTATCTGTGGTATAAGTATGTAAAGTCTCACCTGAAGCATCTACCAGTAACTAACCGCGACGACCCTATTATAAAAGTCTCAGATATCACCTGGGTGGCGTCCCTAACGAAATTGGGATGATGTTGTAATGGCGGGCGACTCCCGATCAATGTGATATCAACAAGACGTTTCTCGTGCGGAGTGGCAGTGGCTTTACGCGCCGGGTTAAATTAGTAAATGTAGCCCATCAATGTCCCCATCGAGGGGTACAGGCCTTTACCCGTATACCAGTGAGACTGAGCCATTAGCTGCCACGCTGGCTTAGTGCGGGTTGGTGAAGGGGTGTCGGGCTAGTGGCCAAACCGACTGTCTTAGCCCGGGTCTCTCAAGAGACGGATAAACAGTCAGATTTTGACATTTTCTGTACGTGTGAAATGTCAAAAGCCCCAGATAAACAGACAGATAAACGCTACCTGAGGAATGAAATGATTGAGTATTGTATTCGTATTCGTATTCGTATATATTTATTGCACATATCAGAAAAAAACACAAACAATACAGAAAAGGCATGAACAAAGGCAAGCTTATCTCTAAAAAGAGATTTCTTCCAGCAAACCCAGGATGGTATTGAGTATATTATAGTATACAACTTAGTTTTATTGACTGGATTAGAATATATCGTTATTTTTTTATTTTTTTTTGCTGTAATTGCCATCCATAGGAACACATATACCAACTGACATAAACACACATACACACACACCCTTTCACAACCTCTCAAACACACGCCTACACTGCACATATTACTGGTACATGTACGTACACTGTACCTCACCTTTAGACACATAGATTATTACTGTTTTTAGAATTTACTGTCTCTTCGAATGTACTCTCACCTGTCCTTATTTGACTATTTACATAGTGAAATCCTTAATTGGCCTAGTTATTTAATCTATATTCTTGTTTAACTTTTATGTACGGCTGTGGATTTTTGTTCAATAAATAAAATAAAATAATAAATAAATAAAATAAAATATTGAAAGAACGGCACCGAGTTAAAGTATATAATAACATTATTTTTGGTGTGACACAGTGCAACACATTACCCGGTTTGATGTGAAGCCAAACAGATTAAGGCCCTATTACAAATAGTCACAATAAGCCCTATTGAACAGATTAATTATTTATATGTAAAATGACAGAAGCATCTGTCACATAAAGTTTATCGAGACCGCTTACCGCTTGCCAATAAGCCATAAACCCGGGAGCTCCTTGAACATCCAGGCCTCGTACTCCAACTTGTGGAGGAGTTGGGTTGGCTGAGATAAGAGAGTGGGAGAAGGGGACATGCACAAAGGCCCCGCACATGTGGGCCACGTGCAGGCACTTCAACCCCCTTACAGAAGAACAGAAGAACAGAAGCCATAAACCTGCAACTAAACAACTTGCTCAAATAAATGAAGCGCGGCAACGATTGACCGGTCCATACAAATATAATAACATAACATAGCGTCAAGCCTTTGCCCATAATACGGGTTGTCCTAGCAGAGGCACGAAAGTGTCCACTTTTAGCCTACAATATTTTTATAAATGTTTTTCTACTCCTGTAGCGCTGGAAAACCCGCATCACTTAGGAATCGCCCACCGAAGCCATCGATACTTGAGACCGCTCTCGACTTACCCGCCACTTGCGCGTGATTAATGTGTGTGTGTGCCAGATAATGTGTGTACACTACACATGATGTGTGTACACAAATGTATAATCATAGGAAAGGCGTCGGAATATTCTCGGCATGCGTTCGTAGTGGGGCAATGGCAGGTGTCATATTCTTAATCACATTCATTTATTAGTTCAAATACAAGAAACTCTATTACAGACCTACCAAGTGATCTGTGAAATGACAGAATGCAGAACTACGACCGCCATGTTTGAAACGCAATTCTATGCTCGGAAGCCATTAAATGTGGCAATACTAGACAGTTATTAGCGGCACCCGTCATTTCACAGTTAAGATGGCAGGAGGCTGATTCCCGCCATTAGAATTGAATGCGTTTTGACAAATGGGAGGTCCTTCGCTTTCAAATATGAAGGACCTCCCATTTGTCGAACTTGACAAATTTGCTATAGAGACGAGAATCGGCTTCGGTCTGTAAGCAGCGGACGGTTCGCGCTATTGTCAATATGGCGGCCATATTTGACCCATTTGACCATACATTTGACAATCTTGACAACTGACCCGCCACAGCCCCGCCACAGCCCCACCACACGGACGTGCAGCGGGGCGGGTGTCAAATACAAGAATAGTAGACTGTGTTTTTTTTTTTCAAATCGGCTTCCTTTATCGTGTCAACGGCATTTTGTAAGCCATTTAGGCAACATGACTTTTCGATGAAAAAAGCCTGCTGAATTCGGTTTTGAATGTTGCCAAGCCGAATTTTGATCCCTCCCCCCCCCTTTCCCCACCTTTTTTCCTGGAAATATGTCCCTAACCGCGGTTTTAACTATTTTAAACAAAAAGTATTGCAGTTAGTAATAAAGTGCTAAAATAGTTTCTATGAAATTTTCTATAAGATGGTAGGTATATAAACTTTTGTGGAAGAATTTATGGTTTATTATGAGCAATATCTTCCTGAACTTCATCATTTTTTATAAGCGTAGCGTAGCGTCCTACAACGCTTGATTGCGCGTTTCCGAGGCTGGGTAAGTCTGAGAGAAATCTTGAAATATGAACTCCACGCCGTCTTCTTGGTTTTTTTTAACCTGGATGGATCGCTAAAAAGCGGGAACTACAGTCTTTTCGTGATAAGAATGCAGTGAGTTTTAAATTTAAATCTGTTAACACACACTCACAGGACAGGACATGACCGTCGCGTCGCGTTCGAAAGTTTGCCTTAAATTGGTCACTGTGAACTTGGCTTGATTATTGGAAACGATTTGACTGGTTACGGGGCGTGGCTAGGCCGCCGGACAGTGATGACTGTTCTGCATTCTTATCACGAATAGACTACAGACTTATATCTTTAGGCTAATCACCAGAATAGTGGAAAGTCCGCAAGTTCTTGAACCACATGTGGATGCTCACGTCATTATTGATGGACAGGCGCTGGTCATGGCTATCGGGAAACCAAAATATGCCCATAGTTTCGGAGACTTGGCCTCTGCAGTGTGCATACGCTTATTCGTGTATTTGTCCACTTCCGGTTCCCGGACGGACTTCTGGTTATCAGAATTGAGTTCAGCGGCCCCTAAAACCTATGCCAGGACACCTCACACGCCCCTATCGACCAGAGTTGAGTTTAGAATACGGTGTTGAAACTCCGTTAGGCTGCTATCTTAAATTTTGGCAAAATTCGGCTTGGCAACATTCAGAATCGAATTCAGCTGGCTTTTTTACTTCAGAAAAAGTCACGTTGCCAAAATGGTTCATGAAATGACGTTGAACTTGAAAATGTAAATATAAATCACCAGCCTATAGAGTGGTATCAGGATGTGATGATGATGATGATGATGATGAAAGACCAAACAACCAAATTAAACAAACAATATTTTGAAAACAGAAAACATATACTATACTAGCCTATACTAGTCATATACTAGCGTCACATTCCATATCATTAACAGGCAAGGTCGGTCTACTCAAACCCATCAACAGAGCCAAACTAATTCCTTATTCCAACTACGACCCGAATGCCGAAACGAAAATCCTAAACATTTCCTTCAACCATTCCGGGCGGTACAATTTCACACTGGCATAAATAATGGACACCCTACAAAGTGGCAATAAGAAGACCCGGGCAAGTAAAGGGGCTGCGATCGATACTCGGGTGTCCACACTTTAAGGTTCCTTACTGGTCGGCGTTTTCGGTGTTTCACGGTTCGGGGGGTTTCTTCTATCGTTCCTTAGCAGTCCCCCCGTTGCGGTCGCCTCCCGCTCAACTCTGCAACCAGTTTAAGCGGAACTTTGGGAACTTATTCGTGAGGTCGGGTTTCACGTGTTTTAAGTTGGTCTCGGGGAGGGGCGGCGGGTCAGTTGGTTGTGGTAAAGTTAATATCTTGCTCCATTCCTTACGGGGGTGGGGAGGGTCGGGGCGGGTCACTGTGTATGTGTGCGTGGGTTTCTCGCCAACTTTAAGACTGGGGTCGCAATCAGAACTAGTGCTTTTCATTAGAGGAGATGGTTATCGTCGGCGTGTTTTGTTTGATGAGAACTGGGCTCGGGTTATTCTGCTGGGTCTGAGGTAGTTGGGATGGGAAACGTTAGGTAATTGTAGTAGTGTCCTTGGCAGGGGATCGAGAATCGGCCTGCAAGGGTTGTCCCGGGCTTACCGCTATGTTTTGTTAGCTTTGTCTTAGCGGATTTGAATACCAATGACCAACTATAGTTATAGCTACATGCATTTCCACAGGACAATATTTATAGTTACAGTTTCGGTCACGTAAAAAGATACTGAGCAACAGGTATGGGATTTGTATGTAGGGCGCCACTGTAGTAGCCATCGCAAATATATCCCATCCTTGTATTTTTTACGTGACTGTGCACACGAGTCCAAGCTAGGCCTTGTTCTAAGAAACAGTTGAATTTCCAGCGGGTTGATTCTCGCGCATTCGATATAGGATATGTACACCTATATCGAGTGATTTCGGATGGGAATCTGTCAATTTTGGTCTCGATATCCGTATATCGAAGGCGCGAGAATCGACCCGCTGGTCACCAATTGTGTAAAATTTAATTATACTTGAACCGTGCTTGTTGGTTCATTCGGGGTTTATAGCAGAGATTAATCTGTACACCAGCTACCAAAAGGAAATCGCCTCTATTCAGTTATTCAGGAAAGAAAATTCCACTTGAAATGCTTTTTTTATCTAGCTACTTATCTTCCCAGCGTAAGCTGAAGCAATTTAAAATCTTTTCTAAAAAAATAATTTCCCAACTCATTAGGATGCTAGCCGCACGCTCACTCCTTCACGATCTCTGATAAAAGGCCTCAATTAAAGAATGGGACAGCGCTCTACATTCGGACACTTTCTAGACGTGAAAAAAAGAGAAAAAAGAGAACCCTTGTTTTTTTAAATTTTTGCTATTCTACAAGTGAAGTCGGACGTTTTTCATTAAAAAAGAGAACGTCTAGTCGTCTAGTCTAGATTTAAGTAGCTGGCTTAAGCTGCACGGTCTTGTTTGATAAATGGAGTTATGAATGTGTGGGAATGTAAAGAAATCTTGGCAGTTTTATAAAGAAAGTAAGTAAGTAAGTAAGTAAGTAAGTAAGTAAGTAAGTAAGTAAGTAAGTAAGTAAGTAAGTAAGTAAGTAAGTAAGTAAGTAAGTAAGTAAGTAAGTAAGTAAGAAGTAAGTAAGTTTATCCATGTAGGCACAATACATTTATACACTTTGTGGGTATAGCGTCCCATACTAGAAAAATCCGTATCACGGGACACAGCTTAAGGCTACATCGTGCCTAATTAAGTAGTATTCTAATCGAACATGCAAGAGATTAAGTTAAACATTGAATAAAAAATAAAAGAATAAAATAATGATACAATTTTGTCGCACTTTGATATCTAAGTAATTGCCTAAAGAAGATTCTCAACAGACAATAATAACATTGTTACTTTACTATTTCTGTGGGCTAGCTGATAGATAGATATGTAGATAGATTACAGATAGATAGATAGAAGATGCACTTTATTCACTGTTACAATACACGTTTATAATAACAGAAAAACAATTAATTCAGCAGCAGCAGTAAACATATAATTGAAACAAAAAGTAAACTTTAGAAAAAACCGACTTCCACAAACCCTATTTCATTAGATTGAGTTTAATACTAACTGTAACCCCTTATCCCCCGCCCCCCCTTGGGGAATTAATTTTGTCAAATCCTATATCAGTGCTACCCCACGCGACTAAGGAACCCCTGTACAAAGTTTCATGGCTCTAGGTCCACCGGTTTAGGCTATGCGTTGCCTGCCCGTCAGCCACGCATTGTATTTGTACCTAGTATTGAGCAGATCTGGTGGCCATATGTGGTCTTCATCAGCAGTTCCGCATCACAATATTATGCTATGTGCATTTGCACGAGTTATTATGAAAAACACAAAAATCACTATAGGTCTGCCTATAATATTTGAAGAGTTCTCTCGATATCTCCAGGATCCCATCATCAGATCCTGACTTGGTGTCAATGGGACCACCCTTGAGGTATTACCTATACGCCGAAAAAAGATATTTGTTCAAATCGGTTCATAATTGGCGGAGTTATCGCGTAACAAACATAGAAATAAAAAATAAAAAAAACATACGGGTCGAATTGAGAACCTCCTCCTTTTTTTGAAGTCGGTTGACAAAAACATGCAATGCAAACAGAGAAAAGGTTCTGCCAGAGCTGCTAGTTTCCTGTCTTTCAAAAATGTAGTATTGGATAACTGGCTAAAATTGCCACCTCGTGTGGGAAAACCCGTGACGCTTTTATACTATTTCTAATCAGATTCAGATTAAAGCTGGTATACCCAACAATGCAACATAAAACCTCACCTTTATAATAGGAATAGGAATTCATATGTTAAAAACTTAACTACTGGGTACTTTGGTACCTATATCCTATCTATCTTAGTGCAAATTAAATTTAACCGTATTTTCTATCTGTGTCTGTATGTTTATATGTTATTTTGTTTAGCGCTAAGTATCTCCAATGATTTATGTGTGTGAGGGTGTGTGTGTGTGTGTGTGTGTGTGTGTGTGCTTATGCAAATAAATAAATAAATAAATACGAAATACAAATACGAAAAATATCGCTTAGCCGATGTATTGAGTTGAGGAAAAAATAAACGGTCAAGTACGAGTAGGACTCGCGCACCAAGGGTTCCGATCACACTTGGAGACCGTAACACGTGTAATTAGGTTTCCACATAAAAAACTAAAGTATGATGTCATCCATGTAAAAAAAATGATTTTTTTTGTGGAAAGACAGAAATTTGCAGTTTACAGATTTTTCCCCTTACTTGTGCTTTAAGACCTTGCTTTGTGTTAAATTTCATAATTGTTGGCCTACGGAAAATCCATTGCGATTACTATGAAAATCCAACAATTTTACAGCATAAACGGTCGTATACCGTTCGATTGCGTTGATCTTGAACGTTGATTTTTTCACAGCTATATGCGACTGCAGACCCTATCAAGTGATATGAATTTCAGGTTGATACGAACGCGTGGAGTTCTTGATATAAAAGGTCTTGACACACAGACGGACAGACGGACAAACGGACAGACGGACGGACAGACAAAAAAGTGATTCTATAAGGGTTCCTTTTTTTTCCTTTTAAGGCAAAACTGCATGGTCTTTACCATCTCAGCGCACAGAAATCCAAAGAGGGGCGATGGGCTGAGTCAGTACGTCTCTCCTCGGTGTATTTCCTTAGACTTAAGTAGAAATACATAACATTGTATTTTTAAGGCTCTGATATTTTAAAAGAGGTAAGGGGGAGGTTCTTGCCCTTCTTTGCTCCATCCCTAAGCCCACAACTTCCGAACGGGCGGTAGTATACAAAAATATTAATATTATATTGACGTTGACTAAGTAATATGTATGATTTTATGGTCAATAAAAATTTTGAACTTGAACTTGAACTTGATCGGAACACTAAAAAATTATTTTCATCACATCTATTCAAAAAGATCTACTTTAATCCCGGCAAACAGGGACTAAAGTAGGTCATTTAGTCCCTAGGGACTAAAAGTAACTTTTTAATTTTGTTGCCAGTACAAAGGAAAAAAATGCTGTCACTAATCAGTTTCACTACCACTCAGGCTGACATACCCAATTAAAAGAGAGATCGATTCTAAACGCAGCCAATAAAAAAAAAAGTTTGTACTAAAATGCGTACTCGACACAGATTAGATAATCCGATCGACCGAATCGATTGACACCGATTGGTGACAACAGAGAAACAACCTTACAGAATTGATATCGAAACACGGACCAAATAATTTAAAAAGTTGTGAAAAATTTGTAAACAAAGCGCGCCAAATCTGAATGCTGTAATTATTTCAATTTCGTTTGCGGATATGAGTAAAGAATATGAGTGAAAGTGAGTGTCTAACTCCAGATGATAACAACAAACGCTAATGACAAATACAAGATCTATTACCAATAAAATCACGAGGAATATAGTTATGTAAAAACTAGTGGTTATCTGAAAATGCTTTTTGAACCAATTTTCAAGATTTAGCCAATACTAAACAAGCTTTAACTATGTGGAGGACATATTTGTAATTCGTAATTTCTTTATTGTACTAAGACAAGAATGACATACAGAAAACTTATAACACATAACAAGAGATTTCTTCCAACAAACCATTACACACAACCACACAACATATCACGACAATTGTGTACTTAAATAAATATAGGGTCTAACAGAAAGGGGTGTACAAGCCGAAAGAAGGTTGTTAGGGACATCATTTTGAACAACTTTCACAATTGGACCGACTTGATCAGAGCAACTTTATTTTTCACTCCACCATACAGATAAGCTGAGCGCTAGGCCCGAAATGTACTGAGTTAAAAATAAAGTTGCTCTGATCAAGTCGATCCCATAGTGAAAGTTGTTCAGAATGATGTCCCTCATTCCGCTTGTACACCCCTTTCTGTTACACCCTGTATAGGTACATGTATGTTATTTTATTGATTACTTACTACTTTTCTCATAGAGGGTGATGAAAAGTAGAGTGTCCACCTCAGGAGTAAAAACTATTTTTGGCTCGAGTGATGTACTTTGAATCCCTCGCTCCCTCAGGATTCTACTATTGAGTCCCTCGTTACACTCGGGACTCAACTCTAGAATCCCTCGGTCGCTCAGGAGTCAAAAAACACTCTCGCCCTAAAAATAGTACTTTACTCCCTTGGTAAACAATCTACTAATACATTGCTTTCAAATACCTGCCGGGAGGAAAAAAGTACTCCGATCTTTCGATGTTTATTTTATGATCTGCATATCTATTGACATCGGATTAAAACAAGTTGTTTATAGTAATGACTCTAACAACCCTTTTAAATAATTTTCCTCCTATAAAACTATGTAAAACTCTTTAACAAAAGATCTTTCTTGGCGACAAAATAAATAAAGAAAAACTCTCTATTCACAGTTGGAAAAGAGGAGGCGGAGGAAAAATGGAATGGGAAGAATAATAATTTTAACTCAGCCCACGACGAACGGTGGGAGACTTTTTTTTATACGTGTGTTAAAGTAGCGGAAAAAGATTTGCATAAAATTGTCTTCTTATGAAGACGTTGTCGGGACGCTAATGCGACAACGGATGTTTCGTGAATATTTTATTTCGCTTTCAGCCGCAGAAATACATATTCAGACACTTTTGGTAGGCTTTCATAGAACGTTTAAGGTAATTTATAATTAGCCTTAGTCTGGGTAAGTAACACTGCTTTAAGTTCACATCTAGAGGACTTCTAGATTTGTGCTTAGAATTTTACTTTTTATGAAGAAGGTTTACTTTTTATGTTTCGTCAATAATTCGTCATCATTGTCATCACATCAGCCTGTCAGGTCACCCACTGTCGAGTATAAGCCTCCTCATGCATACGCCAATGAACGTGGTCCTCAATTTTTATTTATTATTTATTGATTGATAGAGTTAATATTGCAAAGTTTAAATTTTGATTTCTCTTCCAATGTTTTTCTCTAATAGAACATGCCCTCAAGTTTGCGAAAATACGACTTTATTAAATTGATTAAATCGTCCGACCACTAAAACGGCTATTTCGGACCTCACACTTATCTACCTCATTTAGATGCAAAGACGCGAAAGCCCATTCCTCATTCACACTCAAACAATAGACTGAGGCAGTCCAATAAAGAAATTCCTAATCGTCCTGCAAACATTTCTAGCTCGCAAGGCTCATAGTCATGAAAATCGTCAAGTGCCCCGCGCAAATCGCCGCCGACGACGACGCGGCCTGAATATGAAACAGCAGACCGATTCAGAGACAGATGGTTCTGAAATCGAGTGGGGTTCGACACGGCCGCTATATGAAACAAAGGATTAACTAACCTCGTGACGCCTACATCTTTCTGGTAGTATACAGGATGAAATTAAATTAGCTGACCATATTTTGAGGAATGATAGTACCCATCATTGTGAACAACTTTCCCTATGAAACATATGGTCGCAAATGAAAAACATTTTTTGTCCCCCAGTAAGTAAGTACATTGCCCCGATCAGCTGATTTCAAGTTACTATGGGAGACCCAAAATTTTTTTTCGTTTGCGACCATATATTTCATAGGGAAAGTTGTTCACAATGATGGGTAATCATTCCCCGAAATATGATCAGCTAATTAAATGTCACCCTGTATAGTAATATTTCTACATGGCTTATTTTCATTCAAACGATATGTTAGGTTCTGGTCGGCTAAGGAAAGATTGTTGTTTGTGTGAACGATTTTGATATTGAAAAACATGGTAATATCCCCTCGACAGTCTAAATTGCCGCTACGATCGCATAAAAATTGAAATGTAATTGTTATAAAACTGTCCACGGAAGACAAGATATGAATATTACAATATGGTACCTGTCATGTAGAATTAAAAGAAAAATTTAAAAGGAAACGTCAATAAGTCATCATAAGTCATAACTAGTCATAAGACTGCATAGCTAAAATACTTAAATCTCAAATAAACAAAACAATAAACACAAACTGACTACAAAAACTTGGTCGCAAATACTCAAGTGTTTCAACAAAACATCATAAACATCACGAAAGAAAAGCGCCCGGCAACAAAATTATCACCAGTGCCGACTGCCGACTGTGAATCAGGGGGCCGGCCCGGACTCCACCCCTCCCCCTAGCCCCTAGACCCCACCCGTCTTTATACTCTTCTTCCTTAATGTGTAACAAAGACACCCCTCTTATACACCACACACCCGTGTGTTTGTGAATCACGCCTGTGTGCGTTTAGTTTTACCGTCCGTGTAATCACGCTTTGAAAGCGCCTGTGTGCGTGTTCCAAGTTTGAAATATTTCGTATCAAATTTTCGGGCCTCTATCAATTTGAGTTTCAGTTTGCCCGTGGGTTATGTTATGATTTATGATATTCGAGCGTGGTGATAGGCGTTGTCTGGTGGGTTGATAGGTTTAAATTTTTCTAAACTTTTTTACTTACTGACAAAAAAAATTGAGAATATTCTGTTCTAATGATATAATCTTAAATGTTCTACACAATATGTTTATTAGGAATTGCGAAGAGCATATCAACATTACCGTATACATGAATAACACTAAAATTCCAAGCATTCCATAAAAAAAAAATCTTAAACATAAAATGCCGCCGGCACAAAAAAAAAGCAAAAAATATTCTAGGCAACTTTGCGGGCGAAAGTGTAAAAACTTCCGAGTTTCCGACAGTTCAGTTCACCCGATTCTCCCCGCCGCCGCGCCGCGTTACATACAAACTAACAAACAGTTTTTTTTAAGTGGGAGATATTTGTATTATTCTCTTAAGGCTGTCTGGCTTCCAAGACAGGTGCAGCTTTTTTCTTCCTTCCCAGCCTGGATTCACATCCGAGACACTTGAGAAGCACAGGAATTGAAGGATTTGGTACCTTTTAGGTCATGCCGTGAAAATGACTGTGGCCTTTGTCACGCCATGGGCTAGCCTCTATGACGCATAAGGTAGTGTTCTGGCTAAAAGTGGACACAATGGTGCCTCTGCCACCACGTATGGAAAAGCCGTGACGTTTATGCATATAAACATTTACATACAGGCACATACAATGCTTCTGGCCCCACACTAGGATACCGTGGCAACCAGAAACAGCGACATCACAAACACGTAAGCAACGAAGTCCTTGGGATTATAATATTTTCTTTGTTTTCTTTATCCCCAGCCGAGAATCGAACCCGAGACCTCTCACATGGTAGGCAGAGTCACAACCGCTCCACCACAAAGGTCGGCATGTATCACAAAAAAATAATGGCAACTTTGCAAACCACTGCGTGTTTTTTTAACGACACATTTGGTTTGTCCATCAAAACACGCTAAGTGCACATAATGTTGCCATTATTTTTTTGTCTAGCATTTCTTGCCAAGGTGTAGACGCCTAACAAAAGCCGCCAACCAGGTCACAGGCAAGTCTATTTTCACCAGGTACACTAATTGTCCTGTCGCCGCTCCGCTGGGCTATGAAATCGTGTTTTTCAAAGGAGCCGACCACCGCCGCGGAAGATGGAACCTAGCTGGCTGTGAATAGGGGACCTATTTACAACGACTTGGAATGAACTATCGATTTTGACGGCCCTTCGACGGATCTTGGCAAAAACTAACATGGCGTCAAGTTTACTGACCTACCAAGTTCAATTCAATTCATTTATTTTAAATTGTAACCTTACGGCTCGACCATCGAGTTACAAAGGCTGTCATATCTATCTTATCATCGTATAGTTATCTTTAAAATGTCAGAATTCAGAACTTCTGCCGCCATTTTGAAATGCCATTACAGACTTTCATACAAACTTTGGACCCCCATGGACGGAATCAGTGATTATTTTTCAGGATAAAATGTGGCCTATTATTTAAGTCAGGGTATGATCTATATACATATAAAAATTCATTCAAATCCATCCAGCCGTTTCAGTGTAGAAGACTCACAAACAAACACACAAACTTTCACGTTTATAATATTAAGTGTGAAGTGTGATTTATAGATATGCTCGCCTTTGTGCACTAATATAATTTACTTCTTGTTTTCCCAATTTTTGGTTGCAATAAAGAAATTATGAAGTACTAGCTGACCCGGCAGACTTCGTACTGCCTCAATTTAATATGAACTTTATTGAATAGCAATAAAGTTCAAATTGACTCTAGAAAAAGTTTGTATGGGAAATAGAAAAGGGCTGTTTTTAGGGTTTTCCCGGAAACTATTCGATTTTTTCTCGCCTTTTAAACCTTCCCTTCATTTTTATATATATAGATAATAGAAGATAGATAGATAGATTATGAACGAAGGGAGTTTTAGCCGCAGTCGTATTCAAGATACTATTATTTTCATCCCTTAACCCTCTCGCTCCTTAAACGAGGAGACTCGGGTGTATCACTTATACGAACACAAACAATGTCCCATGTAATACCAGAACAGGCTTATTAACATAATGACCGCGACGTCGGAAGGAGACCACATTAATCAGAGTGGCATGACCCTCGCGAAAATATGCAAAAATCTAAGCGACAGTATACAAGGTGTAAATGAATTAACGCAAAATGAGAAACTACTTTGTTAGGGACATCATTCTGAGCAACTTTCATTACAAAACCGATTTGATCAAAGCAACTTTATTTTTCACTTCCAGTACATATTGGCCTGAGTGGGTCAGCTGATTTGTGTGGAGAAGTGAAAAATAAAGTTGCTTTGATCAAATCGGTTTCATAGTGAAAGTTGCTCAAAATGATGTCACTAACAAAGTAGTTTCTCATTTTGCGTTAATTCATTTACACCTTGTATAGGTGGATGTTGAAAAAAGGCTCGAAGTTACCTATATTGTGTTAAATGATAAAAATCTATAGAGGAATAGCAGTAAGTCATACATACATAGGTATCCGGTTAAGACCCGTTCTCTCATTGCTCAGATAGCGTTTATCTGTCTGTTTATCTGGGACTTTTGACATCTCACACGTTGTACAAAAAGTGTAAAAAAAAGTTATCTGACTATTTATCCTTCTCTTGAAATACTGGCCCTAAGAAAGAAAGAATACAACAAAAAAAACGGTCAAGTACGAGTAGGACTCGCGGACCAAGGGTTCCGATCACACTTGGAGAGCGGAACTGGTGTAATTAGTTTCTACATTAAAAAAAAAGTATGATGTCAGTCATCCTTATAAACAAAATTTCATAGTTTTGCAGATAGTGCAGTTTTCAGATTTTTCCCTTTACTTGTACTACAAGACCTTGTATTACGTTGTGCCAAATTTCATGATTGTAGGCCTACGGGAAGTGCCCTATAGGTTCTGGGTCCATTGTGATTACTATGAAAATCCAACTATTTTACAGCATAAACGGTCGTAGCGTTCGATTGCGTTGACCTAGAAGTTTGATTTTTTCACAGTTCTATGCGTCCAGAGACCTGAGCAATTCATATAAATTTCAGCTTGATACGTCTACGAGTTCTCGATATAAAGGTCGTGACACACGGACAGACAGGCAGACAGACAGACGGACAGACGGATGGACGGACAACCTGATCCTATAAGGGTTCCTTTTTTTTATTTTAAGAATCGGTAACCTAAAAAATAATATACATTGCCGAATGACGACGGTCACATAGATATCTCGCACGCTATAAGCTCGCCTTTGTACTTAAGTGTCTGTATGTTTTGTTTCGCGCAATTTTATCAATATCTTACGAGTAATGAATGTCCCTAAGCTCTACAACGGAATTTTACAGTCGCATTTTAAGGGGTCATCTGGACAATGAGCTTCTCACGCAGTAGATGCACGTTCGAATCCTGGTGCCGACTATGTACCAATGAGATTTCTTAAGTACTTTCTAACGGTGATGGAAAAACATATTAAGGAAACCTTCATTTCTCCGTAGCTGCGCCGGCTAGCCCCCTGTCACGCAAAATAGAGTAAATTAAAAACTGGTTAAAATTATTAATTATTTCCTCTGCCACCCAGTATGGGGAAAAAGGTTTTTCTAAAAGGTTTTCTCTTAGGTTGTTCATGCTAAAATACCTACTAACGCCATCTACCGTTCAGTAGCGTTACCACTTTAGTTCCGGCTACTGGACAATAGAGGACGCGTTGAATTAAATTCACACTTTAACCGCTAGAGGCGCTAGTAATAAATCATTAGTAGTTACATCTAGTATCGAATAGCGAGTACTAAAAGTTTTACAAAAGTTGTTTGTCGAGATGTAACTAACGAACTAACTATGTAATAAAATCAATCTTCTTTCTGGTTCTGGTATCATCCATCACACAACTTGGCTTAAAAAATGTAGTTTAGTCTACAATTTAAAATAACGTAACCTAATTTATCGTACCACTGATGTGCACTCGTGGAGGAAAAGTGTGTTCTATTATTTATGCAGCGTAAGGACAAAAGAGTCCTTGGAACAATATTGACATTAAAATTATAAAAAAAAAATACATTAAAATTATTTTGACAGTGGGTACCAAGACGTCAATGAATGTCTAATTTTTGACGTTGGTACCCACTGTCAAACTAATAATGTAATATATTTTTTTTAATAATTTTGGAGAATGAAAATTTGGCTCGACTTAGGGGGTTAACTTTTCCATAAGTAATCATTTATTCCATCTCGCAGTTTAGGTTCTAGGGCCTCCCGTAGTGTGATCTAACTGCAAATTGAAAATGCCACATTTGCATCAGTCGGAATTGAAGGACGGGGTACCCAACAGAACATTGCTGATGGATACCTAGTTATTTTATAAACTTGTATGTTTCTGTACGCCAACTCTTCCATCCTATAGGCGCGCTAAAAATACGTAAGTATTAGTTTAGAGACAACCTTGCCTGTAAATGTTCTCTATTTGCTTGTTATTTTTAATGTCAAGTGCGATTATAGATGAGCGTTGGTAATAATTCCGAACCGCCCAACTCGGAAAAATTAGAATAATTCTGGAATTATTACGAATCCTTCCGAATCCTTCCCACTTGGAAAATATGCGTCAATATGGGGAAAAAATATGTTTTGAAAAGATATTTCATGGAAACGTGCACACGTGTCGGGTAGCAGAGTACTATACTAACAAATTATGTTTTCAATTGAAAGATTTTGCAAAGGTATTGCAAAAAAAAATTGGCACTGTATGATATCAAATATCTCGCTAATGTGACCCTTGAGGACATTTTTTATGACTTATTTTGTTGGTATAATAGTTATCTATCGACGTGTGCGGGTTTCAATTTAATAAAACACCTTTATTTTATTCTTTACCTAGTAGAAGGATTCTGAAGGATTCGTAATAATTCTGGAAGGATATTGGATTTATTACAAGAACTGGAAAAATTCCGGGTGATTGCCCATCTATAAGTGCGATAAATATGAACGAAATATTCCTAGCCTTTGTTAGATCGGGCCGACGCATTTGTCAGAAAATATAATTAACAAGACAAGAAAAATTATTCCTGCATCTTTAAAATATCTTCAAGCATCACCACCAATAATACCAGGTGTTCAATAATGGCTCAGAACTGAGGATCATAAGGTCATGGACCACTCTGTTAGGACGGAGGGTGAGATAACTCAGCTGCTGAACCGGTCCCAACTCCAATACCTATTGTTCGTTTACACAGTTTGAGATATTTTTTATGACTGGCTAAGGGTGCGACTGTACCGATGCCAGCCCGTATGGGAAAAGACGTGACGCTAGTTGGTTTGCAAAACCACTCGAACGTCGCGGTCCCAATTATTGGGACAATGTCAAAGTCAAAAAATTTGAAATTGACGTTTGACACAGTCGCAGAGAAAAGTGAATTTATTTGTTAATTGACAATGCGTGCTATGGAGTAGTATTATTTCAATAGAATAGAATCTATAGAATAGAAAATAAATATCCATTTGTACTTATTTTAAGGTTTAATAATAACAATTAGACTTAATAATTACATTTGACCATAGTCTAGTGAAACGGGGGTCATATTGACCCGCGATCACTGACAGGATGGTGCTGCTAACTTAATTAAGTGATTGAAACAATACTACTCAAAGCTACGGTAATGGGCAAGCCCCATGTCTCATGAATGGAATATTTGCTGGAAGAAACCTCTTATTAGAGATGAACGCGCCTTTGTACACAATTTTTATACTTACTTTTTGTATTCTGAATTAGGAATTTGTGTGCATTGCAAAACAATATCCGTTTATGAATTAAGTATTAACCAACTGGCCAAAACTGGGCACAGCTGTGCCTCTGCTACCCCGTATGGAAAAGTCGTGATGCTATGTTATTTTAGTAATATGGTCAAACATAAACATAAAGATTTACATACAGGCATATCGATCGCTTCTGGCCCCACATTAGCCCATATATGCCCAGCGGGTCGTTTTCGAACCAGACTACCTGACTTTGTAATTGACAAATATTTTCACCAATACCAGTTCAAATATATAATTATCGCTATCTAATGTCAAGATTAGGAACTAAAGCTCCGCTTACATCTATTCAAATTTTTATTTCACTCATACGTAATTAGTTATGACCTGTCAATTTTACATGTTCGCGCGGGAGCGCGATTTCACATACCCATCTTCAGAAAAAGGTGAATATTTTTTTAATTCTTACCGATAATCTACATATAAGACATAACAAATATAGGGGAATAGATGACAATAAATAAAATATTATTTTATTTACTTAGCAAATACGTTGCGTCGTTTTTTTTATGGCCGTAACTTTGTGTGGGTCGATAACGACACCTTGGGCTAATACCATACCTAAAATTGTTAGAAGGGAAATACAAATGGTAATATTTATTTATTTATTTCAGAGCTGTAAACAGCTAAAATATTATAAAATCAACCGTATATCATATAAGCGTTTATGACCTAGCAGAATTCGGAATCAAATCAGTCGGAAATGACCGTGAGAGTTGAGCAACAATTGTCTGAAAATGGAACTGGATGGGATATCCCATTTCTATGTGGGCGTTTCCGTGTTTCAGATAGCACATAAAGTCGTAGGCCCCGGTAGTGATTGTATAGATATTCTGTAAGTCTCCGCTACCATTGTTGGCCGGGTAGTAGTCGTAAAACCATGTCAAAAGCCTAATAAGGCAGCCTAAAATCTACTCATAGTATGGTTGGCCAATGGCCACTTCACCATACACTACTCATGCATGCCATACAAGATATCCTCTTGACCTGATCATTCGTCAGAGCCATGTACATCACTTGGAGGATATAGAAAGACCACAATTTATCCCACGTTACCGTCAGCTGCAAATTCTTGCAACTTTGCAACGAATCCGATGATTTGAATGCAGTAAAGAATCGTTTATAAGTCCTGAGGTATAAATATCGAAAGGTTAGGCAAGGTTAGGTTAGGGGCGGTCGATAGTAGGGGGGGCCCAAAAATATACATAACTACAATCACTTCAAATACATCACAACCTACCCTCAGAAACACGGAAGCACCCAAATAGAAACGGGATATCCCATCCAGTTTCCATCTCAGCCAGTTGTTGCTTAACTCTCATGATCGATTCCAATACTTCAGTTCCACCAGGCCATGGGCACTTCTATTATGTAAACGGGCTATGGATGTTGCAGCCTTTTACAGCTCTAAAATAAATAAATGTAATAAATTTCTTTCAAGTTTCCTTTCATACAATTTAGGTGTGGTATTAGCCCAAGGGTTCGTTATCGACCCAGTAAAAAAAATGCATTTCCAAAACAAATATTGCAAAAGTATTATTAAAATCATGTTTCTATACCAACTAAGTACAACATATCCAAAAATTACCAAAATCGCAAACCTAAATAGTTACGGGCATATATGGGTTAGGTTACCCTGTGTCGTGGGAACCAGAAAAAGCGACATCACAAAGTAAACATCCAAGACCTGAGGATTTTTTAGGTCGTACGACTCGTACGTACTCACACTCATACTCATATATTTATTGCGTCATTGTGGTACACTTTAATAAAATTATATCCAACAATGAACCCTGTAAGGGCACCACAATGTCTTAAAAGCTAACTTACATCTAATATTTGTGTTTGATAAATATTAGGTATCTATCTCAGTTAAAATAGAATTTTAATTTAATAACAGTGAGATCATTATATGCATGTACTTATACCTATATTTTACGTACAACAAAACAAGCATAAGGTCACGCAAGCCTTTTCCCATACAGGGTGACAGAGGCAAACTGGCGCCCATGTTCAGCTAGTTATTCAATATTCCATTTTTTGTAGCACGGGGTTGGCCCATCGCCGCAGCTAGAGTGGTGAATTGAGTAGATGGAAAGCTAGACTAAAGTTGGCTCGTAGAAATCCCACTGAAAACTCGACGCGACTGTACTGTAATATTCAACAAATGCCAGTATTCCTGAAACAAAAATATGCATGACAAATAGCATCGCAAAATACCGCCAATAAAGCGGTTTTCGTTCGTTTTGTCTCAAAAAAACAACTAAACACCCGAACCACTTTTCGCCGCGTCTCTACCTGTTGAATCTGAATCACAGGCGTCTTTTTATATCCCACACAAACGGCCACTCGCACTAAAAATCGAATAAATAAAAAAATAACCGATCACGGACAAAAAGCCCTTTCGAATTACAAACCAGTTTTTCTGTATTATTTCTAAAAACGGCGCCGCAGCATCCGCTAGCGTGGACTCATCTTTTGTGCGTTTACTGAAAAGACAAAACTGTGATAGATAAAGAAAACCGGTTATTTTTATTTTTATTTTTTTTTCATCTCCATTCAACCTCTTTGGTATCTGGGTCACCAACGGCCAGTGTGTGGATCTCTGGACGTTCAGTCGAGTCCTGGCTGGCGTGATGTGTGGTGATTGAAAAATAAAAATAAATTTTTAAAATGGAAGTTGTCTAAATGTAGAGCTCTGTTGTTTTTTGTTCAAAATTGGCCGACCAGTGAGATTAATGGTAAGTACCTAAGATTATTGGGTGAAACGTAGAACCAAATTCAAGTCAAGGCGTCAAGTGCAAAAATACTACTCAGACGCACAGCTCAGACGTCTTAACTTGGACCTCACTGACGACTGACATGCAAATACAAGCGCCCGCCGTAATGACGTTAAGATGGATCGTGAATGCTACATAGCATAGCTGTTATTTTTACGTCAGTTTCGCCATAATACTATAAGTATCGCCGCTGCAGAACAGTGCAAAAATTGTGTGTTCATTATTTATTCATCAAAAACCACTGATTAATTTCAAACAAATGTTTTGAATACCCTTTTTTGACGCAAGAAGCGTTTTCTAACGTTACCATTTTTTCTACACTGTGGGATCATTGCGTGATCCCTCCCTCAGCCCCAGATTCCTCATTTTACGATATCCCTAGAAAAAAAGTGCATTACATAATACACAATCCCGCAAAACATCAATAAAAAATCGCAAATTACCCTCGCAAAAAACCTATTAGCACATAAACATCCCTTCGAGTATCGATTGCGAGGGGCCCTTTCTCGTATTTTTTGTACCTAACAAAGAAGAAAATGTACTAGGAGGAGTTTCGTAAGGGCGCGGCGACCCCCGCGATGTGTGCATATGTGTTGGTGTACATGGATAGTGTGTGGGTCTATGTGTGTGTGTGCAAGACTGCTGGAGACGATATTGGGGCGAAATTGGGGGAGTGATTTGCAGTCTGAGCGAATGGTTTTGATACTTGGTTGTGGCTCTGACTAAACGGCGGCGGCGCGGGGCGTTTGGCGAAACAGGAAGCTAAGCATTGGTTAAACTAAACATAATCATTTGTGCTACTCATATACAGCCACGAAAAATGCTTCTTTCAGCCGGCCACACACTATGATATGCTGTGTCGACGGACGACAGCAACATAACAAACATATACACGGACATCCAAGACCTGGGGATTCTATGATCTTGTTCGTCCTGAAATCTTTCCAACTCTAGCTTTGAATATTTTTTGGTTTCCGTTATTCGTTTGGTTGTCTTTATATTAAGGATACCTTACTTACCATTGTAAGTAGATTAGTGCTTATCATATTAAGTGCTTTATCATATTAAGTGCCGTTCTCTCATTCCTCAGAAAGAAATTTAAATTGAGGAATCGTTTATTTAACAAAAATACATTTGCATAAATTATTGCTTACAAGTAATTAACTACCAATGGTTGTGGTATTATTTTTACGCGTTGAATAAATACATAATTAGTTTTCAAGTGCATATCTGATACATACATATAAGAAAGCGTTTATCTGTCTGTTTATCTGGGGCTTTTGACATTTCACACCGTACAAGAAGTGTCAAAAAAAGATATCTGACTGTTTATCCGTCTCTTGAGAGACCCGGTTTAAACATAAAAACTTTGTTGAAGTCTGTAATTCTAGAAAGACACGATCTAGACAATAGGCTTGCGTCCAAGGTAATCCAATAAATCTAGGAGCAAGTCATAAGTTGAAGCATTATGTACAAAATGGCTTGACATTCTCAGAATTGTATAATTCCAGCAGATATATTTTATAAAGTCAATTTTGTGCAAAAACAAGACAGCATTTGATGGCACTTTATACATGACGTCACTCTGTGACTCTGTGGTTATTTCATAGAACTCAGGAACAAAAGTTCCGTTTTACAGTTCATAAAAAGTATATATTATGACTTGACAGGCCACAAGCCTATTGTATAATCGTTCATTTCAATCACTCAACACTTGTTAATTGCTAACGAAAAGATTACGACTATTGCGAAAGTACCATCACCCTTCAGTCGCACTATAAGAAGCAAGGGGCCGAAGAAAGCATCTCTTACCATCTCCCCTCGTCTCACACACACAACCAAAACGATGTACATTAAAAAAGCAAGCACACACACTAGTATAAATATCAATACATTCATTAGACGCATTTCTTTGAAACGGGCTTTTAGCGGTGTAATTGCGTCTTGCTTGGTTTTTAGGGTTCCGTTACCGAAGGGTGCCAAAAGGGACTCTATAACTAAGCCTCCACTGTCCGTCTGTCCGTCCGTCTGTCGTCCGTCCGTCCGTCAGCAGTTCTATCTGAAGAATCGAAATAGATGGAGAGTTAAAATTTTCACAGCGTGTGTCAACGACAATCTAACAAATAACGGGGTTCCAAATAAGACAATGGTTCTCGCGCATTCGATATGTGGATATCGACATCTATATCGAGTGTATTTGTATAGGAATCACTCGATATAGGTGTCGATATCCGATATCGAATGCCCGAGAATCATACCTGAGTTTGTTCTATTTCTTGTTCTATTTCTGGGACAAAAAATAAACCCCAGGTCTTGGATGTTTACATGTTTGTGATGTCGCTGTTTCTGGTTCCCACGACACAGGATCTCCTAGTGTGGGGCCAGAAGCAATGTATGTGCCTGTATGTAAATGTTTATGTTTATGTTTATGATCGTACTGTACCCATAGTGTTGGGTCCGACTCGCACTTGACCGATTTTTAGGGTTCCATACCCGAAGGGTGCCAAACGGGACCCTATTACTAAACCTTGGCTGTCCGTCCGTCCGTCTGTCCGTCGAGAGGGCCCTTCAGCACGAACCGTAATAGCTAGAAAGTTGAAATTTTCACAGAATGTGTATGTATATCTGTTGCCGCTCCACCAACAAATACTGTCCCCATACAAGAAACGTCTTTTTTTTTACTTTTTTGGTACGTTTGGTGCGGAACCCTTCGTGTGAGAGTCCGACTCGCACTTAGACGTTTTTTTCTTTTATTTTCCTTCTCATGATGCTAAGGGTCGACCGGAGGCCTACGGGGCTTCTGTTTGATGTGAACACGTCTTAAGATTAATGGAAAGGGGTGAGGTTATGAATGTTTGATTGTTTTTTGCAGACGAGACGGTTGTTTGTGAATAATTTTGGCTTGGACTCGTCTCGTTGGGATTGCAATCTCACTGATACCTAGTCAAGTTTAAATTTCTGAACTTCTAATGCGTTTCTCCTCATCATCATCATCATCTCAAGAACGGTATCTATAGATGTCTCGAGCATATCGAAAGCATCGCCGCCGTAAAATTACATCGTAACTATACTTATAATTATAATACAATAGGCCTGACGACTGTATCAAATAAATAATCAAAGATTTAATTATTCTAAGGGAAAATATTAAAAGGATTTAAAACACTAATTTAATTTGATTAAAAACATTGAGATTAACATGATTTTCAATAAAACGAAAATTAAAATACTGCATTCGGCCATTTTGATCGAAACAGGAATCATAGCGCATGACGCTGCATGACGTCATGACGATGTAAACAACTTTCACTATGGGACCGACTTGATCAGAGCAACTTTATTTTATGAACTCAGTACATTTTGGGCCGATCTGTATGGTGTATTGAAAAATAAAGTTGCTCTGATCAAGTCGGTCCCATAGTGAAAGTTGTTCAGAATGATGTCCCTAGCAACCCTCTTTCGGCTTGTACACCCCTTTCTGTTACACCCTGTATCGGTCTCGCTCGATATCCGTATATCGAAGGCGCGAGAATCGTGTTCCAGTACAACTCACATCTCTAAGTTTGACTCACACCACAGAAGAGTTAATAGTACTCCGTACAGAACGGCCACTCCCTTCCCCGCGCTGATTCTGATACCGCACCCCACCCCTGGCGTCAAACGATTAGTTAAAGGATCAATAGGAGACAGGGCTGAACGCCGGACGAGTGACGACGCGTATACTTTAATATCGCTGCATTTGCCGCGCCACCAGCCCTAGCAAAGTTTACGCACACATTTGCACGTATACAAACATCATTTGGTTATGTAGTAGTAATAGGTGATTATTTTACGAGCGTTCTATGGAGTGTCCGAGGTGTGCTCACACTCAAAGTCACGCCGGCGCTTTCTCTTAGAAAATGACGTCGCCAAGTACGAAAATATTAATTCCACTTCACTTGAGCGGCGTTTTTGCATTAGGCCGTATTACCTATCTATCGACACATAAATAAATACACAGTTCGCAGCAAGGGGAGTTCGAATCATCGACTGTAATATATGAATTTGATAACCGCCATGCGCCGCCGCCGCCGCCGCCGCCCGCCCGCATTGGGGGAGCAATCTAATAAGATTGAAAGACTTGCACAAAGCGTCTTATAGGACTTTCTAACCGGTTGTAATTAAATAGAAATCCTGTTTTGATGTAGGCTCCATCGTAATAAATGAAACTTTAAATATGAAGAGCTACCAGAAAGGAGGTTCAAAAACTATGTCAAAAACGGCCTATTGAAGAAGTCTTATTACAGTGTAAAAGAATATTTAGATGACAAAACTGCATGGTCTTTACCATCTCAGCGCACAGAAATCCAAAGAGGGGCGATGGACTGAGTCAGTACGTCTCTTCTCGGTGTATTTCCTAAGACTTAAGTAGAAATACATAACATTGTATTTTTAAGGCTCTGATATTTTAAAAGAGGTACGGGGGAGTTTCTTGCCCTTCTTTGCTCCATCCCTAAGCCCACAACTTCCGAACGGGCGGTAGTATACAAAAATAATAATATTATATTGACCTTGACTAAGTAATATGTATGATTTTATGGTCAATAAAATTTTTGAACTGAACTGAACTGAACTGCTTACATGTTTCCTTAAATCCCTTCCTCTCATTCCTCTAGGGCTTTTGACATTTCACATTAACCAAAAGTGTCAAAAAAGTTGTCTGACTTCTCCTAAAGTGTCTGACTGTTTATTCGTCTCTTGAGAGACCCCGGTTTAAGCTGATAACCTTCAATTCAAACCACTATAAAAACATTGCTAAGAACCAACGCAGGGAAGTTAACCAATATTTACAGAAAAGCGCATTAGCTAACCCGGTCGTCGTCGGGGTTTCAAGGAGATCATTCACGGTCCATACATTTTTGGGCCAAAAGTGAATAATAGATAAAATAAAATGTATTGCCTTTTATCGAATTTCAATAGCTTATAAAAACCAAACCATTGAGCGAACAGGTTAAGTGTCATAGTAAATAACCGGCCAAGTGCGAGTCGGACTCGCGCACGAAGGGTTCCGTGCCATTATCTATAAAAAACCGCAAAAAAAATGTATGGGAGCCCCCCCTAAATATGAATTTAATTTTAATTTAATTATTTATTTTTTAAATAAATAATATACTCAATATCCACATAACATTTTAAGCGTCTACCTGCTACCATTATCAATATCGAGCAAAAATGAGCAAAAAAATCACGTTTGTTGTATGGGAGCCCCCCTTAATATTAAATTTCTTTTGATTTTTAGTATTTGTTGTTATAGCGGCAACAGAAATACATCATCTGTGAAAATTTCAACTGTCTAGCTACCACGGTTCATGAGATACAGCCTGGTGACAGACGGACGGACGGACGGACGGACGGACGGACGGACGGACAGACGGACAGCGAAGTCTCAGTAATAGGGCCCCTTCGGGTACGGAACCCTAAAAAACTAGGATTTGTGTGTTCTATCCGAATATTACACTTTTTTTCCTGGCCGACACTTTCACTTTTGGCCCAAAATGAATGATATCTTTTCGAAGTATTTGAAATATGTAAACATTTTATTAAAAACAAAAAAAAAAAAACAAACTAACGCCGCACGCCTAACGGGTCGATAGAGGCACATCGATGCCCACTTGTAGCCAGTTTTTCATTATTCGTAATTTTCCTATTAATTTTACTAACACTAGAATCACATACAGAAAACCTATAACAGATAGAAATGTATAAAAGCGAGATCTATCAAGAGATTACTCTAGTTCAGTTCAGTTCAAAATTTTATTGACCATAAAATCATACATATTACTTAGTCAACGTCAATATAATATTAATATTTTTGTATACTACCGCCCGTTCGGAAGTTCCATCTTGCGTGACAGAGGGCTAGCCAATCATTGCACCGCAGTTACAGAGCAATGAAGGGTTTCTCACGATTGTGTGCTCCATCATATTATTAGGCTATCGATTTGAATTTTAAAACACAGACAGACGCTTCAAGCACAAAACACCCCTCTTCTTAGCGTGCGGGGGTTAAAATAAATGAACTTTGAAGAACCTACCTACCTACTGTAAACATTACATTTCGATATTTTATTGACGTGACAACGTCTTATAAATTGGTTTGCCGGGTGACACTTCAAGAAACTGCGTTACGCTCCGCTCACGTTATGCGCTCACAATGAGAGCGAGTGAGAGGCACGCGTCCCTTCCACTCGGGCATGGTTAGCCCGCCTAAGAGCGAGAGAGACAGACATAAAAAGTGAAAGGCACGCGTTTATTTTAAATATAATTCTTTGTATAAATAAATGTTTTAAATTGTTACTATTATTTCATCCTTCTTCCTACTATACGAATGAATATTCACATTAAAATTATTTTACCACTCAAAGTCGTTGTCACGTAAAACTTTCGCCCGTATACCGACTTTACAGGCAACCAATTTTTTTTATACTATGAATCTTACATTACACCACCCAGCGGGTATAGTTCTCAATCTGTTACACAACACAAGCACAGGCCCACGCTGACACGTTACCGGTCAAATGAACCCATCTGACCCACCGGGTCTGCCGGTGACCGGTGCCTCATGCTCCAACGGGTCAGACAACCTGCTGAGACGCCCTTCTCAGCAGGATCAAGTCCCGTATCAATCAACCACTCTTAGCTCTGAGCGCACTCAAGCACGTGAAAATTTCATATCTGGCCCCTGATTCTCGCTCTATCGAGATCATCTCCCCAGTTGAGATACCGGTTTTGATATTCTCTAAATCCGTCGAGAACGATCTCGATTTATATTTATTTCTATCGTAAACGGGTCGAGATATCTCGGTTGGTCGAAAGGCTAGTCGTAAGAATAGCTTTTTCTTGTTTTGGATAGAGATTTCGGTATCTCAAAATCGATATTTTGACCATGGACATGATCTCGCTAGGCCACAAATGCCCACCAGGGGGCATGATATGCCCCCTCCAAGACAAGCCATTCTTCGTTATTTTTATTTTGAAGCGAAATTGTGTTTGGATTAAAATCACAGATCAACAAAATTCTCAGGATAACTATAATGATGTCAATAGCAACTGTTAAACATCAAAAGTTTCAATTGCATCTATATTGCAATTTCTCACTTTAGATGGATTTTTATGCCCCTGTGTTGGTAGCGAATGGTTCACCACACCATTTCGATTACATTTCGTCGAATAACAATCCATCGATGACACCTCGTCGATGAATTGTTTGGACGAACGTTATTTACCCGAAAGTTGTTACGTCGATGGTTCATTTCATCGAATGACGTTTAGTCGACCATTTAAATTGACCTGTTGACCTGACCTATTTTATAATTCTATTTGATGTAATTTAATTTAATGTATGGGCCTCAGAAGCCTGAAATAAACGATATTTAATTTTAATTTTTTAAATAGCATGGTCGACTGAACAACATTCGATGAAATGAACCATCGACGTAACAACCGAAACGGTCACGCCACATATTTTGACTAAGGTGTAGAGTTTGTGAAGTTAGGGCTTAAAGATTAAGGGCGTGTAGAGTTAGAAACTTGGCTCTACATGGGATCTGATAAGTTTTTGAGAGTGTGAACCATAAGGTCTCGTCTTGGCAACATTTTTTACTTGTTTTTTTTGTGAGATATTATATGCAAGTAAAAATAGAGTATTTGCTGGAAGATATCCCAAAATAGAGATAAACTGGCATGTATATTGTCACATTAACCAAATAACAACAAGCTGAGAGCGGTTTGTTGTTACGGGTCTAAGTCGATATGTCACAGACGAATTGAATCATCCGAACATTTACGAGCATAAACTATTACCTGTCGCAATCAAAATAATGGCGTTGTTACAGTGAAATCTCTTAATTGTTTGAAGTGTGTGTGTTTGTTTATCTTCATCTCATGTGTTAAATACTAACCTGTACCTGTAATTATAAAATACATAAAACATCTGATTCTATTTTGACGTGACAACGTCTTATAAATTGGTTTGCCGGGTGACACTTCAAGAAACTGCGTTACGCTCCGCTCACGTTATGCGCTCACAATGAGAGCGAGTGAGAGGCACGCGTCCCTTCCACTCGGGCATGGTTAGCCCGCCTAAGAGCGAGAGAGACAGACATAAAAAGTGAAAGGCACGCGTCAGTGCGAGATTCTTTGTATAAATTAATGTTTTAAATATAATTCTTTGTATAAATAAATGTTTTAAATTGTTACTATTATTTCATCCTTCTTCCTACTATACGAATGAATATTCACATTAAAATTATTTTACCACTCAAAGTCGTTGTCACGTAAAACTTTCGCCCGTATACCGACTTTACAGGCAACCAATTTTTATCTATACCTTGTTTTTTTTTCTGACATCGATACCTTGTGAGATACTATGTTCATGTTATGACGACTTTTGAATTTGATGTTTTGGAATGAAAGTAATCGGAATATTTCGATAGATACTGAATACATGTATATTTTTTTAAATGTGTAATGGAGTATTGATTATATGGGTAAAGGTCGCCCTGATGAATGAATGAAAATGAATGAATGAAATGTGAATGATATTGTGGGTGATTTTATTTTTTGTTTTTTGTTTCTCTTCTGTCTTAATGTAGTGTGTTCACTGTCTTTATAATAAATGTTTCTTTCTAATGTGCCTTTGTCACACCGTATTGGACATGACATGATGCTATGTTACGTTATCATAAGCTCTGTCCCAAACTATTTCCTAGCGCAAACTCGATTCGCAGCAATCGAATCACGTCATATTTGTAATTGCAGTCGGACCAGAGCGTCGCGGAGCAGTTTCCGCCGGAAGTTGCCGCCGGCCGCGGGGCGGGCCGCCCGCCCAAGATGGAGCCCGCCCTGGGAAGCTGCGATGACGGCGGCAAAAAGAAGACAACGCTCAAAATATGATTATTGGAAAAATATCTTCAAAGCAGAAGCTCAGCCTGTAACCTAACCTGCTGTCGCTCAAAATGATAGTGCCTCGAAATTATGCACAAATGCTTTTGTAACATCTAGTTTCCGGTATCACTGTGTTTTGTTTTTAACCCTTTTAAAAGGCATACAGCATTTTTCCTTCATTTTGGACATTATAACTTTATCACCAAGGAACAAGCAGTACGCTACGTTGAAAATTTCTGGGCATAAAATGGGCACTAATGCTCCAATAGTGACTGAATTAGCTACACATAAAAATCTCCAAAAGAAGCGATTCACCTACTTAGAAATCAGTTAAATCGAAGCTGCAAATATTGTGTAAGCAAATTGAATTTAATAATAACTTATTTCAGACCACCCCATAGTGTTAGTAACTAGGTATCCTAAGTTGTTACAAAATTCTAACGGTTTTCTGAGTGCACTAAATTCTTGACACTTCCTTCCCTTATCTACCCTTTCCAATTTATTTAGAGGGTTAGGTACTTACCCATAGAATTCTACAGTCTGTCTACAATGGATTGCGTATGGAGTGCAAAAGATTGCCTTATTCATTAATTTCGATTCTAGGCCAAACCATTGATAGTTCTAAAATCACAGTAATACTAGTATGTATGGAATTAATGTCACCAAACCAAGCCATAAATTAATGTCACCAAACCAAGCCATAAATACACGGTTTGGCCTCGATTTGACTTAATGAGTAAGGATAACAAAATTTTGATAATGGCAATATTCCAATGGATATTTACGATAATAAATTAATATTTTAAAGTGTGAGTAGTTCTAGCACCAAACAACAAGGTACATGGTTTCACCTTATATTTTTTTTACTGATGCTTCGTTTTGAACATGGTACTTAGTTCATTTTCACACCAAATAATAAATTATTAAATTCTTTTTAATTGTAAAATTATTGTTTTATACTGAGTTCTGATAGGACCACGATAGGACTATCAAAACATTGGATCATCGAATTTCATTTGACCGACTGTTTTGATTTCAATAAAATTACACACGATATCCAAAGATATTCATAAGATAAGTATCTAATATTGTTAGTCCAACATGAAGAATAATGGGATAAACTTTATCCACTTTTGTCGGTCCTCATACCTATCTACTGAAAACTTGCCATTCACCGAGACGCGCTCATCCATAACGTGCTGGATGTTTTTAAACCCTACAAAATAATACCCCATTTTTTTATCAAAATATCATAAAATTTCATCAAAAATACTAACTTGCACACCAAATTTGCCCTCCAAACAAAAATAAATTTTGCAAACTGATTAACTATACCTATACGTAAAACCGTTATACAGTGAAAATTGGATAAGTGGGACCTGGATAAGTGAGAAACCTATATAACTGGAACTCATGCTGAATTCCCGACAATTTGATACTGAATTACCTCTGTTAGTAGGACAAAGCAAACCTCTACATCTGGGATTCGTTCTTTCGTTTTTTTAGTATTATTTGCCTAAGATAGTTTGGCAAAATAAATTGATGCCAAACTAAACAGTAACCTATCAAAACAAACTCAAATCAATCAAACTGTTTTCGCCCAGCTGATAATTTGACTATTCGTTACTTACAGATGAAATAATATTCGGTGAAAATATATTTACTTCCCCAATTCGACTACTAATTATTTCATATCTGTGAACCGAGCTTTGCTTGGCAGTTGGTGGTAGAAACACAATAAAATATCAATAACATCTGCAAACGAGAAGCAAACAGTCATTTTGTTTTCCCCATGAGTTTTAGGCACAAATATTCAATCTTTCAGCCTACACTACGTGTAGACTGAAAGATTGCATTATTTGCCTAAATCTCACGAGGACAACAAAATGCTTGGTTGCTTAGCAAGCAAGGAGGATGAATAGCATATTATGAATTTAGATTCGACCTTATTTGAACGAAACTTTTTTGTGTGAGTTCTTCAAGAACACTTGCCAGCAAGTGTCACGTGATATGAAGTCGCTATGAGAAACTAATTTTTGATTTTCATTGGAATTTATGCCTTGTTATCATTGTACTAAAGTGAAATTGCCAATTCTATTAAGAAAAGCATGAAATCTTGGAAATACGTGATTTTTCAGGAAACCTAGTTTGATCGATTTTTTGCCCTCAAAAACCCCTATATTGCCAATTTCATCGAAAACTATAGCGCCTTTTTCTAGAACTCAAAAAATCGTTACATATAGGTACATACATACTTACAAATATTCCTCATATCATATGGTGGTTCGTCAGCTTTGGACTGGTTCCCGGATCCACCAATTAGGGATAGATGAAATAGTGTTCAGTAAAATGTGAATCTAAAGACCTTACTATCAATCCAATCTGACAAAACAAAGACGTTCCTTACACAAACCCACATACCACCCTCACTCAACCAACTCCTACAAACTGCTAAGGCACAGTAATCTCTATCTCTGTCTTTCTCCTCTAAAAGACGACCTATTTAGAGCACCATCTCCGTCGATCGGTATGTCGTGGAAATCTCTAACGAATACAGACGGAGCATGTTAAACAAACGAGGTCTTGTCATCTGCCGGACTGTGCAGTGGACTTGTCTTGTACGAACAGGGATTTCCTGCGGAGCGTTAATTATAAGTTTTTTTTTTCATGGTTATATACAGCTTGGCAAGAAATGCTAGAAATTAAACAGGCAACATTTGCAGACTACTGCGTGTTTTCTTTAATTATATTTATTTTATTTGTCAATCAACAAAACAGGCTGTAGTGCATCACGAATGTCACTTAGGCCCTGTTTAAAATTTTCTCGATAAACCCTATTGAACCGATAAAGCTGACATTTTACATACAAGATGTTTGAAACAGGGCCTTAAGTTGCCATTATTTTATTTCTAGGATTTCTGCCAAGCTGTACGTTTCGTACTTTTGTCGTTTGGATTGTTGTGCGAGGAAATAATTATTATGATTTTTCAAAAACACGGAAATATAGTAAATTTTGAACGATAAGGAAATAATAATTGCGAATTTTTGAAAATAAGTGTGGTGTAGATTCAGATTTAAGTAACCCACATTTTGTAACATCAGTATTTGAATTTATGAATGTTTTGTGAACGTTTTTACATAAGTAAGTAGGTATTTGAGATTGATTTCTGTAAGAATACTCTCCATAAAGATAAGGTCTTGTACTTCGCCTAATGGACTGGTATTGACTAACTCAAATCTACATAAAAAATAAGTAAAAGTCAAATTAAATTTTATTTTATAGAACGGCTGCCACTTTTACAAAAAATATATCACGTGTTGTTAAAGCATACTGGATGCCTGTCCTTGTGCATGTGCATGTCCATAGTAATTATGTATTATCAGAGGCTCGTTGTCGGGTGAAATAGCTCGTATCCGTATCCGATACCACGTGACCGACGACGGTCCTTTTTGTAATTTACCTTATTTATTTATAGGTGGAATATTGTCATTAACACTTCTAGGTTGGTTTCCAAACTTGGTAACTACAACAAAAATTTATGCGAGAATAAATGCCGGGGATAATTTATTGACAATGACAGTTCAAAATGAGGTTATTCTTAGGCTGGATTTTACCAACGAAAGTAGTTTACTCGAGAGTATCTCGTATATCTTTTTCTCTTTTTCATAGACACTTATGATACCCAGATCAGATCACCTCATTTTGTCATAAAAGTTATCCCCGGGATAGGTATTCTCGTATAACTTTTTGTTGGTGAAATCCAACCCTTAGAAAAAGTAGAAGATACTCTCGAGTAAAAAGTTACTCTTCGTTGGTAAAACTCGCCCTAAATGTTAAAATTTGCTTGGGTATCGAGTAACTTAATCACCAGAATTTCATAGGATTCTTCTGATTAAATTATTTTAATCACTACATGATTTTTTGTTTCGACATGAGCTGTTTGCTCTTGCTGTATGAAATTGTAAGTCATTTAATAACTAAAATTAACTAATTCAGGCGCCTCATAAATAAATTAGGAGTGCTTTTTTCATGTGTATTTTAAGAAATACTTGGCAAATCGTAATTAATTTCTAGTATATGTAATTTGACTATATAATCCAGGGTTGTGAAAAATGAAAATATGTTTGGATAAAATTTTCTTGATAGAAAATACATTCAAAGTCAACCATTTTTTCCCATATTTTTTCCTATTATTCCGCAGTAGTAGTAAATATTGATCTTTGTATTATTTGTAATAGGTAGCTTATTTTCTATGTTTTTTTCCGTTTTGATGTTGATTCAGATTAGGTGCGAGCGCTCAATTGCCATCCTTGGTATGTAATTTTTCAATCGTCCTCTTATAATAGAAATAAATCTTGTGATGAAGATTGAAGACTATACAATGCAGGATGTAGTGTTGGTAGCAAGATTATGTAACTTGTTTCTCTAACCATTCCATAAGTTAGGCTTTAGTACAAAATAAACATTGTTTTGTAGTCTGTAGGATTAACATTAGGTACCCATGAGTTATTTTAACATTTTGATTCTAAAATAGTTTTGATGATAGTTTATGTAACAGTATTATTGAACCTTCATTGAATTGTGATATAAAAATGCGCATTTTCAAGCCGTAAATAAAATTACTGTAATTTGACTACTAATTTTTCATTGTAATGTAAAAATCCCATTTTATTATCGAATTCGGAGTACAGTCGAACACAACCTTGCCAACCACGCCTAAACTCTCTCTCCTTGCGATACGAGCTAGTTTGAAACAGACAATAAAGATGTTGCTTAGAGTGTACGAAAAACCCCTGCGATTTATTCCGAATTACGCAATGAATCGGTTGCTGACTGCGCTCTATAAATCTGCGAGTCCCGATACGCCGTCTAAAAGCGACCCCAAGCCCCAAACTCCCCTCGATATTAAAAATAAAAATAAAAAAAATAAAATCAAAATGGCCGCCCTCCCGCGTCTTGTCTTTATCTGTTCCTTATGTAAATAGCGCGATATTTTATTGTAGATTTAATGAGTGGAAGAACTTCGCCGACGTCCTAGGCGCCGCCGGCTGTATGGCTCGGGGGTATTTGCGACTCTTTTGTTTTGCCACGGAGCTTGGCAGGGAAGATATTTGTAAAGATCGCTGTTGGATAACGATCGAAGCAAGGAAGCCGAGGGAAAGAAAAACGAAACGCGGGATTTGTTCTTTTGCGACCTTCAGGAAATTAGGAATGGTCTTTGCCTTTAGGTTGAAATAAAATCTTTACTATTGAAACAAAAGTACATGAACAGTATGAATAACTCAAAGTTAATTAATTAAACATTAAGGTGCCTGGTATCGCTAAAATTAGCAATTGTGGTGGTGGTACACAAATCATAAAAGAAAAATTATAAAATAAAGTATATAATGGCATAAACTGCAGCGTGACACTTAAGACCGCGCAAAAAGTGCGAAAAGTGCAAAAAAGTGTGTTATTTGGAAATTACACAAAAACCGTTGATGATTTCTAAATTTCAATCACTAAATTTTTAGATATTTTGATTTCCGATTTTTACACATAAGAATTATATCAGCGTTTCTTGTAGAACTGGTATAACTCGTTTTAGGTAAAAAACATCTTATAGGTTAAAAAAAAAATCATATAGTTTTTAATGACATTATGAGGTTTTCAAACACTAAATTTTTAGCCAAGGGACTGTTTTATAATATATATTTTTTGTGGATTCAGGAAGTATCTCAAACTGCTGGAATAACTTATTAAAGATGGACATTTTGCTGGACAATCGCTGGGGTGTTGCGGTTGAAATGTGTTTCCCAAGCGAGATGACGGGGTTCGAAGCCCGGCTGGAGAAAACGAAGAAAATCCTCAGGTCTTGGATGTTAAAATGTGGCATATCGCTGCGTCTGGTTTCCATGACATGGGTATCCTAGTATGGGGGCAGAAGCAATGCTATGTTCATATATGTAAATGTTATGTTAATAAATACTTCCTTAAATACTACTTTAGAGAGGAAGTGTTGTGCTCAACTCCCACTAAGGTGCCTACATCTAAGATTAATGTTTATGATCCCAAGTTTGAAATGAAGAGTAGCGCGAAGGAAGCTCTTAATATATTCGCGCAAGTGTGCGCCGGAAACGGAACGGTGCCATTGTCACGGCGGCGGAAGTAGCGAAGACTTCCGGTTAGCTATAAATTTGGCGGGAGATTTTGGCAAGCTCTTAGATGTGGGGCTAACGGACCCCCAGTTTAGTATTATGATTTAATTTATACCTAATGATCATGAGTATGATGTCAGCATGAAACATGATGTCAGCATCAAAAATAACAATCAATTAATCAAAAATCTTGACAAAATGTAGAGGATTCTTCTGTACCACCTCATCTACCGGTCCTGCGCCTCCCGCATCCACTGCCTGTCAGCTGGCGATAATGTCGTCCGTCCATCAGAAAAATAATAATGTTGTACTTACGTTTCTAATCGTGACAGTTAGCTTGGATTTAAGTCTCCATAGTCCTGAAATAAGCACAAAGCCAAAGAATAACAAGTTTATTTACAAAAACAAAGTATGTAAGTATGTACAGGTGTGTAGTACCAAGTAGTAGAGCCCCTCCTCCTTTTGTCTAAAATAAATTAAAAACCGATTTCCAAAAAAAATAAGCAGCTACTTCGCAGAATTGACCGTTAGGTAGCTATCCTATAATCAAGTCCTCTTGTGACAACGCAACTTTGCTAAACAACTTATAATCCAACTCCTCATCCAACTATTTCCAACTGCTGTCTTATTGCCTCTTCCGTGATTTGTCGAGCTCCTTCAAGTGACCACTTAAATCATTCTGCCAAATAATACAACGATTGTCCAATCATCAAAGACAAACTGGCTGGTGGAAGTTGTCTAACTATTTGTAGATATTCAATAAATCGTGGAGGCGAACTATTGGCAAGTTTGGAGCCGGACTTACGGACCAAGAAAGTAACAAACTCGCTTACTGGCGGACTCTTTGGTTAGGGTTGGAGTAGGTGTATGTCGATAACGGTTGCAAATAAGAAAGGCCTGTAGAGAAAGGAATAAATATGAGGGAAAAGCTACCGGAAACTAGAATTATATCATCATTATCATCACCCTGGTAACCCACTGATGAGGCTTCCTCATGCATGTATACGCTATTCAACCCGGTCTCGTACAACCCGCGTCCATTATATTCCTAGCTGTCAGCATTATACTTATCACATTGTTTAAGGCTAACCTAACTGAAATACTAAATATCTAAAAAAGAAAAACTACCGAAAAACTCAGGCTTTTTGGAAGGTCAGTATTTTATTCGCAGATTTATCGAAACCAATATTATTCTTATCATTTAATACTGATCAAGCTCAAACATATTTCTCTATCCTAGTATCGCATGAGCGGTAATACTTACTAGAGTTAGTACTTAGCATATCCGGACCTCCTACTCCAGCTGGTGCAGCAGTTGGGATGGCCGAACAAGAATAACAAGCGCAGGGGAAATGCACAAAGGCCCTGCTGAAGTGGGCCAGGTGTTACAACCCCCTGGAGAAGAAGATGAAGAAGAACCTACAGCGCTGCAATATTTAGGTAAATAACTTTGACAATTCTATATAACTTTTATTAAGTGTCAATAGTGTCAACTCGCTTTGTGCCATTCTGAAGGCTCAAGAATTCTACAACTGAAAGTCGATATCGGCTTTTCCCAAACCTACCCCATCCCTTTAGGCGTTGTTTGCGGGCAAGTTGAGCGTTTAAGCTGAGACAGAGGCTTACTTATTACCTGAGGAGGCACAACTTGATCTAACAATACTTCAGCCAACGAGTATACAGGCGATACTGAGCTTGCAAATTGTAATTTAGGGAGAGACGATGCTAGCCTCCTGTGATGGAAAAACGTATTCATATTATAAGCGTTTAATTAATATCGAACAAACTTGCCAAACCATGAAATTACATACTTTTTAAATTCGTTGAGAAAAGTTTGTTACAGTACGTGTAAGAGTTGAAAGCAGAGCTGTAAATACTACCTTGTCAGGGCATTTGTACACTCTGCATTCAACTAGCGTGCGGACTGTAAAACATAGAACTAACACGATTTTCTTAATAAAATCTGAAGACTCTAGCTGGTAGAGCTTTGTAAATTATAAATACTTTTTGGTAACAGCGACCCCGGTTGATTTTGATGAATAATTAAGGCTGGATTTTACCAACAAAAGATATACGAGAACTATATAAGAACTATCCCGGGGATAATTTGTATGACAATTACAGTTCAAAACGAGGTGAGATCTGGTGTCTATGAAAAAGTAGAAGATACTCTCGAGTAAAAGTTGCTCTTTCATTGGTAAAATTCGCTCTTAGTATGTACGTCGTGCGTGTGTTTTTCAGTTTTCACATTTAGTCAACAAATCCAATCTTCGCATCTTGAGATACATACGACCCTATCCCACAATCCCCTCTCATACTTGGTGAGCCAGTGCTTATGAAGGTGTACAACACAGCCTGAACAGTACAGCGAAGTATTAATAACATAAGACTGAGGCTGACTTCAAACTTTGAAATTATCAAACTTAGTGCTATGGTTTTCGGTGAGTTGGAAATACTATACTCTGTTTATACTTGACAGTTCCTTTTTAACACAACATAGCGTCACGCCTTTTCCCATACGGGGTGGCCGAGGCACAAGTTGTATTGTGCCTTGCAGCTGTGCCCACTTTTAGCCAGTGATTCAATACTCCATTTTGTGTGACATGGGGCTTGCCCATCGCCGCAGCTACAGTTCCTCATTATTATTACGTAACAATAAGCAAAATTTTTACCGACTTCCCAAATGAGGAGGTTTACAATTCGTCCGGATGTTTTTTTATTGTTCTTATTTTTTATGTCTATACCCCGATAGCGCCTAAACGGATGGACCGATTTGGAAAATATTTTTTTTGTTTGAAAGGGTTTACCTTCCCATTGGTCCCATTGACACCAGGTCAGGATCTGATGATGGAATCCTGGAGAAATCGAGGGAAATCTTCAAATATTATAGGCAGACCTATAGTGATTTTTGTGTTTTTCATAATAACTCGTGCAAATGCACATGGTAAGCATAATATTGTGATGCGGAACTGCTGATGAAGACCACATATGGCCACCAGATCTGCTCAATACTAGGTACAAATACAATGCGTGGCTGACGGGCAGGCAACGCATAGCCTAAACCGGTGCAACTAGAGCCATGAAACTTTGTACAGGGGTTCCTTAGTAGCGTGGGGTAGCACTGATATGGGATTTGACAAAATTAATTCCCCAAGGGGGGGGATAAGGGGTTGCAGTTTGTATTAAACTCAATCTAATCAAATAGGGTTTGTGGAAGTCGGTTTTTTCTAAAGTTTACTTTTTGTTTCAATTATAAGTCATTTCTATTCAGAATCACGAACTCTTCTCAATCTCAACCCTATGGAGAAAAAAAGTGTCCCGAAAATTCTATTTATATTTTTGTTTCCACTTATTCACTATCTTACAAATCATCTGGAAAATCGTGACGAAATAGGAAAACATAAATTGGGACACTTTTTTCCATAGGGGTAAGAAGAACTCGTGATTCTGAATCGAAATGACGTAAAAGTTGTTGAAAAAGAGACCTTTTCAAATATGGTCCTATTAAAAAAAACGCTCTAATATTTACGTGCTAATACAGAGTATCTTGTAGTACCTAAATAGTTTCTAAGAAATTATAATGTAAGGCAGCTTGTGGGTTATTCAAATGTTTCTTCGTTAATACAAGTAATAAATACACTAAAAATATATGAAGTAAATATGTAATTTTGTCTAACTCATGCCCTGCCACTAACTTTCACTTATTATGTGTGTGCAATAGAGCAATTATGAAGTTTATTAGCTAAATAGATCCCTGCGGTAGTGGACGGTGCACGCAGCCTCGCGGCATACAGACGTCCTGAAAATACACCCCTCCCGTACCGCCCCCTACCGCAGGAGCAGGCTCAGTCAAAATATGCTAGTATTCTTCGCAATCAACCCATGTGAGGAAACTTGATGCCTGTGTTCTTCAGGTTGTCTGCCATCCACTCGTCCGCTTCCGCCGTCATCTGGGCGTCAAAGTACTCGCGCCATCCGCCACTGCCACCTGCAAGCAGCCAAACTAATAAATATACGCACGACAGTAACGCTAAGTCTGTAGACGCAATAATCTACTTCCAGGCAAATCAATAAATCCCATCAATGGCACAGTTTGATTGTCAATGTTTGATTACAAGTAAATTAGTTAGGAAGTATCTTCCAATTTATACATTGTATTGTATTCGCGTTGCTTGATTCTGTTAATCCGATAAATGTCGGTTATCATAATATATAAATTAAATTTTGACTTTTGACTACTGTTTACACTAGAGGTAAAGATTCGGACCTCAGGAAGGCAGTTTGGCCATTTGGGGCTAGTCTTAAAGTTCATAAGACATTTTTTATTAATTTCGTAATACCTTTTCTAATAAATTGTAGCTCTCCCGGAATGCAATAATCTTTCCGACATTCGGAGTTTACCGATTTATTTTTTCTGAAGCTGTTGATATTCAAATGATCGCACAAACGTTCAATTTGCTTTTCCGAGTATTCCTTGCCCAGGAATTTTGATACACGACGTAACTCCGATGCCATGTCCTATAAAAAAAAAAAAGCATTGTACTTTTGCACCTGCAGATTAAACACATTAGAAGGCATTCGGAGTACCTACTCGTATGTACTAAGCATTGATTGACATCCTATAACCTCTCATTGACCTACATTCCCATTTCTCATCATTTCTCAACATCCCTCATCAGCTCTGCACCGTGGACGACCAGAGGACCTGGCGTCCACAAGCTCCATGTTATGTCTCACTGCAAACTTTAGGTAAATTCAAATTTCAATTCCGATCCCTGATTATTATAGTTGGATTGGCGACTAGCCCGAGACCCCTCCATCAACTCGCACTGAGCCAGCGTGGTAGAGTACGGCTCAAACTTACTAGTAAGTATCTGTATTGAGGCTCGATAGATAATACCTTAGTCAGATCCTCGTAAAAGATAAACATCATGTTAGGGTCATGCCTCAGTGCCCAAGCCTCTTTCAGGTGTTGCCAGAACGGAGCAAAGCCAACTGTGAATCCATAATTTTGTATTAAAGAACCTTTAATAAATTAATTAAATGAAGACCTATTTGTATATGTGCTTAAAATACATCAAAGGATATTTGTTTAAACTTACTTAAGTCTCTCTTAAAATAATTCCAATACCGTTTGAAGTCTCCTGTGTACGCTTGAATACGAAATAGTCTGCTATGGTGGTAGAACGAGACAGCGACATCTCGCGGGTCTCTGGCTACGTAAATTGTTCTAGCTGTACTCAGCAGAGTGGGCGGCAGTAGGGACATCGGCAGATGGGTCTTTATAAAACGTGGCGACTGACTCGCAGTAAGCCGCATCAAGGCATCGTCATAGTACCCTGCAACGTTTCATGTGCTAAAAATATGAAATGTTCGTTGGTAGTATTTATTTAAAGGTGAGACTCTACTTCTCTTTAAACAATGTATTTTTTACCCTTCGAGTCGTCTTCGTATTCTTTCTTTGTTTCAGGATGCAACAAGATTGAAGATCTGAAAATAGTATGGTTCATATCTTTTAGGTTTTTATCTAAACTATTAGTATAATAATAAAGTAGCTGTGTCTATACCTACTATTTCATACTTTTAGGCTACAAAAGTGTGTCAATCGATCCGCCTGTCAGCAGAATATATCTTTCTAGAGAAGTAAAGAGTGGAAACAATTAATGTGTAATATTTGTTGATGCCACAGTACAAATGAACAATACTTAATTTCAACAATACAACAAATTGAACGATTATTTGCGGGATTTTTTTTCATGTACGGATCCTTTCGTGTGTGAGTCCTGCTTGCACTACCTAGTTCATTATTTTAACTTTAAAAATCTGTCTAGCTAGTGCAAATATTAACAAATAAACTAAATAACATTAACTTACTCTAAAAATGGGAAACGTTCATGTAAATACGTTTTTGCCTTTTCATAATCAAGATTATTCGCGATCATCCAAACTAGTTCTTGGGTCAACGTCGTTCCTAAAATAAAATAAAATGTATCGATGCATTGCAATGGTAAAAAGATTTTGGTAAATTGCTTTTTAAAATAACTGTTATGAAGATAAACGTTACTCTAGTGTGAGTACTGACTAGCTTGGCCGAATGGCGTAAACTGACGCCATTCGGCCAAACTATTTAGTAATCTGTGATTCGGCACTGAGCGCCTATGATGTTGATGACAGCTCCATAGTGAATTTACATGGAGTTGTCAAACTATGGAGTTGTCAAAGTCATTCGGAAAATAGTGTTGACTCCCGTTCGAAGTTGAACGACGGGGAGGCAGTCGCTCACGTCCGAAGGAATTACTTGGAACCCACAGCCCTTCACGTCCTTCCCGGGTAGTGCTAACGAGCGACAAATCATCATCATCATAGTCATCAAATCATCTCAAGACATTATAATTTCCAGGTTCTCAAATGAGAACCTGACCACTTGACACTGGCAAAATTAACCTCAAAAGAGGTTAGGACGCCATTAATAAAAAGAAGTTGAACTACGAAGGCCTAGCCTACGAGTACCTGATCGTGGATAAGAGGTAACGAACACGTCACTAGATCTCAATGACATGTTGTAGTATATGTTGGCCATATCCCTGTATCGTGCAGGGAGGAAGTAGCCATGTGGACCAACTTGTACGAATCCGGACTTCTGGCCTGAAAGTATTAATGGGTAAGAAATATACAATCAACTTTTAAATGTGAGAAGCTTCTGCTTTGGCCTAAAAAGTAAAACGGAAGTCGAGCTTTATTCTCGGGTCATCGATAAAATGTATACTTCCAAAAAAATACCTTCGAAATAATCATAATTATGAGTTAGTAAAACTTCTATATCTTTCGTTTTGAGTAATCTAAGACTCACCAGGAAAAAAAACTTTCAGCTCAGCTTTCAGTTTCGGCTCGACGTCAATAATTTCGAATGGAAAGTAATTTGCCACATCCATGATTTAATTGATGACTACAAAAAATATTTGGCAGATGTTTTTCAGGCTCAGTAAAAGTCCTAACTAAATTATTTATATCTGCCCCATCCAAAGACAACGATACAACTGGTGTATTTATCTTTTAATGTAAATGTTCATATTATTGCTGTACTAATGAAAAACAGTATTTTTAGGGTTCCGATCCTTAAATGGAATAAACGGAACCCTTCCTTATACAATCACTTTGTTGTCAGTCCGTCCGTCTGTCTTTCCGTCTGTCTGTCTGTCAAGACATTTTATATGGGGAACGCGTGGACGTTTCAAGCTGAAATATCAATTTCTCAAGTCTGTGGTCCCCTATGGCTGTGAAAAAATCAACCTTCTAGGTCAACGTAATCGAACGCTACGAATTTCTGTCTTTCTACAAAAATATGTATAATTTGGTTTATGTTAACCAAATCACATATTTTTGCAGGACGACATCATACTTTAGTTTTATATGAAACCTTATTACACCAGTTACGCTCTCCAAGTTTGATCGGAACTCCTTGGTCCTACTCGCACTTGTTTAATTCGCTAGTGAGTTACTTAAAGTATTATTTTTTATATTACAATTCTCCTTATTTTAGCTCACCACATATGTAGCTACTGAGCTATTTCCTACCTATACTACTTCCTACATAGCTACTTCCTATATTATAGGGTACTTCTCGTAGGTCTACAACCATGTAATTTGACACGAAGCAAGGTCTTAAAGCACAAGTAAAGAGTAAATCTGAAAACTGCACTGTCTTTTTGCAAAACTATTTAAGGCGAGATATGAATAATTATATAAATAAATAAATAATTAATAAATAATAAAGTGAGAAGCGAATACAAATCGGGAACAAGTGGGATGGCAATTGTGCGCTCGCACCTAATCTGAATCAACACGGAGTCCTAATCTGAATCACATCTGAGTAAGCGCCAAAACGGAAAAAAACATAAAAAGTAAGCTATTCCAGAGAAATACATTTCAATCTTCAAATCGCTAATAACAACAATTCCCCACATATTACAATTAATAGTAAGATCATATTTACTGCTACTGCGGTATAATAGGAAAAATATTGAAAAAAAGGGTTGCCTTTGGATTTATTTTCTATCGAGAAAATTTTATCCAAAAACGTTTTCCATCATGAAAACCCTAGATTATATAGTCAAATTACATAAACCAGAAATTGATTACGATTTAAAGAGTATTTCCTGAAATATACATAAAAAAGCACCCCTAATTTATTCATGAGGCGCCTTAATTTTGTTGACATATATGAAATTACACTTTTTCATATATAAACCTAATTAAACCAGTTACGAGGTAATCAATCTCAAAGAGTGATCTGAAGCCTTGGTCTGCGAGTCCTACTCGCACATGACCGTTTATTGTTTTTATATGTCCTAAAGGCCCTCGGTAACGAGAGCATTTACCTCATCCTTTATTAGTTCTCTCATAGTCATATTTCTGTATTTGTTCTTTTTGAAGTTGCTAACACTTGTTTAAACAATAGGTATATCGTACCTATTATTCAGGTATTCAATAGTGTCGAAGTAGCTATTTAGGTAAGCTATGCCCCTTACTTTTATAATAAACGGTCACGCGCGAGTAGGATTCCCGCACCAAGGGTTCTGATCACTATAGGTCCTTTTTTAACTGACTTCCCAAAGGAGGTTTGTTTTTTTTTATGTATGTGCCCCGATAGCGCCTAAACTGGTGGACCGATCTGGATTAATTTTTTTTTGATGTCAATGGGACCAATGGGAAGATTTACCTTCCCATTGGTCCCATTGACACCAGGTCAGGATCTGATGATGGGATCCTGGAGAAATCGAGGGAACTCTTCAAATATTATAGGCAGACCTGTAGTGATTTTTGTGTTTTTCATAATAACTCGTGCAAATGCACATGGTAAGCATAATATTGTGATGCGGAACTGCTGATGAAGACCACATATGGCCACCAGATCTGCTCAATACTAAGTACAAATACAATGCGTGGCTGACGGGCAGGCAACGCATAGCCTAAACCGGTGGACCTAGAGCCATGAAACTTTGTACAGGGGTTCCTTAGTAGCGTGGGGTAGCACTGAAGTGGGATTTGACAAAAGGGGTTACAGTTTGTATTAAACTCAATCTAATCAAATAGGGTTTGTGGAAGTCGGTTTTTACTAAAGTTTACTTTTTGTTTCAATTATAATTTCAGATATCGAACATGTATTGTACTTTCAAAAGTAAATTCACACGCACGCGCTGATTTGATTAGTTAGACAGTTAGCTGAAAGCGCACTTTGTAAGTGAAAGGAAATATCGTGAGGAAACCTTCGTTACTCCATAGCTGCGGTGATGGGCTAGCCCCCTGTCACGCAAAATGAAGTATGAATTGGCACAAATGTGCCTCTAGAAACGAGTGTCGGTCTGTTATGTATGATGTGTTTGAACATACTATAGCCAAGATATTTGGCAAAAAGGCGATAAGGCTACTGAAAACAATAAATATATTAATATTATAAAAATAAATCTGATATCGTTTTGATGTTATGCCTTAGGGCGACTGGCTAAAACATGAGTTATCGCCAAAATCGATCTTTGCCAAATCCATTCTCCAACAAAAAAAAAATGGCAAAGTTTCCTCCCACCTTACTAATAAAAAGTTTTACTCCGGGGCTAAAGTTAATCCTAGAGTAACTACGTAATTAGTCCCGGGTTAACTTTACTCACGGAGTTTTTTTAAATTTATAATGGTGCTCGAGTTAAGCGTATTTTTATATTGACAATGTGACGTCATATTTAGATATAATTCATAATTCATAATTTCTTTATTGCACACAAACAGTTACATGGGACAGTAAAAAACATAGAAAACGTGTACAAAGGCGAGCTTATCTAGAGATCTCTTCCAGCAAACCAAATAGGGATGAGACAGGTGGATTGCTGAGCAGGAGTAGACCCATGTGTACAATACATATAATTATTACTTACAAATCAATAGATATCTACTAAGGGCGAGTTTTACCAACGAAGAGTAACTTTTACTCGAGAGTATCTTCTACTAATAATGTTATTTATATTATCCCCGGCATAGAATTATTCTCGGATAACTTTGTTGGTACTGTTACTCTATTTTTATGCCAAGTTGTTTTTACTTTATATGCCTATGTTAAGGCTCTATTAATTATATTCAAATACACTAACTAAATCTTCATCAGGAATGCATTTGGAAATTAATTTTCATTTACAATCGAGACCCTTCATCGAACCTGAAATATTCCATTAAAGGGCTCGCCAGGGTGAAATGTACAACATGAAGAAATAGTCTGTCTTCGGTTCTATCAGGGAGCACTTATCCAGTGGAGAGCGCATAGATACATTTTCCTTTAAAACACAACTCACCAATTTACGGGCGGCGGGGTACGAGGTACGAGAGCTGTGATTGGTCAGCCGCTGCGAAACTGTCTGGCGACCCGTCATCGTAAGTACATTTGCGTACAGATTGCGTATGCGAACGTTTGTTGAATACAACAAACGTTTGGCGAGCCGCATTCCCCCGTCAAACGTTTGTTGAATATAACAAACGTTTGGCGAGCCGCATTCCCCCGCAGGCGCAGCCAATTGGATATATAGTCTCTGGGTTCTATCTATAAGCACAGATACTATAATATAAGTTAACTATTTATGGCTAGGTTCATGATTCCACTAATCACTAAAATTTCCGAAAGGCATAATTTTAAATGCATAGCAAACAACCCATCATGTTATTTACATCAATTATTTTTTTACATCTAAATAATTATTTCACTGCAAAAGACATATGATTTAATAAACCATTTGTTGAACAAAACTAGTGCTAAAAATTATTCGAAAATAGTATCTACATTTTTTACTCCAGTTCTCGACAAAAAACTTGTTCATTGTACAGAAATATGATTTTCATATCAAATATACTGATTGCACAGCAAATAATACTTCTGAAAGAAACTATGACTATCCTATGAGATTCTCGTCAATAAATTAGATAAGTATCAACTTATTTCAATCGTTTCGTACAACTTAATATAGGTATACTTACCTGAAAAAGGAATCTAATAAAAATCTACAGTGTCTTTAAAATAATTAAAATTCTTACCTGAAAAAGGAATCCAATAAGAATCTACATTGTCTTTAAAATAATTTAAATTATTAATTATTTTCATCATAGTAACAAGTAACAATCAAACTGTGTCACAAACTGAGACATCTATTTTCTATTTTCTCCAAATTAGTGGAATAGGTCCCCAGGTCCGGCCTGTCTGCGGGCAAGTTTATAGATTCCTAATCAAAGATGCGCCCCGCTCGCATCTTGGCAAATTAGTAAGGGGCAAGGCGAGGCAACGGAGGCCCCCTGGCATAGGGCTGCCACTTGCGAGACATTTACTGCCCAATATACAAGGTGACATTTATTTAGCTGACCATATTTTGAGGAATGATAGTACCCATCATTATGAAGAACTTTCCCCATGGAACGTATAGTCGCATACGAAAAAAATTTTTGGGTCTCCCATACATAGTAACTTGAAATCAGCTGATCGGGGCAATGTACTGGGGGATTAAATTTTTTTTTTCATTTGCGACTATATGTTTCTTGGGGAAAGTTGTTCATAATGATGGGTTGTTCATTCCCCAAAATATGGTCAGCTAATTAAATGTCACCCTGTATTTATTTTGGGAGCAAAATCTAAATCTTAATTGTCTTTATTTTCTGTAGATATTTCCGAATATATATAAAACGCGTCATTTTTCTCTCTGTGTGGCAGAAGAAGAGCGAAGTAACACCCACAGATTGCTTTTTTTAAAGAGCTCCGTGGTCTAGTGGGTTTCATGCCTGCCTCTCAGGCAGGAGATGCTGGTTCGAATCCCAGTGCTGACCATGTACCAATTAGATAAGTCATTTATCTTAAGTACGTTATACCATGTTATACGGAATTTGTAACGGTGATGGAAAACATCGTGAGGAAACCTTCAATACTCCATAGCTGTGGCGATGGGCTAGCCCCCTGTCACGCAAAATAGCGTATTGAATCACTGGCTGAAAGTGGACACAGTTGTGCCTCTGCCACCCCGTATGGGAAAAGGCGTGAAGCCATGTTATGTGTTATCTTATTGATTTTTTTATCTCTTTGGAAATCTCCTTTCATCAGAAAGATAAAAAGCTGTGATCTAATTGCCCAGTATTTTACTTCCTCATTCCTGAATGCCCACTTCCCTATGATGCTGAGAAGATGAGGGTTTCCCGATGAAGACGCGTGAAGAAATGACATTGAAAAGTCACAACTAACCACGGCCAAACAAAAACAGACCATTTCAACCGTGAAATCAGTTACTATAAGTATCGCTTAACGTACCATGACCTATTTATTTGTTCTGAGTCAACACGCCAACGCGATGTTCCTAAGCTGTGTATTAATTTTCCATTTAATCGCGTCCACAGTCGGGAATCCATTTCATAAGTATCCATTCGTGTTTCTGTTAGACGTTGGCAATGAGGAAATTCAGAAGACGGCTGAGGAGCAGATTAGAATCACAGTTCCAGGAGGGTCACTAGCACTGAGATACCCAGGCGCAAGTGGAGGCAATATCATAGCCCACGTGAGAGTTAGTGGAATAGACTTTGGCACAGACCTCAAGGCTGATATCGTTGAAGGAGGCCCTGGTAACAACTACGTGGTATTGCTCTTCAAAGGTAACCCTGGTGTCGCCTATGATGCAGTGGTGACTGTTCAAACTATTCCCAGTGAAATTACAGACTATATCAACCAGAAGGCTAAAACTATGAGTGATGGTTATAGTGAAACGAATATAGTGCCTGATGAAAGTATTCATACCTCAAATGAAAATATTGAAACCAATAATGCTGAGGATGAAAATGGGAACAGTTTAGGAGCAAACAATAATCAGAATGGGGAATTGACGCAATCGAGTTCTAATGTTTACAATTATGCCAACAATCAAGATTCAAACGGAGATGAATCTGTAGAAGATGGAAAAGAGGATGACATAGAAAATAGGCGATCCGAAGATGATGCGAACCCAAATGTTGAAACTAACTCAGAAGAATTATCTACATCCGAAGAGGATTCCATAGAAACAGAAAATGAAGATGATAATAATATCCAAGAAGATAACGCAGATAGCCCAAGAGCAGATCCTTACAGTTACGTCGTCAGGAATGGATTTATTGAAGATGGAAGCTATGATGGAGAAGCCCTTGGAAATTTATCTGCCGATGTTTACAGAAGATACAATGCCATAACATCAAAATCCGGTCAAAAATTTCAAGAGACAATTGATGACCCACAAGAATTAAGGAATTCTAACGATGTTGATCCGGCAGATTTCGATCAGACTTTTAATGATGAAGAAATACATAATGATGGTAACGATAAGGAATTGAATAATAAATACTCTAATTTCGATGGTGTATCACCAGTAGAGTCATAAGACTCATAAGTCATCATATCATACGAAGTGTTGTATAAAAGTGGAGCGGAGATGTGCGGAGATGTGGAATATTTGTATTGGCGCGATGGAAGCGGAGATGTGAGCTGTTTCCATCTCGCATACAAATATTCCACATCTCACATCACAAGGGGGGCTCCCATACAACAAACGTGATTTTTTGCTCATTTTTACTTGATATTGATAATGGTAGCAGGTAGACGCTTAAAATGTTCACAATATCTTGAGTATATTATTTACTTCAAAAATAAATAATTAAATTAAATTAATATTTAGGGGGGGGCTCTCATACATTTTTTTTTTTGCGGTTTTTTATAGATAATGGTACGGAACCCTTCGTGCGCGAGTCTAACTCGCACTTCGCCGGTTATTGTATTACGTTTGTATGGGAAATTCACGCGGTCACCGGTCTCTTTGCGCCTAAATGTTGTTGTTGTTGTTCTTGTTGTTCTTTCAGCAGGTACCTACTTCAATTTTCAGTGTGTCGGTAATACGTAGACATCTTCATTAATTCCCCCAGGTAAAACACGTGTCAAATCTGATAACCGGTTTCACCATAAACATTATTGTGTGTAATCCCCGAAGTGAACAAAAGCAGTTAATAAATAGTTTACTAAACAAACGCTAAGCGCGCGGATATTCCAGGAATATGAGTCAATGTTTGTTTAATTCGGCAAAATATCGTTTTCAATTTCATTCTTGACTTCGCACCGATGTATTGATACTACCGGGTGATGTATTAGCAGTTGAAATGCCATGTACTTATTTAAAGCTGGTGCCCGCGATTTCATCTGCGCGGACACCATGAAAACATATAATATCTTACGTACCTACCTACCGTCATACAAATCGTTCTTGTTTTGAGTAAAAATCATCCAAACATATAATACATCTATTTAATGGAAGTGGTCAATATCAAGGTGTAGATACTCATAAATATATAAGTCAATAAATCTCCTCCTAGTCGTTTATTTTCCTTCATAGTATGTATATCGGTCAAGAATATTAAGACACGCTTTTGTATCCACATTTTGCTCATTGGTTTTAGGTATCCATATTATCGAATATAACAGTATTTACATATACTAGCCAAAACTGAATCTATACGATACCTAGGTGTAATTATTGACCAAAACCTTAATTTTGGCACTCATGTGGTCAACCTAACTGGTAGAGTTCGCAAATTGATTTATGTTTTCAAAAACCTCGTCATGTTGCTGATCCCAACCTCCTAAAGTCAGTCTACTATGCCCTCTGTCAATCTCTCTTACTTTATTGCATCACCGTTTGGGGTGGAACGCACAAGACTACTTTGTTGGGTCTCGAGAGGGCGCAAAGGTCTGTCCTAAAAGTATCTACATTTCGGCCTTTTAAGTTCCCTACATATGAACTACTACAGTTGTGCGGGGTTCTCAGTGTACGACAGTTATTTTTACAACAATGCATCCTTAAAAAACATAGCCAACTCAATTATGACCCCTCATTAGGTCTTTCCAAAAGAAGGGATTATGTCTTCCCTTACGAGACGCGGTTTCATACAGCTTTTATCCAAAGATTTTTACCTTTCCTTGGTATTTTTCTATATAATAAAGCTAATAAGCTACTAAAAATTTATTCGATGAAGTACTTGTCCTGCAAACTAACAATCTCCACGTGGCTAAAAAAAATATCCTATGAGGGTACTGAAGCCCTTCTACATATAGTTTCATAAAACTTCCCAAATTTTTGTCCGCCAATCCCTACATACTAAATTTTAATTCATTTTGTGTACCTTACTGAAAATTCATATAGTCTCATACCCCTGGTAACTAAACTCAATGAAAAGTTCATACATTCTTATATAACCCACTTCCCACATTCCTTCCTAATCCTCTTGCTCACACACCCACACTTACACTACACATATCTTACCCATTTCATAAACTACTTTTTAGATGGTGTTTTATTAAATTTGTTACAAAATTCAATGACCAAATAATGGAAGAGCCCTGCCTCCTGAAATACAGGTGATAAACCTAGTTTAGGAGACTGGGATCCACACAACTATGTGCCTAACTTTTTATCTGAATAAATTATGAATTATTATTAGAATTTTATTATTATTAAATTATCGATATAAGTTTCTGAATGTTTCAAGCAAATCAAACATAATTGAAACAAAAAGTAAACTTTAGAAAAAACCGACTTCCACAAACCCTATTTGATTAGATTGAGTTTAATACTAACTGTAACCCCTTATCCCCCCCTCCCTTGGGGAATTAATTTTGTCAAATGCTATATCAGTGCTACCCCACGCGACTAAGGAACCCCTGTACAAAGTTTCATGGCTCTAGGTCCACCGGTTTAGGCTATGCGTTGCCTGCCCGTCAGCCACGCATTGTATTTGTACCTAGTATTGAGCAGATCTGGTGGCCATATGTGGTCTTCATCAGCAGTTCCGCATCACAATATTATGCTTACCATGTGCATTTGCACGAGTTATTATGAAAAACACAAAAATCACTATAGGTCTGCCTATAATATTTGAAGAGTTCTCTCGATTTCTCCAGGATCCCATCATCAGATCCTGACCTGGTGTCAATGGGACCACCCTTGAGGTATTACCTATACGCCGAAAAAAGATTTGTTCAAATCGGTTCATAATTGGCGGAGCAATCGCGTAACAAACATAGAAAAAAAAAATAAAAAAAAAAAACATACGGGTCGAATTGAGAACCTCCTCCTTTTTTTGAAGTCGGTTGAAAAGGAGCCTTTGAACTTGACACAGAGGTAAAATAGTACATTACTTCAGAGGGAAGAAAGTGACAGTTCCATACCGAGATTATGGCATTTGCGCCACGAGCTTGCGAGGGGCGCAAACCATTTGAGGTATGGAATTGTACTTTATCCTGAGGTATGTATAGTGCTTTTTAATACACCTACGAGGAAAATATATTTTACAAAAAACACAAAGATAAATGCTAAATAAATCGAAGTTTTTGCGAAAATGCGCGGGCTTTTCCTTTTTTTATTCGCCCGTTTCTGGATTAGGCTAAGATCATAAGGTCATGCAGCCACTTCTTCCGTGATTCCGCGCGTTTTATATACAAAAATAATTTCGTTTTTAATTTTCTGTATGCACCAAGGAGGTTGGTAACTGGTAAAAAAAAAACTGTATGTGGCCAGTAACAATTTACTTGAAATTTAATTAGTAGACAGTTAAAGTCTCTGTGCAGTATGACTGCTGACAAATAAAAATAAAAAAACCGGGTATGTAATGGAATTTCATACATACTTCCCACCCTTGGGTCGGAAGGATTTTCATACAAACTTCCATACCTTGGGATGAAAGGATTTGAAGGGCGGGATAAAGGCGTTTCTTCCCTCTAATTGGTATAATTAGTATGTATTTTCAGAGCAGGTGTGATAAAAATATATTTTCAAGCGTTCCTAAAACGTGATTTTATTGCGACAGATTGTGACTTGCGTTTTCTTGTACGAATCGCGACTGGAAGGAATATTTTCAAAATTAGATGTAACAGGTCGTACAAGAAATGTGTTTTAATATGTATCTATCACTTTACTTATGTTAGATTTATATATTTTATTTTATGTCATATTCATTTACATGAATTTTTTATATTTTTTATGTAGTATATTCAGTAGATTAGTAATATTATGATTTATTTATGTTTTATTTTTCTCTTATCTGAGCACATAGGCCTACCTGTTCTGTATTTTATTTTTCTCTGACCATCCTGGGTTTGCTGGAAGAGATCTCTTTTTAGAGATAAGCTTGCCTTTGTAAATTACTTCTCTGTATTTTCTGTGTTTTGTCTTTTATGTGCAATAAATATATACGAAATACGAAATGTGTAGTCATATTTTCTACGCAATGTCTGAAACTGGAGCTTTTTGAGCACTATTTTGTGCTTCTCTGAGCAAGCAGATTTAGGTACATTCATCCGAAACAACTTTCACTATTAGTACTTATTTAATTTTGTTGTCTGGTATAGGCCTGGAAAATAAACAGCGAGATAAGCACTTTAGTAAATCTCGGAACAAAAAAAAATCTTTCAAATTCATCAATCTCAATTAAAATGATAAGAAAGTCCAACAGTAAAAACTAACTAATTTCTTTTGGAACGCGTATCCCTAAATTATATTAAAGCATAATTTATTTATTTTTATAGGATATATCTGTATTTCTTTTCAAACGCACTGGTTGACAACCCTGCCGGTAAAACTTCAGAAGGGCAGTCAAGTATGGGGTGAAGCAAGTCGCCGCTAATGTCCGTCTCAAAGAGACATCGTACATTCATACTTATCATACCGGTACTTGGTTGGTTGGCGACCCCTGGATAAGGGGTATGAATTGCCGATAACACTAGCTTCACAGAAAAGATAATAGTACTCCGTACAGAACGGCCACTCCCTGCCCCGCGCTGATTCAGATACCGCACCCCACCCCTGGCGTCAAAGGATTGGTTAAAAGATCAATAGACAGGGATGAACGCCTGACGAGACGCGTATACTAAATATCGCTGCATTTGCCGCGCCACCAACCCTAGCAAAGTTTACGCACACATTTGCACGTATACAGAAATAATTTGGTTATGTAGTAGTAATAGGTGATTATTTTACGAGCGTTCTATGGAGTGTCCGAGGTGTGCTAGCTTGAAAGTGAGTTATCGTAAGTTTTGACAAGTTTAAACAAGATAGATAAGTAGATAGATAAAATATTTGTTCATTTGACAGTACAGACACATATATTACAATAACTAGCCAAGTGTGAGTCGGACTCGCGCACGAAGGGTTCCGTGATATAATCTATGAAAAACCGCAAAAAAAAAAAACACGTTAGTTGTATGGGAGCCCCCTTTAATATTAAATTTATTTTGTTTTTTAGTATTTGTTGTTATAGCGGCAATACATCATCTGTGAAAATTTCAACTGTCTAGCTATCACGGTTCATGAGACAGACAGACAGACAGACGGCGAAGTCTCAGTAATAGGGTCCCGTTTGGCACCCTCCGGGTACGGAACCCTGACGATACAGAATACATTATGAACACTGGTATAGGCATTATGTGGTTATGTGACTGTACCGCGACAATGAGATGGCCCTGACTCAGCAATGTCACAAAACATGGATTTACATACAGTTCAGTTCAGTTCAGTCGTTTATTGCCATAAATTACACGTTTATAAAGATCTTATGATAAGTACAGTAGCTAGTGTATCAGTGTAAATTTACCCATATGGGTGACATCTATCTATACTTAAATATATTTAAACATCTAACAAGGTAATAATTATAATACAGTTTAAAACACAGTCACAAAGTCATAAAAAAAATAAAAATATACACGATCATTTGAATTATATTATCCTGAATAATTACATAATAGTGGAGTTTGATAACTTCATAATTTACAATGGGCAGGGTTTAGATTATAATTATAATAGGTACATTACATTTTGTATTATGCTCACGCCACGAAGAAGAGACTAAAGACCTCCACTTGCTACTTCTATTAACATTGAGTTGTCATAATGAATCGAGTTCTGATCAATCAAAGTTAAATCTATGATTGTCTTATGATATGATCATTATTATTGATCATTTTCCTTTAATTAAGAAACATTTACCAATTTAATTAAAGATTCATTACACTGGCCGACTTGAAGAAACAACCTTTATTTAAACTTATAACTAGAAGGGCGAAATTAAAAAGTATCCACACTCTAACGTCGTCCGTCTGTCTGTCACCAGGCTGTATCTCATGAACCGTGGTAGCTAGACAGTTGAAATTTTTACAGATAATGTATTTCTGTTGCCGCTATAACAACAAATACTAATAATCAAAATAAATTTAATATTAAGGGGGGCTCCCATACAACAAACGTGATTTTTTTGCTCATTTTTGCTCGATATTGATAATGGTAGCAGGTAGACGCTTAAAATGTTCACAATATGTTGAGTATATTATTTTCTTAAAAAAAAAAAAAATATTTAGGGGGGCTCCCATACAAAATGTTTTTTTTTTTGCGGTTTTTTATAGATAATGGTACGGAACCCTTCGTGCGCGAGTCCGACTCGTACTTGGCCGGTTATTTAGATAGTTTTTGAACCTTCTTTCTGGTAGGTCCGTTGCTTCAGTATTTTCAACCGACTTCAAGAAAAGGAGGAGGTTCTCAATTCGACCCGTATGTTTTTTTTTTTTTTATTATAAAAACTAACACACACTCCCTTAAAATAATCAGCAACTTTACTGAGTCTGAATCTTATTTCTATTTCTAGTGATAAAATACTATGGTTATGTATGACCTAAAGTCTTAAATAAACCTACTTTTATTTTTTCTAGTGTACATGATATTTGCATAAATGTGTTGCCAAATTTATTGTGCCAAAAGATCTTTGGAAGACTGTGTACATGTTTACTGAGCTTTCACTATTAGCCCTCCAGCACCTAGTATCGGATAGCAGAACTAAGCATCACTAGCGCCTCTAGCGAATATAATTACTTAGCGCCACTGGTGCCTCTACCGGCCAATAGCATTACTAAGCACCACTAGCGCCTCTAGCGGCGAATAGCATTACTAAGCACCACAAGCGCCTCTAGCGGCGAGTTGTAATACTAAGCACCACAGCTGCCTCTAGTGTGTGATAGCAGTACTAAATAGCCACGAGTAACCAGCGACATCTAGTATTAAGTAGAATTACTAAAATCAGACGAGAAAAAAGTTTTCTTCTAGAATTTATAACTGGCTACTCAAAAAAAATAAATAGGTAGTTTCTAGAAATACTGACATTGACACAGGATGTCTACTCTACTGTCTACTCAAATGTTTGAGTTTGTTCTAAGTTTCTTTAGATATTTTGATAAGAATAATACACTAGTTTATTATGTTCAAAAGAAATATTTTAAGAACCGTTAGTATCCGTTTTCTGTGATGGCTGTGATTCAGGTGTTAATATAGAACCTTTCAGCATCTATAGCTGTAGCATGCAGGGCTCGATGGGAGGTTTTTCCGTGGCAAGTTAGGGACGGACGGCCCGCGGGTGTAAGCATGCCACGGGTGCGGAAAATCTTTAAACAATGTTTGTGTATTTATTGTCATTTTCAGGCGAATTTGGGCAAAACCGTTGTAGTTGGACTCAACTCATTGAAGACTCCAAGATCTCTTCATGCGTCTAAAGTTGTCACATTGTGAGTACGATTCAAATATAAAGGGAAACTATGCGAAACTTTGGGCCTTACCCGAAATGCATCGTGAATTTTAACTTTTTTGAGTGCTAATTAGGTTCAAAACCTTTGATGGCCTTGAAATAATTTACCATGCAGTAAGGGCATAACTTTAACCTTGCTGCGTGCGGATTGCGGAGCAAGAGGCCTAGTGTGTCCTGGTATCAGAGAGCACTTATCCAGTGGAGAGCGCATAGATACATTTTCCTTTGAAACACAACTCACCAATTTACGGGCGGCGGGGGACGAGGTAAGATAGCTGTGATTGCTCAGCCGCTGCGAAACTGTTGGCGGCCCGTCATCGTACATAGGTTGCGTATGCGAAGTTTGTTGAATACAACAAACGTTTGGCGTGCCGCATTCCCCCGAAGGCGCAGTCAATTGGATATATTATAGTCTCTGGTGGTTTCAGACACAAAGACGCTCACAAGCTGTGCTGTGCCACCCAATCTGCGATCAGACGGCTGCACTGGACCCCTCAGCTGCTAGCCGTGGAGGAAGTGAAGGCACCCACGTTCCCCGACTCGGTTACCACCGGTGATGCCAAGTGAGTGTTAGTGACACTACGATGACGTGAGATTCAATAGAGATTTTTTTAAAGAGTCAAATAAAGAATTCAATCTCAGAGGATTCAGTTTTTTTGTGAGGCCCAAGCATGAAACAATCATATATGAAACTTGCAAGTAGGTACCCTAAAAATTCACTTTTTTGTGTTTCTGAATTTAAACTTTAGGTACATAACCTACCTATCTCAGAAAGGTTCGATGTTCTTTTGACGATTCCATATGTTTTTTGAGACGCGGCGCCTTAGGCAAAAACAGCCTTTAGCAAAACACAAATCGCTCGGAATTATGAGTATTATTGCTGTACGTTTTCACTAGCTTGTTTATCACGAGTGTCAGCGTGTCTGTTTTCCCATAAACGTTATTTTATTAAATTTGCTCGACAGAAAAGTCTCCTGAAGTTGCCAGAAACTGTCTGTCACAATGTTTTATTTTACAATTTCGACCGCATCTGAATTAGTGTTCTTGTTATTTATCTAATCATTATAAAAATGGCACAGTATGTTGCTTAGACTTGTTCAGCTTGGCTTTAACCTTTTTTATTATTTTTTATTTCATTTTCTCAAAAAATAAGTTAAGGATGAAATTCCAAGTTCTGATTGCCTAGGGCCCGCCCTTAAGGCATAGTCCTATATTTCAGGAGCTTACTCATTTCAGCATTATAGATAATTATATGCCAGCATCGTAGCTAGTGGAGGTCTTAGTCTCAGCATACCCTTCTTTCGGTAAAAAGGCGTATGAACAGTCTACTTAGTATACATAGCGTGAGCTGTAATTGGGGGCTATTTGGGAGGTGTCAAAACCACTAAATTAGAGGAATTAAAGGCACTAAACTGACAACTTTCAAATCGGACAGCTCTTGTGCGGTGGCCATAGATTCCATTTTCAAACACACAATTTCAATTAGTTTATTTAGTATAGTTCGTGTGACCTCCCAAATCGCAAGCACTGTTGACTTCTTGGCACATTCTGTACGTGTCTGGCTCAAAGTGGACATAATTGTGCATCTGCCACCGCATTTGGAAAAGGCCTTAGCGTATCTTAGGGCCTGTCTCAATCAATCTCGATAAGCACTTATTGAAAAGATAAATCATGTTGTAACGGGAGAGAGGAATCTGTCACAGAGCTTGACGAAACTGTTTGGGACGGCAATATTGTTATCTGTTACCGTTGCCGACAGGCTTATGAAGAAGGAGGGCGACGCCGTGGCCATGGACGAGGTGGTGATGGAGATTGAGACGGACAAGACCGCTCTGCCGGTCATGTCCCCTGGGCACGGCAAGATTGTCAAGTTTCTGGTGAAGGACGGGGATAAAGTGAAGTCGCAGCAGCCACTGTTTCAGGTTTGCGCCCCTTTACTTCTTCATCAGGGGGTTACACACTACGGTCATCCTATTTCCC